>CAUYUJ010015704.1:222500-325000 GCA_963575745.1 Prorocentrum cordatum | reverse complement strand
GGCCACGTCGGTCGTCGTCGTCCTCCTCCTCCTCGCAATCCTTCACCCCCTCCTTTCCTCCTCCTCCTACTCCTCCTCGTCCTCCTCCTTCTGTTTCTCCTCTTTCTCCTCCTCCTCGTCGTGCGTGTACTGTTTCGCAAGATGACCACAAGTGCTCTTCGATTGTCCTAGCCAAGGAAGAAGAACACACATCCGAGCGATGCCAAGCTCTATAGAAGACGGGCCACGCAGCAAACACATACAATCTGGGTGGTCCGCGCGGACCGTCGACACTCTACGTGTATGCAATTTCTGTCTTCTTCGAATGTACCAGGAAACGGCATGAGCAACGATTCGAAGGTCCGCGCGTACATTTTGACACAGCGCTGGGCCCCGTCTGGCGGCGCTACTGGAGCGCGACGAACGCCAGGAGCAGGGGAAGCCGGTGAAACGCTCAAGAAATCTGCGGCGACCTCCGAAGTGTACTTGGAAAGGCCGGCGAAAACCCCTCGGGAACCGAAACCAAACCCTCGGGAAGCCACACGTGGCCAACAATCTTCCGCCGTGCATATTCTCTCGCGACACGAGGAAGGCGGGGGAGGAGGAAGGGGACGAGGAGGAGGAGGAGGAGGAGGAGGAGGAGGAGGCGGAGGGGGAAGAGGAAGAGGGGGAGGAGGAGAGGGAGGAGGAGGAGGGGGAGGAGGAGGGAAGGGCGGAGAAAAAAAAGGAGGAGGAAGGAGAGAAGCGGGAGGAGGGTACGTATGAAGAGGATGAGGAGAACAGGGATGAGGATATTGGATACGTATGAGGAGGAGAAAAGGAAAAACGGACGCCCCGACACTGGATGCCAGTGGGCCCCGCGCCTCGTCCGCGTCCAGCGCCCCGCGCCTCACCTCCTGCAGCTCGGCGCGCTGGAGCCTTGTGCCCGCGGCACCTCCTCCCGTTTGCTCCTCTTTCCTCCCTCCTCCTCCTCCTGTTCCTCCTCCTGTGTCCTCCTCTTCCGTAACCATGTTGGCTCAGCAGCGGGGTCGCTTTTATGAACGCCCGCGCACCTCAGCCCCCAGCCCCTCTAAGGTGGGCTTTACGAAAGGGCACGCAGCCGCGATCGCGCTCGCCCGCGTGGCACTGGCGAACTACGCGGCAGCGGGCAGATGCGCGCACAAGTTTGACGGCACTGAGTTCACCACGGTAGCTCAGCTCCAACTATGGGCAAAATCGGGACGGACCGCGGCTCGGATCTTTGCACCAATTGCGGGCAGCATGGTGCAATTGAACGGAATTCGCTGATCCCTACGTGATCGGCAGCGCAAGTGCGGCACGCAGCTCGTCCTTCACAAGCCCAAACCCAAGAAAAGCAAAGGCAAAAGTCAAGGCTCGGGCACCGAGCTGGCGCTGCGCGTGACGGGTCGGTGCCTCTCCGCCAGCGACATCCGGCTCAAGGCAGCCTCAGGGCGGCGCTGCAGAAGGAGGCGCACGAGGCCAAGTCGGTCTCGGCGTCCTCTGTGGCAGCGGGCACTTCGTGTGGCGAGGTGCATCGGCGCGCCCAGTTGTCCTGGGAGGAGGCCAACCGCGGCCGTGATCAGGCGGCTGCAGCCGCGCGTCGGGCCGAGGACAAGTTGGCTGGCGCTGAGAGGGCGCGAAACTGAAGCGGCGGGGCAGCTCGCGGAGGCGGAGATCGCCATCCGCATCGCTGCGCGCGCGTTGGAGGCGGGGGCGGGGCTCACCACGACGACCTCGGGCCCTGCCGCGGCGGGCGGTCTGGCGGCGGCCCCCGAGGCGCCCGGCGCGATCGACGCGAGATGGGGCGCGGGCTTCTTCGAATACCTGCGCAACGAGGAGTTCGAGCGCGAGGGGCCTGAGAAGGCGAGGCTCTTGCGGCTGGTACAAGAGCTCATCCAGGCCAAACCGCGGTGAACGAGGTGAGCGAGTCCTGGCGTGGAAGACCGACATGGAACTGTCGCAGGGTCGGCGCGTCGCCGCATGGCCAAGCAGCGCAAGGGCCCCGGCGGGGCAGCGCGCAGAGGCGACGGCGGCGCCGAGAAGGCCCCAGCGGGCGAACATCAGCCCCGAAGCCTCCCGCCGAGGCTGGCGGCGGCGAAGCGCAGCAGAGGGTCGAAGAGGAGACCGAGAGGATTCGCGAGGCGGCGGAGGCGGCGGCCAAGGCAGCCGCGGCCGCGGCGGCAGCGGCGAAAGCGGCTGGGAGCTGCGCTACAGCTGCGACCGAGTCGCCGACCAAGGATGGCAAATGACAGGGGTTGGCACCGACATGCCCCGCCCGTGCCAGGGGTGCTGCCAGCGCCCATGGACCGACATCCTCTTCGCCCCCACCTCCTTCCACCTCCTCTTCGCCAAGTGCTTCGACTTCGGCGGCGGCGGGCAGCTCTGGCATTGCGCCGTCGTCCTCGGGGCCTTCGGCGTCTACGCTAGCTGGTTTGGATCCGTTGGCTGAGGCCGGCGGCGAGGAAGCTGGCACCTATTCCTATCTGGCGCAGATGGCCACTCGCTATGTGAATCTCATGTCATGCGCCGTCTCAGTCGTCGAAATCGCCCAAGAAGGCCAGCAGTTACTGCGAGCGGGAGAGGCGGCCAGCCTGCGCGTGACAGATTACGCATTTGTGCCAAGGCGCGACACGGCAGAGGCAGCCCAACAGACGCGGCGGCGGCTCGAGAGACGCAGGCTGCCCGCTGGCTGGCTTGCAGAGACTGATGGATGGGCACCCCCAGCGGGAGAACTTGAGCGGAAACGTTTGCAAATGCATCTTGATTTCTACCATCGCGATTGAACGTGGGAATTGAAAGAGGCCCTGGCGGCCCTCCCAAAGTATGCACTCTCATTCCAGGCCGACTTGATCAACGGACTGCGGCGCTCGCGCGGCCGCGCATGCTACGCAGCTCTACAGCGCGATCTGCAATCTTCTAGCAACTACTGCGGCGGGGGAGGCGGCCAACCTGGATGTGACGAACTACGTTTTTTATGCCGAGGCACGACGCGGCAGAGGCTGCCCAACAGACGCGGCGGCGAGTCGAGAGACGCAGGCTGCCCGCGGACAGGTTGGCCGAGACTGACCGACACTCCCCGACCCCGCAGGTCGGATTGGCCAGTGGGCCCAATGCCCAGACACGCGTTGAACTGATGGCAACTGGTCGAGTCTGACTCAGACACCATGGCGCGCCTCGGTGGAGGACTCATGCACGGAGGCCAGGGCCGCGGCGGATCTCCTCGGGCACTCGGCGGCAAGATCTGCCCATTTGCGGCCGCCCGGGGCGGCGCCAGAAAACGCGGCGCGATACTTGAGACTTGGAGCAAATGCCATTATGGCCACATCACCTCTCTACTCAGCCACGACAGGAGACGCGCCAACCAGCGATCTGGGCGGCCTTCGCCACTGGGCCCCACACGGACACAAGTGGCCGGCGGCGGGCGCGCACGAGGTATCGAAGAGGAGGCGAACGAGGCGAGGGGTGGACCGCGGCATAGAAGTCTGCGGGTTTTCCAACAGGCAGGGCGCGCCAAGATACCTACAAAACGATGTGATCCGGCAGTTAAAACTGAAGGCATCGCGGCCGCGCCGGAGCCGCGCCCGCTGAGCGTCGGCGAGGCTAGAGAGGCCCATGGGGGACTCAGAAGATCGAACTGGACAGCAACTCGCCCGCGACCTCGTCGTGCAAGATGTGCCGAGAAACGCTCCTGCAATGATGCCAGCCTTCAGCCAGCCAAGAATCAGCAGCTCGAAGCGACGACCGAGATGATCCTCGTCGGCAACGTCGGCGAGGTCGAGCGCGACGCAGCCATGTCCAAACGCCCTGAGCTCGGCCGACGCCCGGCCGCTGCTCGCGAAGAGCTCCAGTCAGCAGCTGGGCAGTCAGCCTGGCAGTCAGCAGCCCGCGCAGGTGCCGCTCCACACGCGCCGCGCGTGCGCCGCTTGGGCGCGGGCGTGGCCGCCCGCCCAGCGGGCGCCGCGAGCGCCGCGACCAGCCCTGGCGGAGGGCTGACGCGGCCCCGCCTCGAACCCGCGCTCGAAGATTCTTGCGAAAGACTGCTCCGCCAGCGCCCCGAAGTGGTAGACCCAGTCGGGGGCACTCTCCAGCGCCGCCTGGAGGTGGGCCCCCCTGGCGCATCTCTTCATGCTCGAAGACACCGCCCGCCGCCCATGGCGCCCGGTGCTCCGACAGAGCGCCGGCTCGCCAGGACGTCGTGCGACGCGGCCCCGTGCTTCAGGTAATGCGCCGTCGGGCGGAGCGGCCCCCGACCGAGAAGCCGAACTCCGCTCGGCACCGCGCTGCCGCGAAGTCCCAGAGCGGCCGCGCAGCGCTCGTCGCCATCTTCAGTTCAGCGTGGCCAAGATCGGCCACGCGAGCGGGCCCAGGTCCAAGTGCGCCGACTCGCCCTGGAGAAGAAATGGATGAGATCGCTGAGACGACGTTTTTTTCTAATGGAACCATGTTGTCGACAGCAACACGGCAACGCTGCGCACCTGGCGCGCACAAGCGCAAGCAAAAACAAACAGCCGAGCAAACAAAGAGGCATCGCATCACTGGCCAAGTGGCCACCATCGCTTGGATGCGGCAGAGCTGCAGTGCGAGAGCAACTGCAACCACGAACGCAAGCAATATTGATATGATGCATGCGCTCCAAAGCGAACCACGTCAACCATAATATCACCATACCGCCCCATTGAACCATATCCTTTTGCACCGCACCCCTTGCCCGCCGCTCGAAGTAGCGGGGCCCGGGCGGCCATCGGGATCCGCCGCCGCCAGACCACCGCCGATGAACTTCCAGACGGCCGTCCAATCCCAGTAGGGGTCGGGCCATCTCGTGGCTCGACCCGATCGCTTAGCCGGCGTCGCTGTCCTTCCCATATCACTTCTCCGTGATCATATGGGTATATACACATACGCGTACATACATACATACGTACATACGTGCATACATACGTACATACATAAACAAATCTACAACTATAGATGTATGTGTATATCGATGTACCTATATCAGAGGTTGGGGTGCGTAAGCGAGAGCGGCCCCGATCGGGAAATCGATTTCGGCTTCGGTTCGCGTCGCGCGCGCGGGCGAGGCGAAGCGGCGCGAGTTCCTGCGCTGGCAGGAGCCCAAAAGGCCGGCCCCCCCCCCCCCCCCTGGGCGGGCGCGCGTCCCGTGGTTGTCCCGCGGATGTCCCGCGGATGTCCCGCGGTTGTCCCGTGGTTGTTCCGGGGTTGTCCCGATGGTTGTCCCGCGGTTGTCCCGTGGTTGTTCCGATGGTTGTCCCGATGGTTGAATGGTTGTCCCGGTGGTTGTCCCTATGGCTGTCCCGATGGTTGTCCCGATGGCTGTCCCGATGGTTGTCCCGATGGTTGTCCCGATAATTTTCCCGATGGTTGTCCCGATGGTTGTCCCGATGGCTGTCCCGGCGGTTGCCCCGACGGTTGGATGGTTGTCCCGGTGGTTGCCCCGATGGTGGTCCCGACGGTTGCCCCGATGGTTGACCCGATGGTTGCCCACATGGTTGTCTCGATGATTGTTCCGATGGTTGTCCCGATGGTTGTCCCGGTGGTTGCCCCGATGGCTGTCGTGATGGTCGTCCCGATGGTTGTCCCGATGGTAGCCCCGATGGTTGTCCCGATGGTTGTCCCGATGGTTGTTCCGATGGTTGTCCAGATAGTTGTCCCGGTGGTTGATCCGATGGTTGCCCCGATGCTTGTCCCGATGGTGGCCCCCATGGTTGTCCCGACGGCTGTCCCGATGGCCGCCCCCATGCTTTCACCGATTGCTGCCCCGATGGCTGTCCCGACGGTTGCCCCGACGTCTGCCCCGATGGTTGCCCTGGCGGTTGACACGATAGAGAAGTCAATAAATGTGCGGATATATATATATATATACACACATATATGTATATATGTATATATATATGTATATGTATCGATAGATCGGTAGATAGATAGATCGATACATCGAACGATAGAGAGAGAGAGGGAGAAAAAAAAAAAAGATCCCGCCCGCCACCGCCACCGCCGCCGCCACCGCCTCGCCATCAGCAACACCGCCGACAGCATCGCTACCAGTCGCCGGCAGAGACTGGCGCCAATGTCGGCGTCGCTGCCGCCTCGCCAGCACGATCGCCATCGGTGCCATTATCGTTGCCGTCGTCGCTACTGGCGACGCCGCCGCGCTACCAGCGCGGCTGTTTGGGTGAATCCATGGGGGCAGGCGTGAGGAGGAGGCAGGGCGGGAGCACAAGCTGGGCGCTCTTGCGCCACAGCTGGCGTCGTACAGTAAGAGCTCGACCACAAGAAACCTTCCACAAGAAACCCAACCCTGAGACCCCAGGACGTCTATTGATCTTTGGTGTGGGACCGTCACGCTTTCCATAGCAAAGCCATCGGAACCTAAGAAACCCAGGGCACCCTGGAGGCAAGCAAGGCGTTTCGATTGGCGGTCCCCTCCCAGGTGCCAGGGTCGCGGGCACACAGGGGCATGGGCTTCCAATGTATCCCTCCAACCCGTCCCTTCCAGTCGGGCCTGGATCCGTTGTCCATCCACTGGCTACGCAGAGGACCCTGATCCCCAGGTGCCCAAACGGCAGCTGCATGACGTCTGACCTGTCGTCTGCTGTGCGAGGGGGAATTCTTGTACAACGGTGGCTTAGAAGGAACACAATCGACATATTTCGGAGACCCGCGCGGAAATATTTGATCAGCGCTGGCCCCTCTGTGGCGCGCGGAGCGCGCCAGAGGGCGGCGCCGGAAGCGCCGCCAGCGCCGATACCAGAAATCGGCCTGGACCTCCGAAGGTTCAGGTTGATCGTTTCATCTGGTCGGAGAGAAGGCAGGAAAGTCACAGCGAGCTCACCACCAGCACGGCTCCGTCCCTGTCAACGGGGCGCGGCTCACCTGCGCACAGCCTCACCCGCGACCGAGTGGCTGGGGCCGAGCGAGATCCGGACACGTCCAGCGTGAAGTGGGTGCAGCCAGAGGTGGCCCTGCTGAAGGAGGGACGAAATAAGGGGACTGGCCCCCGCCTCCCTCGCGTCGTGAACAAACATCACGGCGGACACTTTCGGCCTCCTGGGAAGCCTAGCCAGGCCCAGCGCAGGGCCGTCGAACAACGGCCCAGGATGAAGAGCCGGTCCAAAGGAAAAGGTCCAGAGCTCCAGGGTGTCCACGTGTATGGGTGCTCAGGGGGGAAGCATCGACCTGGAATCGGCGATGCATCGCTAGATCTGCGCCACCCTCGACGGAGAAGCATCACGTTCCGAGGGCGGGATTGGGCACACAGGCTCCGAGTGGCGAAGAAGGAGCCATTAGGGGTCGATGCTCCCCCCAGGGAGCAGCCCCCCCCCTAGTCAGCGCCCCTAACCTGCACATGCTCGAGGCATCCTCCAGAGACTTCACCCCGTCGTACTCTACCAGTGTCTCTGAGGGGGTGCACGCGCCGAACCTGTTCGTCAACACCGCCGCCCTGTCCATGCGGAGGGCCGCTGGCTTCACAGCCGTCAACGAGCCTGGCGATGGCGTGGGGTCCATGTAGCCTTCACCCCTGCAGAGCTGTACGGTCTTGTCCTCCGGCACGTAGACGAAGTAGTCGCAGCCATCCTTCTCGCTGCACAGCTCCTGGGCCCCCCTCCGCGAGACCACGTTCTTCTGGATGTCGGTGGCGAGCCCGGGGGGGAAGTGAGAAGGGGCGGGCCTTCTCGAAAGGCTCGCAAGCCCCCCTGCCTCCTGACAAGTTTTCGAACTGCTCAGAAGCCAGTGGGTTTCTGAGAAGCCCCGCCGCCTTCTGAGAAGGATTTCTCCTTCTCACTCCCCCTCATCGCTCGCCGCCGAGGATGGGCGCCACCATGGCCCCCGGCCTGGAGCAATTCCCGGCCAGATCTCGCAGCCACAGGTAAGAGGACGAGACGCCCTCCTCGAGCAATTGTTTATTCGCGACCATAACAGGCGTTATGTGGGGGAGGCGGGGGGGGACGGGGGGGAGGCATATGCCTACCCCCCGTCCCCCAGACTGTGGTGCCAGACGCACTCCAACAGTACCAGGGTCGCTCTGAGGGAAGGAGCGTTACGTTATGGGGGAGGGGGGGGGGCATAACGCGCGTTATGGTCCAGAGTGTAAAAAACACTCTCCTCGTAGGCCGTCAAGGCCGTGGAGGAGTGGTCGGCCGCAGCCCCCTCCTCTGGAGCAGTGCAATTTGGAGGGGGGTCACCACCCGAGGGGACCGCCGCCCCCCCAGGGAGGACCCCTCAGATAGAAGGCAACTACTGGGAGGTCTTCGTCGGAATGATTGAAGAGAGTTGAACCCAATTGGGGGGCTACTGCGCCAGACTATGCCCCGGACTCAACGGGATTAGGTCGCGGATTGGGCGGGATGACGCGAAATTGCACGGGGATCAGCCAGAATGAGCCGGATTTCGGACCAAAGCAAAGTCGGCATGTGACCTCTTAGGCGCCGCATCCGAACCTCAGGACCTCTCACCCCCGCCAGAGCGCCCCACGACGCCACCAAGTCGCCCCTCAAAAAGCCTCCTCGATCCTCAATCCTCGAGAATCGACCCCCAAACCTCCTCCTCGATTCTCTCTCCTCAATCCTCCATCCTCGAATCGACGAAACCTCCTGGATTCTCCTTCCTCGAACCTCGATCCTCGCAGGGGATGCTGACGCCCCCCTCCCCCCAGTGCGGGGTGCGCCGAAGAGGAGGGCCAGAAAGAGAGGGGGCACGGTCATAGCGCATCATGGCCCGAGGTATGCGCGCGGACAAGGAGTGGACAGGGGGCGTGTGGACGGAAGTCGAGGGGGCCATGAGATCGGGGGTCTCTCTCTCTCTCTCTCATTATTTCTGTCATCATTTCTCCCTCTCTATGTATAAATACATGTATATATATATATATATGTATCTCTCTCTCTTTCTCTCTCTCTTTCTCTCCTCTCTCGCTCTCTCCATTTCCATATATGAAAAAGGTCTATGTGTAGGTATATTTAAGAATAGATATACAAGCACACACCTATCCATATATGTTTATGTGTATATAAATATGGATATGTATATATATATATATATATATCCGAGGCATGTGCGCGAACGAGGGGTGAACAGGAAACGCGTGGACGGAATAACAAGGGGCCAACATATAACTAGAGAAAGAGAGAGAGAGAGAGAGAGATCATGGCTCTGGTCATGATCGGTATCCTCCCCCGCAGTCGCCACTCCCTAACGTCCGACGATGCGAGATCTGTAAACCCGCGCCCAACAGAGCTCCCGACCCCCTTCTCTGGGGGGGTCTTCTCGCCCCGCATCTCCGTACTTGATGGCACCGACGCCCGACAAAAACGGCCCAAGAGGCCGAAACCGAGGGAAAACGCCAGGAAGGAACACATTACATGTTTACAATTACAGCCGAAAATCTGACCAACAACATTATCATCTAAGAAATCTGGACCAATTCCCCCGGAGTTTCTTCGGAGTTTCTCAAATGCAAACCTGGGCCAACTTCTGTTGTAGCTGTCGGGGGCTCCCGGAAGCCCCTGCTGGTCCTAGGCAACAGGCCCGAATCAGCCAGGAGGGCGGCCGAACGGCCCCGCGAGAACCCGAAAAGGCCCCAGACACCCACCACAATCCCGAGGACGACCCAAAGAAAAGTTCCAAGTGGCCTTCGAAACGCAGCGAACAATACAATGGATGTCCAAGGTGTTGTGTATGATTGTGGGAGAGCTCCGTTCTTCGGCCTTCTAGGCGTCCGAGTCTGCCCAGAAGGGCAGAACATCGCCACAAGGCTACCCAACATGGAGCCCAAAGACGGCCCAACAGGGTCCAAAGATGGCCCGAAGAAGAGCCCTATGACGGCCCAAGATGGCCCCAAGACGCCACCCGAAGCATTCTAAATGGTGACCCGCGGTTGGAAGCAGGGTGGCCCGTGGAAGCTCCCAAAGGCCCCCAAAGGAACTCAGGAAACCTCCAGAAGGCCGCCCTTAAAAACATGATCGACCCACGAACACGGAAAGGGATTTAGAACTGCGAGGAATGGAAACGTTTCCAAGCACCTCAATCGGGCGATGGGCAGTGGCAATGCTAAAGATATTAATGGTGATGACGCTGTGCCAGAGGCTGTGTTGTACTGCTCGGCGCTGTGCCGCGCCGCACAGGGGCGTGCTACGGGACGCGCCACTGAACGTGCCAATGGACGTGCCAGGGGACGTGCCAACGTGCCGCGCGATGCGCCAGGGGGACGCGCCACGGGACGCGCCACGGAACGTGCCAGGGGGACGCGCCACAGAACGTGCCAGCGGACGTGCCAAGGGAGGTACCAGGTTACGCGCCGCGCGACGTGCCCAGGAGAGGCGCCAGGGACCGTGCCAAGTATCAATGGTGATGCTACTGTGCCAAGAGCTGCGTTATGCTTCTCTGCGCTGTGCCGCGCCGCGCAATGACATGCCCAGGGACGCGACACGGAACGTGCCAATGGACGTGCCAGGGGACTCGCCGCGCGAAGTGCCAGGGGGATGCGCCACGGGACGCGCCACGGAACGTGCCAAGAGGACGCGACACGGAAGCGGAAGGTGGGTGCCAAGGGACGTGCCAGGGAACGCTGCGTCCGCGCTCCCAAGACACCGATCCATCGAAAATCACGCGGCGTCCGCGCTCCCAGGGCCGCGATCCCTCGTACATTACGCGGGAGTCACGCTCTCAAGGCCACTGTCCCTTGACACTTACACGGGATTCGCACCCCCATGGCAACGACCTTTTAGGAAATTGCGCAGGAATCACGATCCAGGGCCACGGCCCCTCGTGAACCACACTGGGTTCATCCATTGTCAATTGCGTTGGGTTCGCGCTCTCAGGGCCACGATCGTATGTAAATTACGCTGCGTCCGCTCCACCACGGCCAAGATCCCTCGTCAAATACGCTGTCCCCGCGCAGGTTCCCTAATCAACTACACCGTGTCTGCCCCTGCAGGGCCAGGATCCATAGTAAACTACGATGCGTCCACGCTCCCAAGGCCACGATCTGTTGTAAATATCGCTGCGCCCGCGCTGGCAAGGCAGCGCCCCCTCGTGAACTACGCAGTGTCCGGGCCCCCAGGGGCAGGATCCATCGTACATCACGCAGTCTCCGCGCTCCCAAGGCCACGATCCATCGTAGAGTATGCTGCGCCCGCGCTCCCAAGGCCACGATCCATCGTAAATTTCGCTGCGTCCGCTCTCCCTGGGCCACGATCCCTTGTAAACTATGCTGCATCCGCGCTCCCGTGGCCGCGCTCCCTAGTGAATTACGCAGTGTCCGCGCTCCCAGGGCCTCGATCCTTTGTAAATTACGCTGGGATCGCGCCCCCAGTGCCAGCATCCTAGTCAATTGCGTTGCGTCTGCGGTCACAAACCCAAGATTCTTTGTAAATTTCGCGGCGTCCGCGCTCCCAGGGCCGCGATCCTTGGAAAATAACGGTCCGACCGCACCCCAGAACTCCTGGGGCGCCCAAGCCTTTGAAGCGCTGCAAAACAAGCGTTTCGCCCAAGACGTCCTCAGATACTCGGCACGCAGGGTGCGCCATCCTCGAGCGGGCACACAACAAGCCAACCTTCCATCTGCAAAACAAGCGCGGGGCTCGAGACATCCTCGAATTTCCTGCGCGTGACGCGCCATCCTCGAGCGGGCACTCAAAAAGTGAACTGTTCCATCCTTGTTTTGTGTAAAACTTTGAGGTCACCGTAGCTCATGTAGCATCGTTGGTTCTGAAAGCGCGCCGTACTCATTTTTTAACAAAGGAAGTCGGGAGTCTGAGGACTCCGTTATTCAGAAAAGGATCCTAGATAAAAGGGGGCACATGCTCCTCGAACGGGCACGCACGAAACGCATTTGTTGAACAATCGGGGTCGACCCACAAACCCGGAAATCGAGGGGGGGGAGGGGGGGACGGGTTGGGAACCTCCAGTGACCCCCCCTGGTTTTCTTCCAGCAGCGGTAGAACACGTCTTTCTGATATAGACACGTAAGGCATGGCAACGCTTTCATGACACCTGATTGGGCGACGGGCAATTGCAATGTTGAGTGTACCGATCTTGACGTACCGTACCGAAGGCTGTGCTGTGCTGCGTCGTGCTGAATTGCTATGTGCCATGCCGCGGTTGCGCTCTATAGCGTTGTGGATCGAGTCCCCCTTCGCATCCGAGTCCTGAACCGAACTGATATGGATATTAGGCTCGAGCTGTCTGGGCACACAGTAGCTGCCACAGAGCTAATTGACAGGGGAACACGCCAGGGGGACGCGCCGCGGAACGTCCCAAGGGACGCGTCAGGGGTCGTGCCAGGGGACGTGCCATGGGGACACACCGCGGGACGCGTCAAAGGGACGCGCTATGGAACGTGCCAATGGACGTGCCACGGGACGCGCCAGGGGGACGCGCCGCGCGACGTGCCACGGGGACTCACTATGGGGCGCGCCACGGAAAGTGCCAAGTTGCAAGGCTGAGCGTATCGGCCTTGATGTACCGTACCCAAACCTGGTGCTACGCCGAGCTGAATTGCTATGCGCCATGCCGCGATTGCGCTCTATAGCGTTGTGGATCAGTTACCCCTTTGCACCCGAGTCCTGAACCGAGCTGATATGGATCTTAAGCTCGAGCTGTCTGATCATATAGTAGCTGCCACAGAGCTAATTGAAAAGGGGACATGCCAGGGGGACGCGCCGCGGAACGTCCAAGGGACGAGCCAGGGGATGTGCGAAGGGACGCGCCATGGGGGCACCGCAGAGGCCGCCAAGGAGACACAATCAGGAACGTGCCAATGGACGTGCCACGGGACGCGCCACGGAACGTGCCAGGGAACGTGCCAGGCGACGCGCCAGGGAACGTGCTAGAGAACGAGTCAGGGAACGTGCCGCGGGATGTCCCTGACCCAGGGCCAGGATCCTTTGAAAATTACGCTGCGTCCGCGCTCCCAAGGCCACGATCCATCGTAGAGCACGCTGCGCCCGCGCTTCCAGGGCCACGATCCATGTAAATTACGCTGCGCCAGCTCTCCCTGGGCCACGATCGCACGAAAACTACGCTGTGTCCGCGCTCCCAAGGCCGCGCTCCCTCGGAAATTACGCTGCGCCCGCGCTCCCAGGGCCGCATTCCCTTGTGAATTACGCTGCGTTCGCCCCCCCCAAGGGCCACGATCCCATGTAAACTACGCTGCGTCCGAGCTCCTAGGGCCACGCTCCATTGTAAATTACGCTGCGCCCACGCTCCCAAGGCCACGATCCCTCGTAAATTGCGCTGCGTTCGCGCTCCCATGACCACGATCCATTGAAAATTACGATGCGTCCGCTCTCCTTGGCCCACGATCCCTGGTAAACTAAACTGCGTCCACGCTCCCAGGGTCAAGATCCCTTGTAAATTTTACTGCGTCCGCTTTCCCAGGGCCCCCGGGGGCATCCTTGGGCGTCCAGGTTATTGGAAGTCTCCCAAACAAGCGTTTCGCTCGAGGCAGCCTGAACAATTATGCCAAACAAGCGTTTCGCTGGAGACATCCGCAACCAACTAAAATGCTGACTTTACTGTGTTTATCGATCGGAATTTCAAAAACCAGCGTTTTGCTCGGGACATCCTCACATTCTAATTCGCCAGCCCGTCTCGACCTCGTTATTTATCGCAAAAGATCGCGAAATATCATTTCGCCGGCCCGTCTTAAATCGACTCCAGAAGGTAAACCTAATTATTAAACAGGAATCCTAAGCCCCAGCCTTTTCCGGGAACTCTGAAGAGGCCCCCAAGAGAATCTCTAAGGAGGAGCCTCCGAAGAAAGACCGAAGGATGGGTGCGAATTCGCACAGTAGAACGAACATGAACATGAAGAGAAAAACATGAAGGAGGGAAAACGCACAGCATCAATAGAACGACGATGTCAAACCAAAATCAACATGGAATGATCGCTGCATTTTCCGGTGTTACCTTCCTGCCCTGTATGCCTGCATGCAAAAAATCAAGGACCAAGGCGCATGGCACAACACGCCAATGCAATATTGTATGTCTGTGTGTATGCCCGCGTGTATACATATATACACAAACACATATCTACACAAACACATATACACATACATACATACATACATACATACATACATACATACATACATACATACATACACGTATACCGGCACCGTGCCGCTGGGCACGAAGTGGACGTGCCGCACGCTCGTGTTAAGACTTTAAGGGGCTGGGGCCCCTAAATCACAAATCTCCTTAATTCCCCCGCGGTCCCCCTGGGTATCCCCGCGGTGTCCCGGAATATTTGTTCTAACCTAGGAGGGCCCCAAAACAGACCGAGAGGGCCCCAAACGGCCCCAAGACGGCCCTAGAGGGCCCCGAGACGCCACAATACCGCACTAAGACCCCCAAGGTGGCCCCAACGCGGCCCCAAGAGCCCAAAGAGGCCTCCGAAGAGGGCCCTGGAAGGCCAAAATCAACGTTCCAAAATTTGATACTGGGGTCCTCTACTTTTCGAGCCCACGACGCTCCAAAACGGCCCCAGGCGGCCCCAAAACGGCAGAAACAAACTCCAAGACGGCCCAAGATGTCGCATCGCGGTAGCGATAGGACAAAAGAGAATAGATGGCCGCGTGTGCGGCAGGGTGGTAGCAATTCAAGATAACCTTGTTTCCGTACCGGTGCTGAATACGTGTCGCGGCGCGACGCGGTCATATGTGCGACAGACACTGGAGCCCAAACGGCCGCGGACAAACGCTCGCTACTTCTCGCCTTCGCCCCTCCTCCTTCAGAGTCGGGGGGGGGGGGGGGGCGAAGCGCGAGTCCGCGCCCGGCCTAATTCAGAGAAGCAGCGATTATACAAAAGAAAAAGCAACGGCACGCGATTCTAGACCGCAGCGGGCTCACCCCGCATTTCATTACTCCTTAGACGGCTCAGATGTTCTCGTATGGCCAGCCCTGTATGGAATATATCACTTCAAGTCAATCTTGACATATTGCATCCCGTCCATGCCATGTAGGGGCATATATCGATCAATGCCCCCCTTGGTGTGGCCATCTGCGGTCATGTCGCGGGTGTCACACCACTGCACGCTATGCACTATGCCGCGCTCCATCATCTGCCGTATCCGACGGACGCGACGCAGGAGGGCACAGTCAGTCGGTTTCTTCAGGTCTTTGCTTGACAAGGACTTGACGACACATTCCGCATCAGTGGTCAGGGTGACCTGGATGCCAGGGCCGCCCACCTCAATAATCTTATTCAACTGATTAGGTGTCAGTGGCCCTGCGTGTAGATCGTCTAGCGTGACAGTCGTGGGATAGCAGTCATCCACGTTGTGGGTTTCTACTAGCGCTTCAGCCCAATAACTCGAGCGGACCTGAAAGCGGTGGGGCTCGAAGTACGCGTCGACCAGATGGACGACGGGCTCGCCAGTATGCGTTTGCCCGCGCTGTAGCAGGCTTGCCCCGCGAATACCATAGCCTTTTACCTCATCTTCGGCGTCGCCGTTTGGGCGTTGATAGCCGGAGTCGCTGCGCAGGTCCGTCTCAGCAGTTAGTGTCATCACGTTATAAACGATCTTCCTTGGGCAGGCCAGCAGCTTCCTGGCAATCGCGCTGCGTCGCCGCACTTGCATGTTGGTCGGTTCCTGGACACGCTGCAAGGGTACAACATGCACAATTAGCCATGCTTGTGAAATTTGGGCGTATGCCAAAGCGCCTCTGAAGCTGACGAACATATCAGCAACCATCTTTGATGCCTCAGCCTCAGCATCCGCGCCGGTGAATTCGCGGCGCCGGATAGGGCGGAGTCGTTCTGTATGTTCGTCTCGATCAAGAGTAGCATCACCGTCCTTATCATTGGCACGCCTCACAGCGCAATTGGTATATGTGTGGTCGTTGAGTTTACATTTTCCAAAAGTATTTCAACGCACTTGACGCATGTGTCCATTGTGTCGTCGGTGCAGGCCATGCTTACATCATAGACATGTTTGGCGGCGCGCAAGTTGGCGCTCGTCTCAAACTCCCCGTCGCAAGACGTAGGCGCGAGTGCGCGGCACCTCGTGGTAGTCCTGAGCTTCAGTGAGCAGGCCTGCGGCGCATCTTTGGTGCCTGTGCCTGGTTTGAGGCGCTGTGGACAATGTTCTGACTCGTCGTAGCGCTCGAATCCTGGGAGAGATCTGAGCGCAAATGCCGGCCCAAGCGGCAGCGCAAAGCACGCCGCGCGCCCCTTTTTAACGGGCTGCCTCAGCGAGCTCACGACGCGCGAGCCCCTTCAGAAAAGCCATGTTGATGTCGAGGGAAGCAACGACACACTGCTTCCAACGCGCTGCCGCGCTAGCGAGCAATTGCTGGCTTGGCCGCCGCGCCGTTCCTGAGGGCGCTTCTACGACGAAGGCTTCGAGGCCCATGGCAACTAGAAATACCGGGCGCAACCTGATGGCGCGCCCCATGTCGCCCTTTCCGCGCCGAACGAATTTCCATGTGTATGCGTATCATAAAGTCATGATGCTCGACGCTCTAGAAACTCCTTGTATCTTGAAACACTCTTTGTCAAACCATGTCTTGAGTCCAGTGTATAAGGCCTCGAATGCCTTGGCTGGGTTCGCCGGGATATCTGCCTCCGCGAGAGGGTCGCCGCCCTTGACGACCGCGGCTCGCGTAGCAGAGGCGGTCGCATATTCTCGCATCGTGGTAACGCGATCGACGCCTAGCATCCTGCGTTGTCGTTCGGATAGAACTACCTTCGACATCTCCGCCTCATGGCAGGTCTCCACCTAGTGTCTGTGGGGCACAGCGGGGCATGATACGTCTCGGCTGTGTTAGCACTTGTGGGTTACCCTGCGTAGCCAAGTGCCCTTGCTGTTCGTCATCTACTGTTGCCAGCGCGCTGTCGTCAGGGACCATATGCGCGGGTGCGGCATGGAGATTTCTACTGGGGTTGCTTCCAGTAGTTCCTTATTGTCAAGCAGTTTCTTACACCGCGCCCCCATAATATGCGCCTCGAAAGCCGCCTCTGATTCCTCGTGGATTGTGGGCAGCCGGCCATCATATTGTGCATGTTCGGCTCCTGGGGCCTCTCTGGCATCGCTGCCTTATGTCGGCATGGCTGCACGTTCTTCGAGCTTTGTAATGCCCTGATCGAAGCCCGCTTGTGGTTTTGTGGACTTCAGGCATTGAACGATTCTCGGGTGGGCTGATCCAATAATATCTTGGATGTTCAGGGCAGTGCCTTCAGCATCGTCGTAGTGAAACCCCGGGTTCATGTCGTCATCATAGCGTGCCGGCGCACAGCGGTCAGCATGCGCTACCAGAGGCAATCCGCGGGTACTCTGAGCTAACCTCATGGAAACAACATCTTCGATGCGGAAAAATGATAAGGCACTAGAGAGCTAAGTGTACCTTCGAAGAGAATCGGCTCGCACTTGCCATCCGAAGTCTGCACTTTTTGGTCGGGGGATAGCCAGAGGTCATAGCAGGTTTTTCCCGCGGGCACGCAATCGACGAAGGTCAGCGCAGTCCGCGACGCTGCGTGGCCCGAGCCAATTTCTCGAATGATCAACGCCTCAATGTAGAACGTGCGTCTAACATCCCAGCTTTGCACTGGCGCGTCACGGTTCCCAACCCGCGCGATAACTCGACCCCTCTCGGAATCGTTTCGCACGACGGGGAATGGCCCACTCCAGCCTTCCCAGTCGTCTTTCGTGGTTGGGGTTCGATGGTAGTCAACAAGATCACCTTCGTTGTAGTAGTGCTGACCAGTCATGGTCGTCCCGTTCGCAATGGACGCGCAATGCACGGCTCGTTTTTGCGATTGTTGTGGCCTGCGTGGTAGCTCCGGTGCTCGCGCGCCGGATGCATGTTCCCGGTGGCGATCGGACGTCTCGGTCTGTCGCCCGTGATCTAGAACAGGCAAATCGGGATGCGTAGCTTGCTGCCGGCCAAACAATGCGTTGCATGGCGATACTTCGCCGTGGAAAATAAGCGCATCGCCGGCATACAAGTCCTCGCGCAATAATCAGGTGAACACAAGTGGCGCGTCGAACCCGTTCAGTTCTGCCTTCGCGAGGTGAAGCGGGTGTCGCAATAAGCCGCTCCTGGCTGCAATGGCGGCGGCACGTTGCCCGCGCGCGCGCGCGTTCTCTGCTCGGCGCCCCCCGCCTCGAAGACTGCCTTCGCGGAGTCGTTGTCGAGGGCGCCTTCTCCGTCGGAGCGCAGTATTTTGGCGGGCCCGCATTGCGCCCATCATCGATGGTGCGCACGTAGGATGCTGGTCGCAGCTTTGTCTGGTATCTCAAGGCCAGCGCCGCGTCGAATACAGCGGTCAATAATGCGAAATGCCCCGTGCACCTTTTTTATATAAAAAACCTGAAGTCGCATTCGACTTCATTATTGAAGTTGCCTGGTAACGAAGTAGATGGCATCGCCGTCTGCCCGGGCCTGCCCCAGGCTCTACACTCTCGGCATGCGTCAGAGACGCCTGCTATCAGGTTCAGCCGCGCGCTGCCAAGACCATTCTCGGTTAAAGATGAGTCTCAGGTTCCTTAGCGCGGGGCCATCGTAAATGTAGTTTCCTTCGCTCGCGCGCCACCGCGCTCGGGTCGGAGCTACGCGGCCTCTGGAGACTGATCTGCGCGTCGAATCTTGACCAGTCTGGCAGTCGCGGCCGAGCAGCAGGGTCACCCGCAGGAGGCGGTGGAGGTGTGGCACCTCCCTGCTGTCGCCAACGTCTGGCTGCCACCTGCGGTCGTCCGAGCTGCCGGCGCCGCGTGTCTCTGCAGCATGCGCGCCTGCTGCGATGTCGCGGCTGCTGGCGCCCGCAGTCGGACCAGCTCTAAAGTCGGGCATCGGGGCGCGGGGCCGCGCACTTTGTTTGGCGGCTGGCGCCTCAGAAGCAGCTGCCGCCGTTGGTGGTTGTGTCCTCAGACGCAGCTCCCGCCGCAGGTGGCGGCGCTGCCAATTCAGCAGGGGCTGGTGACCCCTGCGCGCGGTTGTCTGGCAGCTTCCACGGCTTGGCACATTTGCTTTTGCCAGTGCCTAGTACGTGGCCAGGGGTGTTTTTTTTTTTTTCCCGTAGTTCGTATGGTAGTTCTGGCATTCCCAGGAATGATCATCCTTGTCATACACCTACAGCGTTTGGGGGTTATGCTGTGTGATGGAAGGTGCACGTTTACATTGTCAGCGCATGTAAAACATCCCCATCCCGCTGATGATGGTTGCGCGATGCGTCCGTCAGGATGTCTGGTGATCGTCGGGTCGCCCAAGTCAGACCCGCGTGCGTTGGCGACAAGAACATGTGATGCGCGATAAGGATCATGAGAGGGATCGCGGTTCACCGCGAAAACATGTAATGTACTACTTGAGCTGCGTCGGCGAAGAGGGACTGCACCTTCGCAATGCATCATGCTGCCTTGGCCGATTCCTTACTGCAAACTGAGGCATGTTGATGGTGGTCATTCCCCTTTTTGCTGTCAAGAGGTGTCGGTAGTGAACGGTGGTTGGCCATGATTTCGGTAGGTTCACGTATCAATGCGCCATGGGAGTCGCGAGGTCATGTAGTGCATTGGTCTATATTGACCTTGCGAGTGCCCTCGCGTTTGGCGAGTGTCGTCGACGGTGGTATTTCATCCACCCAAGTACCACTGGTTGTTCTCGCAGGTAGAATCGTCGGAGATCGCCCTGACGTACGGCAACTTTGCCACGCGCGATTCTTTTGTGGGAGGGTCTTCCTTGTGATCATCGTACCACGTGTCGTAGTTGGCCTTTGCGTTGCAGTAGGATGGTAGTCCAGTAGGTCTGCGGCTGGGCTATAGGATTTCTACTTTCACAAAACTGACGTTAGGTAGTGCATTACTGCATCCTGGACTCCCTTGTTACCAAGGTCGAAGTAATAACGTTTGTCAAAGTAGCTCCCTGAATATAAACCTCGACTGAATGCTAAGTGTGAGATCCCCCCCGCTGCCTCCGCACAGTTCCAGCATGTCGACCTCGTTGCTTCAGCCATAGCATAATGCTGGTATTGTGGAAAACGCATCGGCGCGTGTATCCGCTGGTAGCCCTGCCGGTACTGAAATGCATATTTCCTCGTTTTCATCCGTGTCTGATTCAAAAAAAAAAAAACAAAAAACACCCATCAGTGTAGTATGCTCCACATCGAAGGCGCTTTAGGTCTTCGCCGCAGTCGTCACTGCCGTGTTCGACCTGTTTGGGTCTATTGCGCGGTTTGATGCTGGTTTCTTTGTCAGCCTTCTTTGTTTTATCCGGGCATCAGCTGGTAATTCGTGCTGGATGATGTCGTTCATTGTCGGGTGTTGTGAGTGTCGGAAATTCTGGAACAGGGGGCAGCATGCGGCCACGCACAATCGAAGGGGGAGGACGTCGATCGTCATCGACGATCGTGGCCCGCCTTGGGCGCGGTCGGCGTTCTTCATCGCTGAGCAGAGCTGGGGCTGGAGTTTCCCAATACAGTCGAATGTTTCCATTAGCCACTCCACTCGGCAATGGAGCCGTCCAGTTGGATCGAACCAGTTGCTCCTTGACGCTGATGTATTGCATGATAAAGTTGTCGTCAAGGTTTGTCTTTACTCGGCGCACGACATGGTCCCAGTGAGGGTAATTGTTGGGAATATGGACGTAATCCCGAGCTACTTTTATCAACTCGGGTATGTACGCTGAGATGTACAGCGCTTGTGTTGTTTCTCTGGGCTTCGCGTGTGTCAATATGGTCGAGCAGTCGCGCGGTCAGAATAGCGATTGTGTTGTTTCGCCATTTCGCCCTCTAGGCGATTTGGCCATACCAGTCCAGTTCGTACGCAGAGAGCCACAGATGGATGGCGGCTCGTTTTCGACATGTAGTTTTCGCCCCAGCGCCGCGCACATTCGTTTAAACAGATGCACGAGCTTCACGGATTGAAGGCGGTTCCTTTTCAAAATGCGGCTGTCGCCTTAGCGCTCAGCAGTGCAAAAGTTCCACGGAATCCCACGATCAACGTACCAGAACTTATTTGCTGTAAGGAGTCAGGCTTATGAGGGTGTACAAGTTATGCTGACTCGCGGTGTTCAATTCCCAGGAATGGGGTGCTGGCGCGATCCAAAATCATCAAAACGCAACAGCCAGGCTGATCCGTGGCATTGGAAACCCGTGGGCAATGCTTTGGCATGCTTCAGGGTCTTCAAACAGTTGTCTTCCAACGAGGCACTTCCTTCTGAAAAATGAGATGTTGTAGGGGCCTATGAAGAGGGAGCTTAGAGGGAGGGTTTATTCCAACATCGTTGATGCCTCTTGGGTTTACACTGGTCCTCCTCCTCCTCCTCATCATCATCAAGGAGGCTTGGGGCGCCGTTGGGCGTTCTGGCGGGGGGGGACGGGTCCTCGGGGGGGAGGGGGCTGGCGACCCCGTGGGCCTCTGGTGGTGACCCCGCTCAGCTCGAGTAACTAAAGCATCGACTACATAATTGATTCACTCAGAACTGTTTTCTCGTCGAGTCCACGAACAACGCGTGCAAATTCTGCAGTCGATCCCCGACTCGATCAGCACTGCCCCGGCCTCGTGAGCCCTTACGAGGCCCGCGCGCGGCAGCTGCAGCACCGCCCGACCGCCCCTGCGCACCACCACCGGTGGCGGCGGCATCTGCACGTGGCCGCGCTCGGTGATCGGGCCGCTGCGGTCCTGAGAGCGAGGCGAGACGCGAGATCTCCGACGACCCGAAGCGACCTGATCTTTTCGATCCCGGCAGTCTTCCTCGATTTCGGCCTGCTGGGGCCCGCCATCGGGTCCCGGAACCATCAGACATGGGTCCAGGACGACCAAAAGCCCTTGGGGAAGGGGGCGGGACTGGAGCTCTGGAGCCGCGCGTTGAAGAGAAGCAGGGGGACAGCCCCCCTGCTTTGTGAGCCAGTCCGACTGGCTCACAAAAGGAGCAGCAACTCAGAGAAGGAACAGGTACCGCTACTGCGACACGTCCTTCGTCGCCATGGCTGGATTCGCCTCGAAACCCTGGTCAGAACACGCACCCCGGGTGAGCTCCGCGGAGTATCGGTATCGGTATCAGTATCGTACTCCTCCTCCTCCGTCCCTCCTCCTCCTCCTCCTCCTCCCCCTCCATTGACCTGGAATCGCCGATACATCGTCGATGCATCGTCGAAGGAGCGGCGATGGGCCCGCGATGGGGGAGCCGCACGTTCCTGGGCAGGTTGGGGGTTGGGGCACCCAGGCCCCGATCTAGGGGAGCAAGAACTGACGTAACTGGCAGGACTGGTAGCAAAATCACGACTGGAGCCGCGGACCCAGCCTCTCTGCGCCATTTTTCGGGCTGGATTGATCTGTGAGGGTCCCGCGGCCCGAAATGGAGCGACAACGCCCGTTGTGAATAGATTGCAACGCCAGGATCTCAAGGCTTTCCAGACTCCCCGATATACCGCCCGACTTTTCCCTCGTCGTCCAGCTCAGCTTTCGAGGGGTCAATATGGTTTTCCGTCGAAGCTAAGGAAAATGCGTTAGGGAGGAAAACGTCGCCGTGGAATCGGCGATACATCGCCGATACATCGACGAGAAGCTCTCGATGACATAATTATTCGAAGGGTCCTTGGTGGGGTGGGCTATCGGGCCCCCATCGGCGATGAATGGGCGGTGGGGGGTCGACGCATCCCCCCTGAGCATATTCCCCCCCTGGTGATCCTCGTTGTCCGGCCTTCGGGTCCTAACACGGGTCTCGGGACGAGCCGGGCACCCCCAGAATGCTGCTGGCGAGACGCAGCTGCTGGACAGCACCCCGAGGCTGCAGAACGGCCAGGAACCGACGCAAAGCCCGAAAACTTTGCACCTCCCGAAAAAAAAGTCAAGACCAAAGCCCTGGACCCCGTCTCTCTGCGTCATTTCTCGAACCGGATCAACCTGTGCGGCTCCCGCGGCCCGAAATGATGCGAAAACGCCAGGCTCAAAACATGGAGTCGCCAGGATCCCATGGGGGGCGGCAGACCTGCCAGGAACCGCCGCAACCGCCCGCAGACTCTGCACCTCCCCCCCGGGGCCTCGCCTGCCCCCGACGTTGCCCCTGACCGCCGCGCTCCGTGCCGGCGTCGTCGGGGAGCTCCGGCCGCGCTCCGCCCAGGAACGAGCCGACCGCGGCGACAGGGCGCGGCGGCGAGCCCGCCGGGGAGGCACCGCCGCCGCCGAGGCCGAGGAAAGCCGCCCGCTGCGACGCGGCCGCGGCCCGCGTGCGAGCCGCCGGAGCGTGCGCCAGCGCCTCGAAGACTCGCGCGCGGCCCCGCGCGCTGAAGCCTCGAGGAGGGGATCAACTAGTTACAGAATCGAGTTACCCCAGAATCTTCCCCGTGCAGTCTACGGAAAATATGTCGAATGCTCCATAGATTTATCGAGCATTCTATGTATTGTTCGTGGGCTCGACGAAAAATTCAGGGGTACATAAATTATGTAGTCGACCCCCTACTCCAAAACTGTGCTGGACGAACAGGGAAAAGTCCAGGAAGGGACGGTCTATCGGGGAGTCCCTGAAGCCCTGAGATCCGGCGTTGCAATCTAGTCACAACGGGCGTTATTTCAGGCCCCCGGACCCTCACAGATCGATCCAGCTCGACAAATGGCGCAGAGAGATGGGGTCTGGGGCTCCGGTCGCGATTTTTGATTTTTCGCGATGTTGCAATTGTTTGTCAACGTGGGATCTCAGGGAATGGCGATATCCGCAACTCGTGCCCCCCCCCCACTTATGCGACGGACTGAAAGAAGCGGGTCTTACGCAAGATGGCATCGCGACCTTACGCGGCGGCTTACGCGGGCCGCCACCGAGGCACGCTGCACTGAAAACAAGGGCGCTTACGCGCGACCTTACGCGGGAAGCTTACGCGCGAACGTCGGCACTCTCGAGCTCATTTCTTTCGTCGCTCACTTGGGGCCGCCTGAAGGTGTTTTCTTGGGGCAGTTTTGAGCCGCCTTGGAAGCGTCTTGTGGCTCTCTGAGGCTTTCCCGGGGCGATTTGGGGCTCTTGGGGCTTTCTGAGTGTGAGTCCAAGAACCTATGATTCAAAGGTTGGGGCCCAAATTCCTAAATGCTTGAGCGGCCCAAGATCGCCAGAACCACGTGTCTCGACATCACAAGAATCACAGCAAGCAACACGAGCCGGAACGCCGCAACGCTCCGCAGCCGCCGCAGGCAGCGGGGGAGGAATCATAGATGTTTCGCCGCCGGGAGCGCTGTCAGTTACCCTCCCTCCCCCGAGACAGGACGGAAAGAGGGGCATCCCCCTATGTTTCTGTAGGCGGCGAGGGGGGGAAGTGAGAAGGAGAAGGCCTTCTCAAAGGCGGCGGGACTTCTCAGGAGCCCTCGCGCCTTCTGAGAAGTGTCCTGCGTCCTCGGGAAAGGCTTGGGAAACTTCTCAGAAGGCCGGGGAACTGCCGAGCCCTCTGCGAATGCCTTCTCCTTCCCACTTCCCTCCATGGCTCGCCGCCGGCTCTGGGGCTGCCATTCAACGGGGCGAGGGTTGGCGGAGCAGCTCGCGTGCAGCTGGCTTTCCTGGCGCGCCCGCACGTGGAGGAAGGCGCTCGACGGCGGGGCTGGAACCGGCTGCACGCTGCAGATTTGTCGCAACTGCCCCCCTCACACGAACCCCTCCCGAATCTCGGGTGTACCGAAGAGGGGGGCCCAGAGAGAAGGGGGCTAGCGCAGAATGGCCCGAGGCATGTGCGAGGCAAAAGAGGGGTCGGGGAGCGTGCAATTAGAAAGAAGAAGAAACCGAAGAAGAAGAAGAAGATGAAAAGAGGGGGCCATGAATTCTGCAACATGTCATGGCCCTGGCCGTGATATCAACCATTTCTGGTCCTCACCCCCGCTTGGAGTACCCCTTTTTTTGGCAGTGTAAGAGCTCCGCTGAATTAGCATCACATGTAATGGTTGCCACTAGGCGGCATTACGAAAGGGGGCTGTGTATAAAGGCTCAAGACGGCACCGGCCCGAGAGCTGCTACCCCCCCCTCTCAGGCGCCACCGCCCTGCCTTACGACCAGAATCTTTTGCATAGCGTGTCGCGGCGGCGACACCAGCAACACGCTATGCCCTGCAAGCGTATAGCCGTACAGCGTGTCGCTCCGCTCCGCGGGGCCGGAGGCTCGGAAAAAACTTGAGACGTTGACGCTCGGGGACACTTGGGACGCGGCTAGCGTGTCGCGCCGACGCATGGTGGGCCCGAACTGGCGGCGCGACACGCTGAGCCAAAGCTCCCGACCGCCTTTTCTTGAACGCCCCCGCCCTTCCTTTAAACCCACCTGCTCGGATAATCAGGGATGCCTCTCAGCATTCGGGTCATGACTCAAGCCTCCGGCGGCCGTCTGGGACGATCTGGGCACCCCCGGGACGCTCTCGCCGAGGCGCAGCTGCTGGGAAGCGTCCCGAGGCGAGAAAACCCCAAAGAACCCGCAGAACGAAACTTCAACAACCTCCCCGACACCATCTGCTCCGACACCTTCTGGGATCGTCTACACGCATGAGTGACCCTGGACAAGAATGACCTTTGTGCGCGGCTTCTGGGGGGCGCGGGGCGACCAAACACGACCGCGCAGGACGCTACTACCGCATCGTGCTCGGCGACCGGGGGACCCCATGGAGCCGCACTAAAGTAACTAAAGGCCACTCTGGCGAAGGGTCACTCTTACGTCTAGTCGATGGGAGGCCAGAGCCCTAGACCCCATCTTCCTGCATCATTTCTCGAGCCAGACCGATCTGTGATGGTCCTGGGGCACGAAGTCGAGCGAAAACGCCCGCAGTGAACAAGTTGCGACGCCAGGATCTCAGGGTCTGGGAGGCCCCGGGCCGCCCTCGTCGCCCGACCCGATGGGGCCGGGGCCGCCGTGCAGGGCGCCGACGGCGCCCGCGTGCGCGTCGCCCGGCCAGCCGGTTCGGGCGGCCGCCGCCGCGGGGCCCCACGGCAGCGCCGCGCCGCGGCCCATGGAAAGCCCACGCCCCACGGGGGGGGGGAGGGGCGTCGCCGAGCTGCGGGCGGGCCTGCGCGGCGCGCGGCCGCTCCGGGGACCCAAGAAGCCCCAAGACAGCCCAAGAGGCCCCCAAGAGGCCCCCAAGAGGGCCCCGAATCGCCGAACAATCGGTCCAAGATGCCAACGATGGCCTCCTGACAGCCCAAGCGGCTTCCAAGACGCTCGAAGAGGGGCCTCCGAGAGCACACCGAGCCCCAATTGGCAGCATTGAATGACTTTCTTTAAGGTTTTTGGAAGATTCTGGCGTTCTCCCCTGTTCTGCTTCCCGACGCCCCAAGACGGCCCAAGATGAAACCAAGCTCGGCACGAGAGGCCCCCAAGAGGTTTCCAAGACGGCCCCAAAACGACCTAAGAGGGGCCCAAGACGACCTTAGAGGCCTCCCAGACGGCCCAAGATGCCACCAAAACGGCTCCAAGAGGGCACCCACACGGGATCCAGCACGAACATTTCGAGCCCTCGGCCCCGAGAAGCTCCCAGGAGGCCCCAAGAGGCCCCCAGGAAGCTCGAGGGGACCCCCAAGAGGCTCCCAAGACGCCCCCAAGATGCTCTCAAGAGGCGTCAAAACTGCCTCCAGAGACCTACGAGCGCGATCCGCGCTCCAAAGAGGCCCCACGAAGCATCACCGAGGACTCTGCCCCATGTCAGCGTCGTCGCAGCCGACGCCGTCGTCGTGGTCGTCCCCCTTCAGGGTCGGCGGTGCCGGCCGTCAGGCCTTCCCAATCCAGATGAGGACAAAAACTGGAATCTCTGACAGGAAGATGTATTGCGCACAGCGGCCATCCCACAATGTTCCAGAGCGCTTTGGGAGAGTTCCGGAGCGAGAGATCCTCTCTTCAGACCTGCCTGACGGGGCCCTGACGATCTTCGTCCTCCGCTTGCGATCGAGGATCGAACTTCTTGGGTGAGCTTGGGCCCCTCAGGGCCCCGTAGAAACGGGGACTTTGGTGAGCCAGGACGTTGGCGCCTCCTTCCCCCATCGGGGATCGAAGACCGAAGCTCGGGTATCGAAGCGCTTGGGTGCGTTTAACCCCCCCAGGGCCCTGTTCATGGGGACTGTGATGAGCCAAGACACTGGCGCATCCTGGAAATTCTGCCGCCGTGGGTCGAAGCATCGCCCACTCTCCGACTTCTCTGCCTGGATTCTGCAAGGTCCTGATTTACAGTGTCCCAGATTATAGGGCCCTCTGGATCCTGGTCCCCTGCCCCCCGGATTGGGGATCGAAGGCCGAGGTTCGAGGATGGAGGTATGGCGGGTTCGTGTCGTGAGGACTCTTGCGCAGGTCTCTCACACTGCGTTAATCGTTCAACCATTTGCTGTCGGCTCATCCGGGGCCAATGGTGGCGTTCAACCTGGAACGCCCTGTGATCGCCGCCGCGTCGACACGACACGAATCTACCGTACTTGGATACGTTCGGCCTCTTTTCTAAATGCATCCGTCCCGCAGAATGTGTGTTGTGTTGTGTCGAGGCACTGTTTCCCCAATGCCAGCTTCTGGGGGGCCATTTCCACGGCCCTAGGGACTATCAGAAACCGATCCAAGACGAACAAAACTACCCCAGGGAAGAGTTCAAGAGCTCTGCAAACGTCCAATAGAACAGAAACACAAAAACTGACCACTGGAGGTCCGGGTCTCGCCTCCCCTCACCCTGGTTCTTTTCCTCATCCTTCGCTTCCTCCTCCGCGCCCTCGAAATTACTTTGTTATGTTATCGTCTCTCTTCTGCTTCAGCACCAGCATGATACACAACAGACCATGCACAGAGCGGCAAGCTGCTCGCCTCACAGGGCGGACGCCATGGCGAAGGGGAAGCCCCAAAGGGCGCGCAAAAAAATAGACGAACAAGCCAGAGTTCAAGACAAACCAAGCGATTTTCAATCAGACGCGGCCCCACCATTCCGATGAATTAGGAGTTCGAGCGGAGGGGCTAGCTACTATATCCGACCCCTGCTTGCTGGAAGAAGCAAGAAGGCGTGTGAGACGATTCGCTGTCGCCCTTCCCCCTTTGCCCCCTCCCCTAATGGGTCGAACAAAACAACACTAGAAGGGGGGGGGTCATGGGGACGAGCTCGCCAACGCCTCTAGGGATCTTGGAGCCTCCAAATCCATTCTCCGTACCACCAACGATGGCCTCAAGACGGCCCAAGACTTTCTCAAGGCACCCCAACAGGGCCCCAAAGAGGCAAACAGTCATTGCCCAATTTCGGGCTTTTGAAAATCCAATACGACCCGAGAGGCCCTCCAGACCGACACGAGAACACCGAAGAGGCCCAAGAGGGCCCAGAGACGGCCCGAGAGGGCTCTAAGGTGACCCACGAGGCCCCCCAGAAAGCAAACAACACCCTGAAGAGGGCCTCAGGAGGGGTCCAAGAGACACCCAAGATGGGGAAGGCGCAGGGGCCATTGGAGCCACCCCCCACAAAATGGCCTTCCAAAACCCCCAACATAACATACCCACTCAAAAGGATGCACCCAAGAAGCCCGCCCAGCAGACGCGGAGGAAGAGAAAGACGAATCCGCAACAGCTACACGCAGGCAGCACGTGGGGAGATGTCAAACAACACATACGGATTTCTAAACCGCACAACTTATCTTCTGTGGCTCGGCGGAACGGCGCGCGCCTCTTGAAGCATTTCTTCGCCTCGCGGCGGCGAACGTGGCGGAAGGTATCGGAAGGGGAGGGTCAAACAACAAAAAATGCCTTGGGGGCGCCTGGGACACTGCGCGCGCGGGCCTTGCAGCACGTGGCAATAACTTTGCCTGCTTTGCACGAGCTGCTCCGGCACCCTGCGCGGCGGTTGAACCGCAGCCCCTGTCGCCGAGCTCCCCCCTGCCGCGTCGGGCCCGCTCCTCCCCCTCCTCCTCCTCCTCCTCCTCCTCCTCCTCCTCGTCATCTCATCCTTCTGTATCCTACTCCTCTATCCCCCTCCTCTCTCTTCCTCTATCATGTCCTACTCCTCCTCCTCCTCATCCTCCTCATCCTGCTCCTCCTCCTCCTCCTCCTCCTCTTCCTCCTCCTCCCCCTCCTCCTCTTTCTCCTCCAACTCACCACCACCACCGCTCTCATCCCCGTCGGGGCCGTCCCCCAGCGGAGGTGGATAAGCCTTGCCTGGTTGGGTCCACGCTGCCGCGCTCTTGGCTCACGAGTTGTTCACGCAGCCCTTGCCCCTGGTCTTGCAGCACCAATCCATCTTCATGGGGGACCAGGACTCCTTGAGGCACTTCGGGCAGTCGTGGTAGCCTGCGTCGCAGTCGTACTCGCGCTCCACTGGCTCCGGCGGTATGCCAGAAGGCAGGTTGCCAGACGGCGGTGGGAGTTCGGATGCGCAGCCCTTGCCGGCGACCTTGCAACAATAGATCTTCTTGGCCGCGGACCATCCGTGCACCCACTGAAATGGGCCCATGTCATTGTAACCAGCACTGCAATCGATGGGGCACGGGCTCGTCGTCGTCGTCGGGGGCGCTGCTGGGAGACGCGGCCGCGGTGGCGGCGGCGATGTTATTGTCGAGCAGCCCTTCCCAGTCCGATCGCAGCAGGATTCCTTCTTCTTGTCGCTCCACAAGTCCTCGTCACCTGCGTCACAGTCGATCGCGGTAGTTGTCGGATCTACGTGCGTGGTCGTCGTGACGACCAGCGGCGTTGTGGTGGTCGTGGTGGTCTGCGGCCAGAACATCCATGCGAGGAGGGGCAGCAGGAGCAGCAGGAAACCCAGTGGGACCAGCAAGAGGCAGCAGCTCGACGACGCACCTGGCATGCGCACGACGCCGAACTGCCCAGCCCCGCCGCCAACGTACTTGTACGTCGTCTGCTGGGCATAGTCGCCTCCTGGCCCCACGTAGCCTAACACGTCCGTCTCGCGGCCACTGCCGCAGCAAGACGAAGTGCCGCACTCCTCGCCGCAAACTGGGGCCCCCCCAGGGCCGGCGCCCGCGCCGGTGCCGCACGCGGCGGCGCAACAATCCTCGCTGGCGACGGTGGCGTAGCCGCTGCGGTAGCCTGCGCCGTAGCCACCGTAGCCGCTGCTGTAGCCACCGTAGTGCCCAGCGCCGCAGCCAGCAGCGGCGCCGCCGTCGCCGCCGTAGCCAGCGCCACCGTATCCCAGGCGGCTCCACATATCGCGACCGGGGCCGAGCGAGCCCGCGGCAGTGGGGGCCGGGCGGCGCGCGGGCGGGGGCAAGCACACTGGGGGGGGCGCTTGGGGGGGCCTCAAGAGCCCTGGGCCAAAATGGCCTGAGCCACAAAGGCTACGGAGCTCTGTGTGCCTCTGCCATGCTCTTCTCTCTCTCTCTCTTTCTCTTTCTCTCTCCCTGCTCCCCCCTCCGCCTCATCGCGTCGCACGGGGCTCGGCTCGCCTCCTGGGCCTCCGCTGGGTCTTTACAGAATAGGGACTTCGACGCCCCCCCCCCCGGCGCAGAGGGGGAGAGGCCGCGCGGCAGCAGGCATCTTCCTCGAGCGCTTTTCCGTCCTCTCGCCTTCACCCTCGAGCAGTCCCCTGCCTCGCCTCGGCCTCCCGTCCTGGCCTCCCCTTGCCCCCGCCGGAGCCCTCGCGCCAGGATGACCTCGGTGCCCAGCAGCGGCACAAACAGGCCGCCCCCCGAGCATTCTTCGACCGAGATCGGCGCGCAGATCCTTTCGGCACGCCGTGCTGCGGAGAAGAATGATGGGGACAGGAGCGGGGAAGATTTTTCCCCGCTCTCTGGTCTAGGCAAACACGGCATCACAAGATGAGCGAATGAGCCAACTGGGTGAACCTGTGCCGCCTAGCCTGGCGCGCCAGATTCAGGAGCGGGCAAGATCACCATCAACACCTAGAGGACTCCTAGATGGGGTCCGAGTAGATGGGGTCGGAGGATTGCACCGCATCGCCGATGTATTGCCGATGCATCGGTCACACCAGCGTGGGGAAAATCGATTGCCGCATCGAACCGCATCGTCGATGCATCGGCGATGCAGCGCGATCCACCGACCCCTATCTACACAGACCTGATCTGAGAGGCCTAGAACACCACCGTCCCAAAAGGCCCCCCGAAACATTCGAAATCGTGACCCGGTCGTTCAGGAAGACCGCGTCTGGAGGAACCCAGGAGGCCTCCAGAAGGCCCCAAGAAGCCATTGAAATCTTTCGTGAGGACCCCGAGAGGCTCTGAAAGGATCAGCCTCCGCAAAAAGAGCTAGAGAGGATGGAGAGGAAAGGGAATCAATAGCGGCGGGTAATGACTGACATTAGCATACCGACGATGTCGAAGAAGGCAGCAACAAGTTGTGGCCAATTCTGATTATTCGAGTTTTCATTCTCTGCCCTAGGTGCATGGCGCGAAGCGCCAATGAGCCTTGTATCGGGGAGACGTAAAACTCGGGTTCGGGGGACTCGGGTTGGCCTGATGGGGCCATCATGAAAATGACGAGACCCAGTCTGAAATTTGGCGCGGATCTCGCTGAAGACATCTCACGAAAACTGGACCGTTCACGTTTAGGAAGCGCCCGTCCAATGGCGCCGGCAAACCGGAGTTCTGGCGTACTCGAGTCTTACGTTGCCCCGATTGTACGATAAACTATCGAGATGTGTAGTTCAATATCTATAGATATATGTGTATATATATTATACATAGATGTACGTATGTATAGATTAACATGTGTACGAACATGTACGTGAACATGTACGTAGATGCAGTACTTATCAGATCACATGAGAACACGCATGCACACACAGACACATGTCCACACGTGCGTGCAGACGCACAAAGACGGCCAGAGAAGGGCGGTCTGAGCGCGCCGCCCCGCCCCTGGCGAGCACCTTCTTCGAGCCCCCTCGCCGGAGTGCAGCTGCAAGAAGCTGGGCAGGGGGACGCCTGCGCGGTCGCGGGGTGGCATGGCTCCAAGTCGGGTCGGCGGCAAAGTCTGCGGGGCTAGAACATATACACCACCACCACGATCTCCCTCGCCCCCTCCCTCTCCCACGAAGGGGGAGGGGAAGAGGAGGGACGAGGAGGGAGGAGGAAAGGAGGTGGTGATGGCGTATATTCTGGGGATCCGCACAGCTCAGAGGCAGAGGCCGCGTCGCCGTGGAGCCGATCGAGATCTCGAGCCAAAAAGGGCTGCGGTGGCAGCAAGACAATGACATGGGGGGCCCCAGGGAGTCCAGGCGCTCCTCTCTTCTTACCATCCTATACTTTCCCTCTCCTGCCCCCTCCGCCAAACCCCGTCCTTACGCGTCCTGGCCCGAGGATTCTTTCCGAAGTGCCCCAGGGCGCCCGACTAAAATTGATCTTCGTCGTCGTCGTGGAAGTCGTCACCGCCGTCGTCGTTATCATCCTCGTCGTCGTTGTGGTCGATTTGGTCGTCGTCGTCGTCGTCGCTCTTTTCAGGGAGCCTGAGGCGCTGGCGCAGCGCCGCCAACTCCGCCGCGGCGTCGGGGCGGTCCCACTCCTCGCCCGCGTCGAGGGGGGGATGCCGTCGTGTTTGGGCTGGCAGCAGGCTAAACAAATAGTGGAACCAACAACACTAAGTATCAATGCCACGCGGGTCGGACGACCCCATCGACCGTGTTACTGTCGAGAAAATACAAGGCTCAGGTACACAAACACAGATGGGTAACACGCACAGTGGGAAACACGACGCCAGTGACATTCATGCATGACAGAAAATTATGAAACGGTGGTGTTCTCAACTCCGCTTGTTTCACATGAATGTCGGGCTCCAGGGGCCGGTCGTGAGCCCCCAGAACCATCACACATGGATCTGCGATGGAAAACTGCACGCGGGGATTGAAAGAGTCAATCCGTGGAAGTTCTGGGAGTCCTCCAGCGTCCTGAAAGCATCAAAACGTTTTTCGCCGTCTTCGGCCCCCAAACGGCTCTTCCCACCTGGATCGTCAAAGAATGACTCAGTGGTCCCAGGCCGGGATCGTCAAAGAGCGACTTAGTAGGGGGTAATCCTGGGGAAGGGGTCGAGAGGACCAGAGGGTCGTTGCAAACATATCACGACACCTCCTGCGTCTGGAACAGGTCGCGCTGGGCGCTTTTCGCCATCTTCGGCCCCCATGGGCAGAATCTCAGCCCAGGATCGTCAGATGACGACTCGGGGTGTCAAAGGCGAGCCTCGGGGAATGGGTCGAAAGGTCCAACGGGGCCACGTTGCGAGAAGATCCACGTCGAGGACGCTGGGAGAGGCCGAGGCGGGGCGGCGGGGGACACCCGACCTCCAGCGTCGTGCACGCCCAAGCGCGCGCCAGCGGCCGCTGCCGCGCTGCCCGGCCGCGCCACTCGTGGCATCCCCGGGCGTTGCGCCGCAAGGCCTGGGGGTCGAGCCGAAGCCCCAGCCGCCCCTCGCCGAGCGCTCGGGCGCAGCGCGCCGCCCCGGACAGGGCGGCGGCGGACTCGGCCTGCGCTCGCCCGATCGGCTGGGGGCTCCTCAGGCTTCCCCCCCGTTTTTGGCAGTTTTGCATCGGATTTTAGGGGAAGCGCCTTCTCGGAACGAGAAGGCGCTGGCAGTTTGTTAGGCCAAGCTTTCTAATAATAAACGAAAAACTAAGACGCGAGGGACCATGGCCGCACCGCTGCAAATATGTTTCGCTTGGCGGATTCCCCCTTTTTGGCAGTTTGCCCTAGGGTGTTTGCATGTTTGTCGGGTTTCCTCCCGTTTTTGGTAGTTGTCCCTCTGGTTTTTGCATGCTGTTCGCCATTTTGGGCAATTTTCCTTTGGGTGTTTGCATGTTTCTCGGGTTTCCCCATCCGTTGTTTGCCGTTTTCCCTTGGGTTGTTGCATGTTTTTCGGGTTTCCCTCCCGTTTGCGGCAGTTGTCCCTCGGGCTGTTGCATGTTTTTCGGGTTTCCCCCAAGACAGCTCAAGAGCGCTCCAAGAGAGCCCAAGACCGCCCAAGACGGCCCAAGAGGCCCCCAAGAGGCCCCCAAGAGGCGCCCAAGGGCCGTCCCAAGAGGGCCCCAAGAGGCCAAAATCCATAACACATCCCGCACGCACGCCGTACTTCCCCCCGCCCGTCGCCCCAATAACACATCCCGCACGCACGCCGTACATCCCCCCCGCCCGTCGCCCCCATAACACACCCCGCATGCACGCCGTACACCTCCCGTCCCGCCCGACCAGCACACCCCCTTTACGCACAGCCGCACACTCGCGTGCAGCCGCACACAGGCACACACAGACACACAAGCACACGCACACACGCACGCACACGCACACACGCACACACACACACACACACGCACGCACGCACGCACGCACGCACGCACGCACGCACGTACGCACACACGCACGCACGCACGCACGCACGCACGCACGCACGCACGCACACACACACACAGCACACACACACACACAGCACACACACCAACACACACGCACACGCACGCACGCACGCACGCACGCACGCACGCACGCACGCACGCACGCACGCACGCACACACACACACACACACACACACACACACACACACACACACACACACACACACACACACACGCACAGACACACACACAGCGCACACAACTCACACACAACACACACACACACACACTACGTGCAAACGCCACGCGCAACACCTGACCAAAACAAACGCAAACAACCATCGGGACGCATTCCGCTTTGCGTGCGAATCCGTGTGCCTGCGCACGCAAGCTAAGAGAAGCGGCGCTTCCCGTTCTTTCCGGATAGGTCTGCATGTGTGTCGGGTTTTCCCACTGTGTTTGGTCGTTTTCCATGGGGTGATTGCATGTTTTTTCGGGTGTCCCCCCCTCGTTGTTGGCAACTTTCCCTCGGGTGTTTGCATGTTTTTCGGGTTCCCCCTCCGTGTTTGGCCGTTGTCCACCGGGTGTTTGCATGCTTTTCGGGTTTGCGGGAAGCGCCTTCTCGGAACGAGAAGGTGCTGGCAGTTTGTCAGGCCAAGCTTTCTAAGAATAAGTATAAAACTAAGACGCGAGGGACCATGGCCGCACCGCTGCACATATTTTTCTCTTGGCGGATTCCCCCTTTTTGGCAATTCGCCCTAGGGTGTTTGCATGTTTTTCGGGTTCCCCCTCGTTTTTGGCAGTTTTCCTTAAGGTGTTTGTATGTGTTCGGGTTTCCCCCCGTTGTTGGCCGTTTGCCGTCGGGTTTTCGCATGTGTTTCGGATTTCCCCCCCGTTTGTGGCCGTTTTCCATCGAATGTTTGCATGTTGTTAGGGTTTCCCCCCCAAGACGGCCCAAGAGCGCTCCAAGAGAGCCCACGACCGCACAAGAAGGCCCAAGAGGCCCCCAAGAGAGGGGCGTCAGACTCAAGGAAGAGGAGCAAGAGGAGGAGGAGGAGGAGGAGGAGGAGGAGGAGGAGAAAGGGGAGGATGAGGAGGAGGAGGAGGAGGAGGAGGAGAGCGAGGAGGAGGAGGGACGAGGAGAGGGAGGAGGAGGACGAGGAGGAGGAGGAGGAGGAGAGGAGGAGGAGGAGGAGAATGAAGAGGAGAAGGCGGAGGAGGAGGAGGAGAAAGAGGAGGAGGGGGGGACCAGGAGAGGGAGGTGGAGGAGCAGGAAGAGAAAAAAGGAGGAGGAGGACGAGGGAGGAGGATGAGGAGGAAAAGGAAAGAGGAGGAGGAGGAGGACAAGGAGGACGAGCAGGACGAGGGGGAGGAGGAGGAGAAGCAAGACGAGGAGCAGGGTGATGAGGATAAGGAGCAGGAGAGCAGGAGGAGGAGGAGGACGAGGAGAAGTAGGAGGAGGAGGACGGGGAGGATGAGGTGGAGGAGGAGGAGGAGGAGAGAGAGGAGGAGGAGGAGGTAGGAGGAGGAGGAGGACGAGGAGGGACGATTGAGCGAGGAGGACAAGCAGGAGGAGGAGGAGGGCGAGGAGGACGAGGAGGAGGAGCAGGAAGAGGAGGAGGAGGAGGAGGGAGGAGGAGGAGGAGGAGGAGGAGGAGGAGGAGGAGGACGAGGAGGACGGCAAAACGAAACTTTGCGCTCGGGTGTGCTCTGGTCGTCGGGCTGTGGCGTTGGCCGGGACTCTCGACCCTGTCCCCTTGGATTGAGGAGCACTTCTCGCTCTCCCTCTCTCCCTCCCACCAGAACAGAACAGGAAGAGGGGGAGGAGCAGGTCCCAGGGAAAGAATCCTGAGGTCCGGGGGCAAGCGCCTCGGCTACTTGAGTGAAGCGGCGGCGGGTCGAGGTCCACGCAATGCTTATATAGCGATTTCGGGGTCCACGCAATATTTACATAGCGATTTCGGGACCCACGGAATACTTCTACAACGACTTCGGGACCAACGGGATATTTATATAGCGATTTCGGGGTCCACGCAATACTTATATAGCGATTTCGGGACCCACGGAATATTTATACAACGATTTCGGGACGCATTCCGCTTTACGTGGGAATCCGTGTGCCTGCGCACGCAAGCTTAGAGAAGCGGCGCTTCCCGTTCTTGTCCGGATAGGTCTCCTCCGTCGCTGAGGCTTCTGAGGCCTCTGAGGTCTCCGAAAGATCCTCCGTCTCTGGGAGCTCTTCCGTCTCTGAGGCTCCATCTCCTCCGTCTCCGTCTCCTCCTCCTCCCTTATCTTCTTCCTCCTCCTCCTCCTCCTCCTGCTCCTCCTCGTCCTCCTCCTCCTCCTGCTGCTCCTCCTCCTCCCCTTCTTGTTCCTCCTCTTCCCCCTCCTACTTTTCCTCCTCCCTTTCCTCCTCCTCCTCCTCCTCCTCCTCCTCCTCCTCCTCCTCCTCCTCCCCCTCCTCCTCCTCAACCTCCTCCTCCCCCTCCTCTCCCCCAACCAACGCTATGCATGGCAACCGTCAGGACATTAAAAGAATCCTCCGATTGCACCCCATGTGCGCAGATTTGTGTTGGGTGCATGTCCGTGCGCAAATGCGCGCGAATTCAGAGAAGCGGCGCTCCCCGTTCTTGTCTGGAAAAGGTCTCGGCATGCGCGCGCGAGACGACGCGCGCGCGTGCACTTCGTCACATTTTTGTTTGCAAAATGATTCATGACAAGTCATGAATGTTTGATAAACGAGTGCGCTCGCATATGTTTTTTTTGCAATGGGCGGGGGGGGGGGGGGGAAATCGATATCGGCTGGACTGGGATGGTACGAGGTCATATCTAGGATGGGCGATGGGGCAGAATCGTACATTGCAACGTGAAATGGTGTGCCGATCAAGCCAGGGGGTAGAGTATACTTTCTTTGTGGACAAAAGAGAACCCACCTATTCTCAAATTGAAGTTGCCTGTTCCACAACTCGCGCAAACATCCCGCCCACCCGCCCGCAACTTGGTTTGCAAACCCTTTGCGGCGGCGATTGCGGTGAATACTCGGCGCTGGCTGGTGCATCTCTGCGGCCGCGACAGCCCGCGCGTGCTCGCGCGCGCAGCGCACGGCGAGTTTTGGCGCGACGGACGCAAATGCAATGGCAACGCCGACAACGCTAGACACGATGATGATCGTAGCGATGCTGGTGATGACGTTGCTAACGACGACGGCGCGGCCAATGACAACGCTTCCCGTTCTTGTCCGGAAAAAGTTTCGGCATGCGCGCGCGCGACGACGCGCGCGCGAATTTCGCATTCATTTGCAAAGGATTCATGGATACCCAGTGTTGTTGATAAACGAGTGCGCGTATATATATATATATATATATATACGTTGCAGGGGCCGGCGGGGGAAAGTGATATCGGCTGGGCTGGGATGGTACGAGTATAAATTTAGGATGGACGATGGGGCAAACTCGTGAACTGCAACGCGAAATGGTGGGCCGATCAAGCCAGGGAGGGGTTCATGTTCTTCTCTTCTTGGGAAAAAGGAGAACCCACCGATGCTCCACTTGAAGTTGCCCATCCCACAGCTCGCGCAAACATCCCACCCACCCACCCGCAACTTGGTTTGCAAACCCCTTTCGCGGCGGCGATTGCGGTGAATGCTTGGCGCTGGCTGGTGCATCTCTGCGGCCGCGACAGCCCGCGCGTGCTCGCGCGCGCAGCGGCCAGCTAGTTTGGCGCGACCGCTGGGCACATCCCATCGGGCACTTCAGTGCGAGTCGGCGACTCGGGCGGGCGCGGCATCATGGCAACGTCGACAGCGGTAGAAACGGCGATGATCGTAGCGAAACGATGCTGACAGCGACGACGGCGCGGTCAGTGACTCAGTGACGGCGCGGATGCCGCCCACGTCGGCGACGATGACGGCGCCCTCGCGTCGGCGATGGAGGTTTTGGGAAGTGTGCGACATGCGCGCGCGGCCGACGCGCGAGAGTGGCCCGCGCGGCCCGCGGCATTGCGCGACGCGGATCCCCCCCCCCGCGCGCGGGCGAGGGCGAGGAGAGATTGCGGCATTCGGCGCCAGAGGCCCGTTTGGCTGAATTGCACAGAATCATAGAAAAACAATGGTTCTCTCGAGAAGCCGCAAGAACGCGAGCGGAAACTTTTGTTTGAAAACTGGTCTTGCGAAGCAACATGTTTTCACCTATTCGTTGGGGCACTCGGCCAATCCGCACGAATGCGAAGGTTGTTGACACAACTTCGGCAAATGTGGGCGGCGACGCGCGCGTACGCACTTCGTCGAATTCGTCTGCAAGGGATTCTGGAAAAACTGATGGTTTTGGATCAACGAATGCGCGCGCAGAGTATGTGTTGTAGAGGATGACGCAGGGGGTCGATACTGGCTGGACTGTGATGGCACAAGTTCATATTTAATTGGACGATGGTGCAGAACCATATACAATTTTAAATGCGATAAGGGGCGCCAATAAAAGAGAGTTCACCCAACCGAACTTGAGCTGGTCGACTCCACTGCACGCGCAATCATCCCACCCACCCACCTGCAATTTGGTCTGCAAAATCCATGCGGTGGCGATTGCGATGAGTGCATGGCGTTGGCTGGCGCGCCCCTGCGGCTGCGACAGCCCGCGCACGCGCGCGCGCAGAGGACGGCTAGTTTGGCGCGACCGACGCAAATGCGTTACCATGGCAACGTCGACAACGCTAGACACGACGATGATCGTAGCGATGCTGGGGGCATGTTGACAACGACGACGGCGCAGCCAGTGACGGCGCCGATGCTGATCACGCAGACGACAAGGACGGCGTCCTCGCGTCGGCGAAAGTTTCTGGAAGGGGTTCGGCACGCGCGCGCGCGGCCGACGGGCGACAGTGGCCCGCGCGGCATTACTTGGCACGGACCGCGCCCCCAGCACGCGCAAGGGCGCGCCAATGATTTTGTCATGCGGCGCGACTGGCCATCATGGCATAATTCCATGGATATGTTGAAGAAGAAACGATGGTCTTCTTTGAACACTGTCGCTGCGAAACAATGGTTTTGTTTTTTGTTTGGTTTCGCGACGCTCGATTTCGAAATTCTTACGACACCTAACGTTCTGGAAGGATTCCGGCGCGCGCGCGCGAAGACGCGCGCGCGCGCGCACTTCACCCCATTGCTCGCAGAGTATTCCTGCGACAGCACGCGCGCAAGGGCGTTGCAACGACTTCGACACGCGCGCGTGCGAAGCCCCGTAGGGCAGCATGTAATGAGAACGTTGATCAAACAATGGTTTTCTTAAGCCTTTCGCAAGTGCGTGAAAACTAATTTGTTGATTGAAAATCCGCGTTGCGAAACCATGTGTGTTTAGACATGTTTTTCCCTACCTAGGCTCTGCCTAGAAGGGTTCTTATTCTCTGGGTTTAAAGGGGCCGGGCAGTGGAAAGCGCCCCGGGCGGTTCCCCCAGTATCCGCCCCGCGGTTCCCCCAGTTACGTCCCCTTAGCTTAGCGTTGCTTATCTCATCTCATGAGAGAGCGCGCCCACAGGACCCGAGCAAAGGGGAGGGGGGGCTAGGCTTAAGCTACCCCCCCCTCCCTTGAGCCGCCCTTGTTGGAAGCACCCCCCCCCCTACCCCCCTTTTTTTTGCAAGGGGGGGGGGGCTTACAGCTACCCCCCCCCTCCCCTCTTGGGCCCTCCCCGGAAGCTCCCCCCCCTCCCCCCCTTTCCAAAGGGGGGCGGGTGCTTAAGCTACCCCCCCCCTCCCTTGGCGCTGCCCTGCTGGAAGCTACCCCCCCCCCCCCCCCTTTCGTGCAAAGGGGGGGGGGTGCTTGGAAGCTACCCACCCCCCCCCCTTTTTGGCCGCCCCGGAAGCTACCCCCCCCTACCCCCCTTTCCAAAGGGAAGGGGGTGCTTAAGCTACCCCCCCTCCCTTGGAGCCACCCTGCTGGAAGCCCCCCCCCCCGCTCCCCCCCTTTGTGCCAAAGGGGGGGGGGGCTTGAAGCCCCCCCCCCCTTCCCCCCTTTGGCCGCCCAGCCCCCGGAGCCTCCACGATCCACGATCGAGGAACAATCCACGATCGAGGATGGACGATCGAGGATGGACGATCCAAAATGAACAATCCACGATCGAGGATGGACGATCGACGATCAACGATCGAGGATCGAAAATCCCAATCGCATCGCTTGCAATCGATTGCGCTCCATTCCACTGCAATCCCCCTCCCCACCTCCCTCCACAATTACTCAATCTGAAAATACTCTCCCTCTTCCCCTGATGGCGTCCGGGTGATGGCCGCGCACCCTCCGCGTACTGTTTTTTACACACAGGATCCCCGGGATATCCCGGGAAACGACTCTCGCTGAGGCGCCGGCGCCATTTTTCCCCAAAATGCTGCTCTCGTTGAGGCGCCGGCCTCATTTCTGCTCCCGAATCGTTCCGAATCGTGCTCCCGCTGCAGCGTGGGCCTCTGGGCCTCATTTTCGGATCGGTGTTTGGCCTCCGTCGTTCAGGATGGCGTTCTCGCCCCAGCGCGGGCCTTTTTCTCGCGCGCCCATCCGCCCGCCACCACCGCGCCGCACCGCCACCACCACCACCACCACCACCACCACCACCACAACCACCACCACCAGCACCAGCACCAGTACCACCACCACCACCACCAGCACCACCACCCCCACCAGCACCAGCACCAGCACCACCACCACCACCACCACCACCACCACCACCACTAACACCACCACCACCACGACAACCACGCACACACCAACGCACGCACGCACGTGCACCACCACCCACTACGCACGCGCGCGCGGAGCCACAGGTCCGCTACGACACGCGTCCGCGGGTAGAGAAAATCAGCGCCATGGTAAGGGATGGGAGGGAGGGGTAGGACGTCAGATATGACGCGAGCGCACCTAGCTTGGCTCCCTCCCCTCCCTCCCCACCCTTCGTTCCATCTCCTCCCTCCCCTCCCTCTCCTCCCCTCCCTCCCTTCCGTCCTGTCCCTCCCCTGCAATCCAATCGATTGAATCGTTTGCAATTCAACCGATTGCAATCCAATCGATTGCAATCCAATGGATTGCAATCGAATCGTTTGCAATCCAATGGATTGCAATCGATTGCAGCGCAAGTGTATCATTCAACTCGTCCCGTGCCAACGCCCGAGAACGAAAAATTACCCTGGCGACGTACCCAACCCCTGCGCAAACGCGGGGCGCAAATAGTTCAGGACACTTTATAAAGGGGGCGATGACGGAGCGAATTCGGAATTCGGGAGACTCGCAGGACACTGGCTTCAGGACAAGGACTAGACAAAGCTGATTAGTTGCAATCCATGAGCAACCCTAGCCACTTCGAAAGCGGGGATCTCAGATCACAGCCCCCCAGGGATGGCGAGGTCTAATCTGAGTCCGCGCGTGGCGTCACTGTGCTGGGCCCCCCAGCAGGCCTCGAAAGTGGCGACAGTTTCACAGATCGCAGCCCCCCAGGGATGGCGAGGTCTAATTTGGGTCCGCGCGTGGCGTCACTGTGCTGGGCCCCCCAGCAGGCCTCGAAAGTGGCGACAGTTTCACAGATCGCAGCACCCCAGGGATGGCGAGGTCTAATCCCACCAGCCCTCTGGGCGTCGGTGGTTTAGAGCGTTTCCTCGTCCACCCCTCCTTCTTCCCCTTCGGGGAGGGGTTTACCCCTCCCCCGACGCCCTCCCCACTGACCTGGACAGGGGGGGCCGCGGGTAGTTAGAGCGTCCAAGATCGATTCCTGGGAAGGCTAAAATTCGACACCCATCACGAGGATCGTGGCTCCTGAGGGGGGGGCTGTAATTAGGGAACCCCCCTTCGTTGATCGATCTCCTCCAAGATTGTTCCAAAAGACGTCTTGGACCCCCTCTTGGGCTCTGCGCGCGGGCGGGCGGAGCGCCGCCCGCCCGCCCGCAAGGCCCAAGAGCCCACCAAAACGTTCGAAGACACTTCCAATACGCCACCAGGGAGGAGGAAGAGGCGGAGGAGGCGGAGGAGGAGGAGGAGGAGGAGGAGGAGGAGGAGGAGGAGGAGGAGGAGGAGGAGGAGAGGGAGGATGAGGAGAGGAGGAGGAGGAGAAGGCGGAGGAGAAGGAGGAAGAGGGGAGGAAAGCAGCTGCCGATCATCGGCGCTCTTCGTTCGAGTGCCTGGTGTAGGATGGGCTGGTGGGGATACGCGAAGCGTCAAGAATTTTGGTCCGCCCGTGGCGTCACTGTGCTGGGCCCCCCAGCAAGCCTCGAAAGTGGCGACAGTTTCACAGATCGCAGCCCCCCAGGGATGGCGAGGTCTAATTTGGGTCCGCCCGTGGCGTCACTGTGCTGGGCCCCCCAGCAAGCCTCGAAAGTGGCGACAGTTTCACAGATCGCAGCCCCCCGCAAGCAAGACAGGAGGAGGCAGGAGGGAGACGGGGCGGGAAGGAGGAAGTGGAGACCACACTGCTCTATTCAAAACGAATACCCAACCAAGGAGGGTTGGGACAAATACTATTCCCCCCGAAAGTTGGCACGAAGTGAAATTCGGAGAACGCCAGCCCGTCAGGTTTGGCAGTGTTCGTGTAAGACGGCGGCCAGCTGGGGGAGGAAGAGGCGGAGGATGGGGGAGGCGGATGGGGAGGAGGAGGAGGAGGAGGAGGAGGGAAACATTGAGGAGGAGGAGGAGGAGAAAACCGAGGAGGAGGAGGAGGAGGAGGAACGGAACGGAAGGACCCGCGGGGGAGTACGATGATGATGATGATGATGATGATGATGATGATGATGATGATGATGATGATGATGATGATGATGATGATGATGATGATGATGATGATGACGATGATGACTATGAGGAGGATGAGGAGGACGAGGAAGAGGAGGAGGCAAAAGGAAGAAGAGGAGGAGGGAGAGGGGCGGGAATAAATGGAGGCGAAAGAGAGGGCGATGGCTCCGGGAGCTGGGCGGCCAAAAGGGGGAAGGGGGGGGGGGTTCAAGCCCCTTCCCCCCTTTTGCACCAAGGAAGGGAAGGGGGGGGGGTTCCAAAGCCCCCCCCCCCCTTTCGAAGGGGGGGGGTGGCTCGCCCCATCTCTATGAAAACGAGGGAGGGGGGGGGTGTAGCTTGGAAGCCCCCCCCTCCCTTTTCCGGCCACGAAAAGAGGGGGAGGGGGGAGGTAGCTTCCGAAGCCCCCCCCCCTTTCAAAGGGGGGGGGGTGGCTCACCCCGGCCCAATTAAAGGGAGGGAAGGGGGGGGTAGCTTGGAAGCCCCCCCCCCTTCTTCTCCGGACCACGAAAAAAGGGGGAGGGGGGGGGGGTCCGAAGCCCCCCCCCCTTTTAGCAAGGAAGGGGGGAGGGGGGTAGCTTCAAGCTGGGCCCCCCCTTCTAGTTTGTCGGGCCCCACGAGCGCGTTCTATCTCATCTTAGCTTAGCTTATTTCAGCTTAGTTTAGCTTATCTTCATCTTAGCTCAGGTCTATCGTAGCTCAACTTGCCTTCATCTTAGCTTCGCTGGGCTTTAGCATCGCAGAGCACAGCACAGCACAGCATGGCGTAGCATAGTATAGCGCAGCACAGCATACCATGACATAGCCCAGCATAGCGTAGCATAGCATAGCGCAGCATAGCATAGCATAGCATAGCATACCATAGTATAGCAATTCATAGCAAAGCGCAGCTTAACACATATCATAGCCGATCACAGCATAGCATAGCACAGCATGTCATAGCATAGATTGCCATAACCTAGCATCGCATAGCATAGCATAACATAGCATAGCGCACCATAGCATAGCATAGCAGCTGATGCTGCTTTCCTAGGGGCTCCAACTTCTAGGTAGGGCCGCACTGGGGATATTGGAAACTCGGTCTGCAAATCCCTGCGACACCTCAGGTTTTTTGACGGGTTTCGGCATGCGCGCGAGACGACGCGCGCGCGTGCACTTCGTTCCGTCGCTTGCAAAGAATTCATAACAACTGATGGTTCATAATCAACGAATGTGAGCACATTCTACTAGTTGCAGGGGATGGCGCAGGGGGTCTCGGCCGACTCCCCTGGGATAGAATGAGTTCACATGCGGGCTGGACAACTCGGCAGAACCAAGGGCGAATTTCAACGCGAAACAGAGCGCCGATAATCCCAGGGGGCAGGATCTGTTCTACTTCAAGGAATGATAACGGATTTTCGTTCGCAGTGAGTTGTCAAACCCACTGCTCGCGCAATCATCCCGCCCGCCCACCCGCAAATGGGTTTGCCGAACCAACGCGGCGGCGATTGCGATGGGTGCTTGGCATTGGTTGGTGCATCTCTGCGGCCGCGCTAGCCCGCGCATGCGCGCGCGCGGCGGCCAGCTAGTCTGGCGCGACCGGCGCGGCCGCAGCGGCAATGACCGCTGGGCACATCCGAGCGGGCACTTCACCGCGAGTCGGCGACTTGGGCGAGCGCGCGGGACACTGGGTTTCGAAATCCTTGCGAAACCTAAAATGCGTGTCGGATTGCAGCGCGCGCGCGCGCTTCGCCCCATCTGTTGAAGGGGGTGTTCGCAGCAGCGCGCGCGAGGGCGTTCGAACTACTTCGACATGCGCGCGCCAAGCCCGCTTGGCAGCGTTTCGTGCAATGTTGAAAGCCCGATGGTTTCTTAAGAACTCGCAACAGCACGCGCGCATGCTTATAATATGTACGTGTGTATATATGTATGTATGTATATATATATATATATATATATATATATGTATGTATACATATATACATATATATATGTGTATAAGCCGCGTGGCGAAATCATTGTTTCATGTGTTCTTCGGAGTGTGCAACCCCGACGAAACGCGAGGGTGCGAAGGATTTCGACATGCACGCGCGACGACGCGCGCGCACTTCGCCCCATCTGCTGCAGGGGGCCCCTGACAACTGATGGGTTTTGATAGGCGAGCGCGCGCATGATATTCGTTGCAGAGAATGGCGGAGGGGGGGGGGGGGTCGATGCCAGATAAGCTGGGATGGTGCGAGTTCATATGTAAGACGACGCGGCGGAATCACATGCGAACTGCAGCGCGAAGCAGGGGCGCCAATAATCCTGGGGGGGGGGAGGGGGGGGCAGCATTCACTCGAGAAATTAAAACCTACGTTGCGCAAAGCACTTGTGGATCTCGCAGTTACCAACTCCACTGCTCGCGAAACCGCGCCGCCCGCCAACCCGCGACCTATCTTGCAAGACGCGAGCGGCGGCGACTGCCACGGGTGCTGGGCGTTGGCTGGTGCATCTCTGCGGCCGCGCTGGCCCGCGCATGCGCGCGCGCAGCGGCCAGCTGGTCTGGCGCGACCGACGCGGCCGCGGCGGCGCTGACCGCGGGGCGCGCCCCAGCGGGCGCATGTGTGCGAGTCGGCGACTTGGGCGGGCGCGCCACCATGGCAACGTCCACGACAGCATACGCGATGGTGGCGACGTTGACAATGGCGGCGGCGCGGCCAGTGACGACGCCGATGCTGGTCGCGCCGTCGACGATGACGGCGCCCTCTCGTCGGCGATGAAGGGCTTGGGCGGGGTTCGACATGCGCGCGCGGCCGACGCGCGAGAGTGCCCCGCGTGGCATGATCTGACGCGGATCGCGCCCCCCCCCCCCCCCCCCCCCAGCGCGCGCCTGGGCGCGCGAGCGATGTCGGCGCTCGGCGCGAGGGGCCCAGCTGGCAGAATTCAACTAATAATGTTGAACCACATTCTGAAGAAGTCGCAAGAGCGCGAGCGCGACCAAACACTAGTGCATGCCTCTGTTTTTGCGCTGCGCCTCGGTGCTGTCTTGCGTGCTACCTGCCTCGGCCTGCACATCCAATGACATGCAAGCGATGACGCGTGAACTGGTGAGGGAGCCCCTCCCCCAACGGCCACCCAGGCCAGCCCCTGGCCCAGGCGGCGCCCGGCCCCCGGGCGCTGGCTCACAGGAGGACGCTGGGGAGGTGGTGGGAGCCAAGACGACTACTGAGGCTCCCGCCCACGCTGGCCTGCACTACCCTCGGTCCGCTCTGACGGGCCCTCCCCAGGGGTCCCCCCCGCCAAGCGTGCCTCATATCAAGTGCATGCCTCTGTTTTTGCGCTGCGCCTCGGCGCTGTCTTGCGCGCTACCTGCCTCGGCCTGCGCATCCAATGGCATGCAAGCGATGACGCGTGAATTGGCGAGGGGGCCCCTCCCCCAACAGCCACCCAGGCCAGCCTCTGACCCTGGCGACGCCCAGCCCCCGGGCGCCACGCAACCACCCGTGCCCCCATTCCAGGGGGGCGCACCCCGCACCCCCCCAGACAACGCCGGGCTATGCATTTCTTGGGAGCCTTTGCACCCATGGCCCGCACGAGCGAGCCTAGACAAGCACGAGCCTGCCTGCAGGCAGCGCGCCGCGGACCTGCCCCATGCGGGGCGACGAAGCTTCAACCAGAAGGCGCGGGAGGGCGGGCGGGCAAGCGAGGGCAACCCTATGGTTAACCACGCCGCCCGGCTCTCAACGCCAAGCCCCTTAGCCCCGCCACACGGCGCCGGACCCCAGAGGGCGAGGGCCCTGCGACCCTGCCCCCCAGGGGGAGGAAGCCCCCCTTCCCCGACAGCACCCTTGTCACTGCCGACCGGCACCACCCCCCAGCAAGCCTGCCGCGACTCGGCCCCCGAGCCTTAAGAGCGCGCGAGCCGACTCGCTGAGTGCCCAATCGGCTTGCTGGGCCAGAGCCCCGTCGATATAGATCCGCGCTGTTTTCTCATGGGCCCACCGGCCGTGCACCATCGCGCGCCCCAAGCTGCCACCAGAGAGGAAATGCCACGTGGCGCCGCCCCGGCGCAAGCTACATCCAGACACGCCCCGTGACTGGATGCCGGCGGCTCTGCCAACCTCCTGAGCTCTTCATTGAAAACGTGAGGGCGCATTGGCAGCAGCAGTTCGTCGCCGTTCAGCTGTTGGCAGACTTTGGCCAAGGCGCGGACGACAACGGTGTCGTTCACCATTGCTTTTTCCACTCTAGCCTCTCGGGAGCCCGTTTTCGTTTCGGGTAAGATGATGATGGCTTTTTGGTGGCTCTCATAGAACATGACGCGGCGTGAGCGGAGCCCCAAAATTTCGTCTGTACGAAGCAACCCCACAAAGCCAACTAAGAGAGCGGTGCCGAAGTTCCACAAATCCTCCGCGAACGCCATCCCCGCCAGGCCCTTGACGATGAGTGGCGTGAACGGTAAAGCCCTGCATCGGCTAACTGTCCGGCGCCAATTGTTGAGGAAGAAGCCCGTTACGGTGAGCGCCTTCCGAGCTCTGGGGACCAGGCGCTTCAAGCCAGAGGCGATATCAGTGGCCCAGCTTTCTGGCTCTCCCTCGCCCCACAGGTGGTCGACGAACTCGCTGGCCCTCGCGTCCAGCTCCTCGAGGCTGTGCGGCAGAGCCTGCCCTCGCAGCTCCAAATAATCAAAAAATGAACGAAAACGAATTCGATAGCGTCGAAGCGTTGCCTCCTTGATCCCAACTTCCCTGAGTGACCCCTTCCGTCGCGCGGCACGGTGCCGCATGAGGAACTTACCCATGTTGCTCTGGAAAGCCCCGCGCCGGCCACCACCGGCTCGCGCGGTCGGCGAAATTCCAAGAAGAGATCGCCCACACGACGTAGGGGTAGGCATCCGCGGCAAGCAGGAGTCCTGCCAGTTGACGCAACCGAAAGTTGAGAAGCTTAGAAGAGGACCGCCCTGTGGCGATGACTGCCGACGCTACCATGCCATCCACAACATGCACAAACTGGGTCGACTGAAGCACTCCGCTCCCCGTCGACTGCCGGACAAAATAGAGGAAGGCCAAGACCTCCAAGACGTTGATGTGGCCTGTCTCCGACCACGGGTACGACGCCACCGCCTTCCATGCCCACCGGAAGGCAGGGCACGGGGCTGCTTGCCGCGACTGCCGTAGAAGCTCGCCGGCCCACAGCTGCACGTCGGAGCCCCGGTGATCCACGTACCGGATGAGATGGCACACGTGCTCCGCCTCGAGGCCGGGAAGCATGCCGCTGATCCAGCGCATGAGCTCCTGGGCGACCACCTCGTTGACGGCCCCGTCGGCCAGGCGGTTAGTAGCGCCAGCCAGCTGCCGCCTCAACCACGGCTGTCGCTCGCCAGGATCGCTAGGGAGCAGCGCCGTTCGAGCGCGCGCGATGTAATTATGCACCTCCTCGGCGTACTCGCTGACCCAGTCGAGAGCGGTCTCAGCGCGTTCATTTGCGCTCCAGCGCCCGAGAAACTTCTGGTGCAGCTCTGGCGAAGTATGCGCCAGCACGTGAGGCCCCACAGACGTGTAGAATACCTCCCCCATGTGCCTGAGATGCTTCAGCCGCGGCCATTCCAGCCACCAGCTGCCAGAGTCCACCTGCGCAACGGTCGCGCCCTCGCGTTTGCCCTCGGCCTGCAACGCTCGGGCGCACAAGGCGTGCTGCAGATTCTCCTTGCGAACCTCCCTGCTCAGAGCGGCCGGCAAGCGCGGAAGCCCCTTCCGCGCCCTCCAACTGCGCAAGGCGATGCCGTCCCCGCTCCGGGCCACTGTTCGCCCCTCGGGCTGAAAATGGGCCCAGGCCTCAGGGGCCTCAACGTCGTTCTTCACGACGCCGTTTTGGATGATGACCTCCATTTTTACCTCGATCCCCTTCTCCGCGATGGGGGCTCCCATCTGCTCGTAGAGCCCCTCGAGGCCGACGTGCAAGCAACGCGGCGCGCTGCCGAAGGGCACTCCTTGGCAACTCCTGCGCGGGCCCTCGCGGTGAACGCGCAACCCTTCCTAAGTGTCGAGGCGGGCCGGGCAGCCGCCCGGGCACGGGAACCTGCAGAGGGCGAGTTTCGGCCACGTTCGCAGGACGGCTGGTCGAGGTCCAGGGGCCTGCGCGCTCTGCAGGGGCGCCTCGCCCTGCTCCTCTTCGTCATCCTCTTCCTCCTCAGGCTCCTAGCGGCAATCCTCCTCGGGCTCCTGCGCGTCCTCCACGTCGTCGTTTTCCTCCTCCTGCGTCGTCGCGACCTCGCCCTCCCTATCCTCATCCTCATCCTCCTGGGCGGCGCAGCTGGCCCCCAACACCTTCGAGAAAGACGCTGCGAGGCCAGCGCCTCCGCCATCTGGGGAAGCGTCAGTGCAACTGATCCGCGGCGCCAGCGGCGCCCGCAGGTTCGTGGCCGCAAGCGGGGCCAGGGCAGCGAAGAGTATGATCTCGTCCAAGGCTGCCTCGTGGAAGACGTCGCCCCCATGGCAGTTGTCCATGGTCGTGAAAACCTCCGCCATGAGGGAGAAGAGGGGCCTCCGGTACGAACGAGCGTAGCAGGCAAGCTCAGCCCAATGGCGAAGAACAACTTCAGGCCAAAAACCCTGGGCCGCCATGCCCGAAGTAAGTCGGATTAAATGCCTGCCCCGCTTCTGGCTGCGAGCCAAACTGCCCGGCCTGCCATCGAACTCGCCGCCCTGAAGCGCGGCGCGGTAGGATCCTACCAATGTCTTTCCAGCATTCAACAAAGGAAGACCCATCAGGCGGCATGCGTCTAGAAAGCGGGCGTGTTCTTTGGACTCCGAGCCGCCTAGCTCCCCCAGGGCCTGTCGGCACCGCTTTCGGATGAAGTCGAAGGGGTCCAAGTAGACCAACGAATAATCCGGGCCTCTTGGGAAGGGCTTGCACCTGGCGATCCGGGTCTGGACGTCCACCTCCGCGTCCCCGAACACCAGCCTGCGCACCGCCGCCTGGATGACCGCGACCGCTCCAGACCACCCCATCGGGACGGTGGTGATGCCGATCAAGAAGTCACATCCATCAGGCCGGCCCAACACCGACCCTGACACGGGCTTCTCGTAAGCCAGGAACCCGGTCCACGAGCGAGGCATGCGCACCAGGTTGAAGCAGCTCACGAAGTCCTCGCTGTCGACCACTGCCTCCTCGTCGGCGCCCAGGATGATGAGAATTGCGTGGGCAATGCACGGGAGGTAATCGACCTCGCCAGTGATCTCGCGCAAATGCTGGTTCAGGGGGGTCATAATCGTGATGGCCCGGAGGTGGTGCATCGCCTTGCCCTGGACCTCCTTGAACTTGTTGACCCCCATGGCCCCGTTGAGCAGGCGCGACCCATCCTTCGCCTTGAACACCCTGTTGCCCTCGATCTCCTGAAAAATGCCCCGTCGAAGCCCCTCGCCGGCCAGCTTGTCCCATTCGTGTTGGGAAGCGTGCACCCTGGAGACGTGGGGCTTGTCGGGCCATTCGCCCCGCGGCCGTAAGCACTTCGATGGGTCTTGCACTGTCGCTTTGAGGTCGCCGACCAAGAGATCCGTGAGATCGAGCACGCCCACCTCGTGGCTAGCCGGCCACGTCGGGAAAACAAGATCGGCATACAGCTCCCTGCGGTGGGTCACGGCCTCACCCCCATAATTGAATTTCTTCTGGCGGGCCTCGCGGAAGACGTCGGAGAGCGCGGGCGGGTCCGCGTCGTCCTCCGCCAAGAACCACTGCAGGACCTCCGCTAACCGAGCCATGGCCCGACGTTGCGCTGGATTCGAGCGCCGGGGAGGCGGCCCCCCCCGGCCAGAGGCTCCGAACCCGGCCCCAAGGTAGTTCAGCGAATGGGCAATCAAGCGGCACCAGCACCTGATATCCGCCTCTGCTTCCTTCCCTGAGCTCCGGAAGCGGGCGGAGCCGACCTCGACGAACTCCTCGACTGGCAGGGGCAGGAGAGACCGGCGCCGGTCGGGCGGAACGCCCAGTGAGGCGCAGCGCACGAAACCCCCAAGGGGAGTCGGCAACCGGCACACAGTCTCCCAAAGCACCCTACCCATCGCCAGCACCGAGAGCCGCCCGGACCCTTGGCACCGGAGACGCGCTCGGAGTTCCTGAAGGGTTATCGCGGGGCCTCCTAGTAAGGGCGGCCGCCCTTGCGATCCCATTTGCCCTTCGCCCCCTTGTTCTTCCCCTTCGGGTCGTCGCTCTTGTTGCCCTTGCCGTACCCCTGGTTGCCCTTGTTCATGTTGCCGTAGTCCTGGTAGTTGTTCTGCTTCTTGGAGTGCAGCTGGTTCTGCAGGCGCTCCTCCTGCGCGAGCATCTTGTCCTCCGCACGGTCCAAGAGCGTCACGTCGTCGGGGGGGATCAGCTCGCACCACACGGCCCGCTGCCAGTGCCCGTCCTTGAGGGCCCTCTCGATGGCCTTCAACCTCTGGCCCAAGAGGTCTGCTGCCTCGCCGTAGCGCTTCTCGGCCAGAAGATCCAAGGCGGTGCAAATCGTCTTGGTCTCCCGCGCATTCAGGGGCCCCATGCTGGGGTTCTGGGGCTGGAGGATCGCGAACCAGTAGCGCATGGCTCCTTGCTGTACTTCTGAGGCCGTCGCCGTGGACGCCCCCCCCCCCCCCCCCCGCGATCGGACAGAGCCCGCATTCTTGCAAGCAGCCTCTGGGCTAACCGACCTGGATGACGCACCGCGTACTCCAGCAGGCGGCTGTGAGACAGCTGCCCGCGCGAAGGGGAGGCTGAGCGAAAACTCGACGCATAGCTCGGACTCCGACTCCTCTCGTCCATCGGCGCACTGGCCCCGAAAGGCCCCCAGTCCGTCCGCGAGGACCTCCTGTTCTGCCGCCGACTCCGGCGCCCTCGCGATCTCGATCTGGACCTCCTCTTCCTGCTCCTCTCATGGCTCCCTCCTCTCTGCCCTCGGGACCTCGTCCTGGTCCTCCTCTTCTTGCCCCTCTCATGGCTATGGCTCCTCCTCCTCTGCGTGCTCCTTTCCCTGCTCCTCCTGACTGCGTCGCCGCCCCTCTTGGGGCTCTCCTTGCGCCTCCTTGGCTGCTGCTCAGGCTCCTGTGGACGAGCGCCCGCGGCCTCTCCGCGATCTGCACCGCGGCCAGCTCCTCTCTCCTCGCGCGGGGAACGTGCCCGGACGGCTCCCCGACGATCTCCTCCTGCAGCAGGCCCGAACGGGTCCCGGCGTCCTCGCCGCGACCGTCGGCCGCTCCTGCTGGCTCGCTTCTCCTCTGCCCGGCGACCCCGGGGACTCGGTGAGCGCGAGCGTTCGCGCCCCCTGCGATCCCGCCTGGGCCCCCCTCGGCCGCCCTGTCCTTGAGCTCGCGCAAATCCCCCTCGAAGTCGCCCGCCTTGCCCTCGCCCGGCTCGAACAGCTCCTCTGCCTGCCGCACTCGGGCTGGCCTTCCGCCTTCGGCTGGCGGCCGGGGGCCAGCCGCTGGAGGCGAGCGCGATGGCGGAGCCCCTCCGCCGCGCTCACGGTCCTTGAGGATCTCCTCCACGGCCTTCGCGGCGGGCCCCTGGACCCACTTGAGGCCGCCCTTCCCCAAGTCCGCGGTCGAGAGCTCCCGGAGCGTCTCGATGCGGGTGGTGACGTCGGTCGTCCGGCATCGCTCCCGGCGACCCCGGCAGAAGTGGCACTGGCCCACCTTCTCCTGCCGAGCCGCCCAATGAGCGTAATAATCGTCGCTCGCGGCCACGCACCGCGCCTGGATGGTGTCGCCGACCTTCCCGTCGCCCTCCAGGCGCAGGATGGCCGTGCCCTGGTCGCCCCCGTCGTCGTCGTAGCACCGGACCTCGATGATGCTGTCCGCCTTCAGGCGCAACGCCTTGGCGTACTCCGGGTCCGACGCCGACAAAACCCACGGCCCTGGCATAGGGGGGCGGCGCGGGCGCAGGGCTGGCACTCTGCCTTGAACTCAACTCGGTGCTTGAGCCAAGACGACTACTGAGGCTCCCGCTCACGCTGGCCTGCACTACCCTCGGTCCGCTCTGACGGGTCCTCCCCAGGGGTTCCCCCCGCCGAGCGTGCCTCGTATCATCTGCCGCGCGAAAGCTGTCGTTGCGGCATCGCAACGCTCGGTTTGGACATCCTTGCGACGCCTCGGGCTCTTGGGAAATTTCGGCGCGCGCGCGATGCGACGCGCGCGCTTCCCCTTGCGTTATGCGCTGGCTTCTCGCGGCAGCGCGCGCGAGAAAGCCCCCAGCCGCACGCGCGCGAGGGCGTTCGAATGATTTCGACATGCGGCGCGAGAGGCCCGCGCGGCATAATTCCATGGACACGTTGAAGAAGCGATGGTCTCCTTCAGAACCCGCAAGAGGGATGCAAGGTTGCATGAAAACTGTCGTTGCGAAGCCATGTGTTGTTCCATGGCTTCGCGACGCTCGATTTCGAAATCCTTGCGACACCCGGCGTTCTGGAAGGATTTCGGCGCGCGCGCGACGGCGCGCGCGCGCGCACTTCGCCCCGTGATTTGCAAGGGATTCGCGCGACAGCTCGCGCGCGAGGGCGTTCAAGCGATTTCGACATGCGCGCGCGAAGCCCCGTTTGGTAGCAGTTATGAAAATTTTGGAACACCAATCGTTTTCCGGAGTATTCGCAAGTGCGCGAGCGCAAGCGTCTTTCTATATTGATAAAACGGCATTGCGAAGCCAGGCATGCACGCGCGCGTTTTGGTTGCTCGATTTCGACACCGCAACGAATGCACCAATTTTTGAAGAACTTCGACATGCGTGCGCGGCGACGCGCGCGCACTTCGTCCCAGCTCTGTTCATGTAAATGCAACGCGCGCTGCGAAGCCATGTTTTCTTCGTGCTTGTCGACGCCCGGTTGTCCAACCCCCGCGAAACGCAAGGTTTTCGATGCGCGCGTGCACTTCGCGCGCAACGACGCGCGCGCGTGCACTTCGCATTTTCTCTCGGCAAGGGATTCTTGAAAACTGATAATTTCAGAAAAGAGAGCGCGCGCGTGCAGGGTGTTCTGCAGAGGGTGACGGGGGGCGCCAATGCCGGCCTGCCCGAGGGCGCGTGTTAATTTTTAAGATGGGCGATGGGGCAGAATCACATTCAATTTGCCATGCGAAAAAAAAAAAGAACGGGCAACCCCGGGGGGGGTTACACTCAAATCCCCCCGGAGAAAAGGGGCCCATGCGACGGCGACGGCGGCGACGAGCGGCGCCGCCCGCAGAAGCCGCCGCTCGCCCCGAGCGGCAGCGACAGCGACGGCGACGGCGGCGGCGGCGACGGGCGGCGTCGCCCGCGGAAGCCGCCAGTCACCCTGATATGGTTGAGCAAAAGAAGAACCCCTAAATGCAAGCAAGCACTGTCTGAATAATTATTCGCTCTCGGAAGCTCCCCCCGGTTTAGCGGGGCCGGCGAATTCCCGCGATCGGCCGTCCGATAGCGTTGTTGATCCCAAAATAAACGGTAAACGGGGTGGTTTCCACCCTGCATTCTCGGTCACTCACGGGCACTTCATGGGCTTCCTTTGCTAGGGCCCCCCATTTCTACCCTCGCGGGCACTTCATGGGCTTCCTTTGCTAGGGCCCCCCATTCCTACCACCGCGCAGTCTGTTCGGCGCGCCGCCGCGCCAATCTTTCCCCCCGCTCAGCGCGCGTGAAAATCCCGTTATCCCAGCCGGCGCAACGTTCGCAACGAGCCGCGCTCACGTCAAAGCGAGGGGGCCGAACGGGCATTCATTGTCACAGGGTGCGCGGCGGAAGCGGTGATCCGCGGTGGCGGTTTTGATTGTTGCGTCGTTGCGTTGTCGTTTGTTCGCTGTCGTCGACACGCCCGCGACCCGCCCGCGACCCGCCCCGCGACCCGCCCCGCCGCCCGCCCCGCGACCCAACCAGCGATCCACCCCGCCAACCACCCCGCGACCCACCCCACCGACCCACCCCGCGACCCGCCCCGCGACCCGCCCGCGACCCACCCGCGACACACCCGCGACCCACCCCGCGACGCATCCCGCGACCCACCCGCGACCCGCGCCGCGACCCGCCCAGGAGCCACCCCGCGACCAGCGCGCGACCCACCCCGCGACCCACTCAGTCAGAGTGAGGGGGCCGCACGGTCATTCACTGTCTCTGGGTGCGAGGCTCAAGTGGGGATCCACGGCGCAAGTTCCGCTTCCTTCGCGGCCCGCGACCCGCCCAGCGACCCGCCCGCGACCCGCCCCGCGACCCGCCCGCGACCCACCCGCGACCCACCCCGCGACGCGCTCGCGACCGAACCGCGGCTCACCCGCGACCCGCCCGCGACCCGCCCGCGACCCGCCCGCGAACCGGCCCGCGACCCACCCGCGACCCACCGTCGACCCACTTGGGGCCCGCCTGCGACCCAACCCGCAACCCACCCACACTATTTTGACACAAAAATTGGCGCCTGCGGCGGGCTCTCTGCATAGCTTGAAAAATTATGCGCCCGCGGCGGGCTTCTTCAGTTCCTCGCAGACCGCCGGCGCCCCCGCTGTTCCCCTCTTCGGAGGGCCACGTATAAAATATCATCCGCGATCCCTAACCTTGCCCCCCCGTTCCTTCCGCTGGCTTCCAGATGCTCTCCCCCCCCACTCCTGGCGCACTTTAACTAGCCCCGGCATTTTGACGCAGCCTGCGGCTCCACTTTTGCCAGTGACCTCGGCCGCTTCGACGCTGCAGCACTCCCATGTTCAGGCCAAGATTGCCCTGGCAACTGCGCAAGTTCCCCCGGGCCATCGGCCCCCCTTGCGCCGAAGCGACCCCGTTCACGGCCTTGGAACGGCGGAATGCAAATTGCGTATATATTCAGATCGGCCGTAAAAGCCGTCGCCGTCGCGTTGGCCCTCGAGTGCTCCCAGGGGCTCTCTTCCCTCAGGTGTGTCGCTGAACAAATGTCAGAGGTCCTCGTCCAACATGGCATAGTCGCGCGGTCTAACTGATATTCCCTTGCTCATTGCGACATACTTGTTTCATGGTTTGCGACGTCTTGGTGTGCTCAGTCCGCGCTAACCTCCCGTGCGCGATCTTTACCAAATCGTCCTCTCCGTCATCTGGCAACGCCACATTCATGGTTTCGAGCTTGTCGCTCGGCATGTCGAGGCTTTCCGATGACCGTGCTTTGCTTGGACGAGTGCAGTCAACAAATTGCAATGCCCTCCCCTTGTTCCTGTTTGCAAAGATTTGTTTCGCCTGTTGGGCCGTCTTGCGTCCGCCAACGGGCTTGCTTCCACGTCCACGCGCCCTTGCGTTTCCAGCGCGCTGCGTTGCCGCAGCGATCTGCGCAGCGTGCTCCAAGGCGCCCGCATGACGTTGGAATTATCCACTCGCCGGCTCTCTCAAAATATTGAACTGTTTCGCGCCGTGAATGTCGCGGTTGCCAACTGACATCCACGCCGCATTCGTGTCGCAGGTCATCCGCAATATTGTGAATGCCTCATCGTTGCGAACCAGCCTGGCGCCCTTGTGTAGCTCTGCTCGGAGAAGAACATCGCGCCTCCATGGTTGGCTTTGGACGCCGCGTAGACGCGCCTGGAGCCTCCGTCCTCGCAGCTGGCAGCACGCAGTTCCGACGATTGGTTCGTGCTCAGGTTGGGCCGCGCCTTTCGGATCTCGGGGGGCGCTACGTCGAAACCTGGGTCGACGTGGTCGGATATCTTTCCTGGATGCGCATTAGGTTTGAGCCACGTACCGTGCGCAATGAGCACCCCGACTGATTCTCCAATCTGGCGGGCGCCATTCCGAATCCACCACCCTGGTAAACCAGCCAGAACGCTATATTTCAACGCCTTTTTCTCCTCGCGAGTGGCCTGGCGCAGAAGGTTCATCGAACGGTCGGTGCCGTCAGCTCTGCACGGTCTCGCGAAACTGGACCCCCCTGGCTGAGGCTGCGAAATTGACTGCGCAGCTGCGCGTGGCACCTTCTCCTCCTCATCTTACTCCTCCACCTCATCCTCCTCCTCCTCCTCCTCCAGATCCCACCCCCCCCCCCCGTCGCCCCCCCCCCTCCCCCCTCGTGGGCGCCCGCAAATTCGCGGCGCGAGTCGGGGGGGGGGGGGGGGGGGGGGGGGCGCGGCGGGGCGGCCCTCCTTGGACGAGAGAAGGTGCCCCCAGAAAGGCGCTTCCATGGGGGGCCCTTTGGAAGCCGGGAGGGCCACTAAGAAACATCCAAATTTAGAATGTTCCTACGAACCTACTATTCTGCCCTTATCACCCAGCAAATCTCTAACACCATACAATTGTAGCGAATGCGACGGGTTTCACGTGTCGGGCCGCGGGGGGGCGGCACTTGAGCGACACTTCACTCGACACTTCGCTGCAGCGACGGCAAGCACGCAGTCCGATCGAGTCAAAGCTCGGCCCAGGATCGGGCGCGACTGTGTGAGACTTCGAGCATCACTGTTGGTGCTCGATTGGAAATTGCACGAAGTCGTCTTCGTGCGTTGCAAAATCATTGGTCAGTGCCGCTTCTAGCCAGTCTGTTCCAAAATAAGTGTTCGAGAACCTTCGCCAATAGTCATCCCATCTCACTGCGGGTCGCCCACGTCCACGTCCAGCCCCAGGAAAAGTTGTAGGGGGATGCCAACGAGATAATCTTGCAGGCCAGCTATCAATCATACTGCCCACTCGATAAGCTATTCTAAACTGCCTGCGCAGCAGCTCAGCGGGCGCTCCAGTCTTCCACCGGGTATTTCATTAAGGCTGAAACGACTTTCAATCGCATCCTTCGCATTGCGTCCTCCCACGGCTCGTCCACAAGGCGGGTCCAACCAGCGATTTTTCGAAGCATTCGCCGCTGCAGTGCGTCCAAAGAACACATCCGCGCCCGTGCCATCGCATGCGACGCGAGGCCAAACAGAATCGTTGGCGTGATCACCGTGTTGAAAAACTTGAACCGGGAGTATATGCTCAGGTGCCTGTTGGTCAAGATGTCACGGTGTTTATGAAACCGCATCCACGCGATCTGCATCCGGTGGCCCAGCTCGTGGGAATTCCTTGCGCGCAGGTTGCCGCATAATTTCCTCCCCAAGTACTTGTGGGCCATGTCGCCAGTGAGGATTCCCACGGGCTGTTCTCCGAGGTCAAGCGGGACCACGTCGTTGTCGTCCGAAGTCGTCAGCACCTTGGTCTTTCTGGCGTTCAGGCTGAAACCTACTTTCGCAAGCTCCTCCTTTAGCGCTGTGGCCATGATGATGAGATCACTGCGTGACGTTGCGAAAATCATGATGTCGTCCGCGTATCTGATGCTTGTCAGGGGGTCTCCGTCATCAGCGAGAACACCTTTCCCTCTCACGCGGTTCTTCCACACTCGCAGCGCTGCATCGACCCCCGCGTTGAAGAGCAGCGGGCTCAGGACGTCTCCCTGTTTGACGCCTCTCTGGATCTCAAAACGGCGAGAGCCGCGGACTCGACCGCGTTGGTGTGCATAGATGACGGACAGACACTATTTCGATATTTTTCTGGGTGTTCGAAATTCATCCTGGGACGCATTCCCGCCAGAATCCACTAAGCATCGGTCCCCAAGCCCCTCTTGGGGTCCGTTCTGACCCGCGGCGGCGCAAAACCTCCACGATGGGCCCACGACAAACGAAAAACACCACGGAGGGCCGCAGCTGCCTCGAAGGGGCGTTATTTTACAACTCCCCCCCAAGCGCAACGCCATCGACGCCCCGCGTGCGTGCACGCCGCACCCTCCGGGGTGCGGGCTCGCCTGTTGCTGGTTGGCCCTTTCGTCGTTTTGCATTTGCTTGGGGGGCAGCGACGAAAACCACGGGTGCGAAACCTCCGGACGTGAAACCTCGCCCGTGCGCTGAGAGAGAGAGGGAGGAGGGCGGAGGAAAACGGGAGGAAAGGCGGGGAAGAGGGAGGGGAAGAGGAAGGAGAAGCGGGAACGCGCAAATGTCCCCCCAAAAACCCCGACCGACATCGCTGGGTCCTGGTCGACAGAGCCACCCTCCGACCAGTGCTGGAGGCCGCCTGGGTCCAGCCACCTGGCGGCGCGGGGGGGGGGAAGGAGGAGGAGGAGGAGGAGGAGGAGGAGGAGGAGGAGGAAGAGAAAGAGGAGGCGGAGGAGGGAGGAAAACTAGAGACATGGATGCAAGAGGTAAATATGAAGGCAGACACTTTTCTGGTGGAAGGAATGGAAAGTGTGAAAACGGTCGATCGCGCGGGCACGTGCGCAATACTAGCTTGAGCCAATACATCGGCGGGCCCAGGCACAGAAGAGGTGAAACAACACAAGCGGCACCGATCGAATCTGGTGTTCAAGGCAGTCCGTCGTGCCCTTGTTGGCCCCCCATGCGCAAAACGCACAGGAACCGACCGTGGGAGATTCAGATCGGGTGCTCTGCTGACCGGGCCCCGCTACAGGACAGCTGCATGGAAGTGCTCTACGAACCGCCCCTTCACAAACAATTGCCACATGTTCTGCTGAGAGGATCCGACTAGCCGCCACATCATTTCTACAACAAAAGATGCTGGCAGTGGGCGCACACAAGACTATAGGTGGAGCACGTGGACGTTGCTGCTCAACTGATGCAGTCAGCGGGATCAGCACTCACGTGTATGCCCGACTTCCACACAGTTCCTGGCCGTGAGTGCCCGCGAAACTTGATGATCTAAAGGCACAGTCACATTCGTCGCCCTCTGTCGGCTACGCAGGCCGCCTCGCCCCATGCATGTCAAGGATGGTGAGCCCCAGGTCGTCGGGGACAATCCGGCTGAACACTGAAATGCCTGATCACGGGGGCCCATCCCGCCCGAGCCATTGAGAGCCATGAGCGCCGTACACGGTCGGTGACTCGGCCCGGTGCGCGCATCAAGGGCCTCCGCCCAGCTCGAGCTGGACTCGATCTCCATCTGGAGTTCCCCTTCGTCGGGACTGCCAGCGTCGGCACTGCCAACTGTGCAGAAGCGCAAGGAGCCAACGTAGGAGCCAACGTACGGGGCGGAGTCCAACCTCCGAGCAGCTCGCCGTCGAACGCCAGCGCGAGGTAGTGTCCTGCTGGGGCAGCCTCTGGTGGGCCAGGGTAGCACCAACCGGCGTCGATTCTGGAAATCGAATCACTTAGAAATGCGCGTCGGGTCGGGATACATCGGCACATAATCGAAAGCGACTTCGATCGGCCGCACCAAGGTGCATAACAACGCCATGCAAACATCGGCCCGCACTGGATCGTCAGAATATCGGAATCGAATATGATCAGGCAGGCTGGAATTGATATTTAAACGGATCGACCAAATCGGAATGGGCCCAGGCCTGAGTTGACACGCACCTCACAACGCAGTGCTCCTCCTCCCTGCTCCCTCCGATTCGAGGCGATCCGACGGAGGCACCAAAGGAGTGCCTCGCGGGCGGGACAGGCTTGGTTCGCTGTCCACTTTCGGCTCCATATATCGACCCTAGTCCACCCCAAGGGGTACCAGGGGGTAGAGCTTCCAGCGTCCTCTTCCAGAGGGGGGAGGTACGCGGCGGCCGCGCGAAGGGCGTGCGGCAGTCCGACAAGACATCATAGTAGGCGTCCGCCTCCAAGCTGTGCCCGACCGACCTCCTTCCCTCCCCCCCCTCCTCCCTCCCTCCCGTGCGATCGACCAAGACGGGATATCATCTTGAATGTTCCTGGGCCACCTGGGGCGTCCTGGCGCCTCCTAGGGGAGGGGGCCTCCTGGGGCTTCCGAAGCTTGCTGGGGCCTCCTGGGGGGGGAGGGGGGCTGCTGGAGCTTCCTGGAGCGTCCTGGGGATTCCTGAACCCTCCAGGTGCCTTCTGGTGCCTCCTGGGATCTCCTGGGGCCTTCTCGCGCCTCCTGGGGCGTGATGTGGCCTGCTGGAACTTCCCAAATACTTCGGGTCCCCAAGGACTCCTGGAACCTCCCAAGGCATCCTGGAGCCTCCAAGAGCTTCTTGGACCCTCCTGGGACCTCCTGGGAACTGTTGGGACGTCCTGGGACCTCCTGGGAGCTCCTGGATCTCCTGGGCCCGCTGCTCCCGCCCCTGGCTCCGCGGCGCTGGGCGCTCTAAAACATGGATCATGTGCAGACGTCGATTGTTCCATCGAAAAGCGACGTCGGCGCATAACTCCGCCGCCCTGCATTTTCCGACGGGGTTGTGGGTTCCTGGACGCCTGGGCTGCCTGCTCAGGGTTCACCCCCCTTGGAACCTCCTGGGGCCTCCTGAAACTTCCTGAAGGGGGCGAGTCGGTGCCCAGGCGCAACGGCTCGTCCGAATCCCCCACCTACATCCTCCTCGTTCTCCTCCACCATTCCCTCCCCCAGCTTTCTCTGTAGGTCTCTCTTCTTGCTCCCCTTCATCGTCCCTCCTCCTCCTCCTCCTCCGCCTCCTCCGCCTCCTCCTCCTCCTCATCATCATCATCCTCCTCTCTCTATTCCTCCTCGTCCTCGTCTTCGTCCTCCTCCTCCTCCTCCTCCTCCTCATCATCATCACCATCACCAGCATCAGCAGCATCGTCATCAACATCAGCATCAACACCAGTATCAATACCATCGTCAGCATCCTCAGTATCAACATCATCATCATCATCATCATCATCATCATCATCATCATCATCATCATCATCATCATCATTATCAACATCATCATTCGCATCATCCTCATCAGCATCAGCATCAGCATCAGCATCAGCATCAGCATCATCACCAGCATCAGCAACATCAGCGTCATCATCGCCATCATCATCATAATCATCCTCAGCATCATCATTATCATCAGCAGCATCATCGTCATCAACAACATCATCATCATCATCAACCTCATAATCAAACGTATCATCATCCGCATCATCAGCATCAACGTCAGCATCAGCATCATCGTCATCATTGTCATCATCATGAACCATCATCATCAACATCCCTTGCTTCCTGCCCCTGCTCCTCATGTGTAGTCGTGCCATTCCATCCTACATCCAAACGGCTCCTCCTCACCACCCTCCTCATCATCCCTCTCACCATCCTCTTCCTCGTCCTTCTCCCACTCCTCCCCCTCCTCCTCCACTTCCTCTTCCTCTTCCTCCTTCTCCGAATCGGGGCGGGTGGGTGCACAACACCTGGGCGGCTCCTTGGGAACACAAATTCCAAGCTATGGAATGGCGACCGGGGACGCCACGAGGCTCTGGATACGAAGTCCTCGGGCGAAGGAGGGGGGGACAAGGGAGACTCGCGCGCGCCAGCACCACATCTGACATGGTGCCTCTCACCTGGCCGTGCACGCTGTGTTGAAGCCTGTTTTGCGTCGCCGTGTCGGACGGGGGCAGAACCCATGAAAACAGGTTGGACGAATTCATGGTGGAAAAACGAAGCGGACAATCGGCAAGCAGAACAATAGGTTATGAGGGCGACGGCGATGAGGAGCAGCAGCAGGACAGGACGAGGGAAGGAGTGATAGGACTCGAAGTAAGCCAACTTGTGGGCGCGAGGTTGTGAGGATGTCTGTTGGACTGCTGTCGCGCTGTGGCGAGCAGACTGAACACAAACCCGACAGATATCCGTGATCATTGCCTCTGGACGCCACCTCGTGGGTCCTCGTGGAGCCGCTCTTACGGTTCGTGTGTCCAGTTGGGGCCGTCATGGGGCCATCTACGAGCATCAAAATCTCTCTTGGACCGCCTGGGCAGCAGATCGACAGCCGCTCTGGCCATCGCCTCCCAGGGCCTCCTGGGGCCTCCTGCCCCCCCCACGCCCCCCCCCACACTGCCCCCCCCCCCCCCCCTGGAACCTCATGGGCCTCCTGGAGCCTCCTGCAGCCCCCATGGCCTTCCTGGGCCCGCCTGGGGCCTCCTGGTGCCTCCTGGGCCCCCTCTGAGGCTCCCCAGAGCATCCTGTGGCCTCCTGGGGGGGCGACTGGGGGATCACCCTTGCTATACACATCTGTCGTTGATTCAGATGTAGAGAGAGCGCCTATGGTACAGACTGTACACAGGTGGTGTATGCCTGTACATATACATGCTACGTACGCGGTGTTGTGTTGCATTACCGTATACATACATGTATAGGTAGATGTATGGTTTGAAATATGCGAGGGGGGCGAGTGTAAATCCGTGTGTGCGTGTATATATATATATATATGTATATATACATACATACACTAGAACCACGCGCGCGCTACGCGCGCGCTTAGGTTCTAGCTTCGCCCAGGGCAACGGCCAAACAAACGACGAGGAGGTTGAATGGCTGAATGCGCTTCGGTTATTCGTCGAGTTTCGCGGTCGTGGTTCGAAAAGCTTTTGGGCGCTCCTCGCCCCCAGGCGGCCCGAGGCGGCCGAACACGACACCTCTTCCTCGTCCTCCTCTTTCCCCCTGCCCTTGCTCCTCTCCCCCTACTCTTCCTCCTCCCCCCATCGTCCCCTCCTTTACCCCCACTCGTCCCCCTCCGCCCCCATTCCTCCCCTCCTCCTCCTTTTCCTCCCCTCTCATCCTCCTCTTCCTCTTCCTCCGCCTCCTCCTCCTTCTCCTCCCACTTTCCCTCCTCCTCCTCCTCTTCCTCCTCCGCCTCCTCCACACCTCCTCCTCCTCCTCCTCCTCCTCCTCCTCCTCCTCCTCATCCTCCTCCTCCTCCTCATCACATCATCATCATCATCCCCATCACCATCATCATCTTCATCATGTTCCTCCTCCTCCTCCTCTCTTCTCCCCCTCCTCCTCCTCCTCCTCCTCCTCCTCCTCCTCCCTCCCCTCCTCCTCGCCTCCTCCTCCTCCTCCTCCTCCTCCTCCTCTCCCCCCTCCTCCTCCTCCTCCTCTCACTCCTCCTTCTCCTGCTCCTTCTCCTCCTCCTGTTCAGACTACATAACTCGCCAAACGGCACTGCGACGCCGCGCAAGCATTGGTCCCCATCGGATAAACGGAGCTCTCGGGGGAGGCCTCCCTCTTCCTCTTCCTCCCCCTTTTCTCCTCTTCCTCCACATCCCCCCCCCTCCTCCTGCTCCTCCTCCTCCGCCCCCTCCTTCTCCTCCTCGTCCTCCTCCTCCTCCCTCCTCCTCCTCCCCTTCCTCCTCCTCCTCCTCCTCCTCATCCTCCTCCCCATCATCATCATCATCACCATCGTCATCGTCACCATCATCATCATCATCATCATCACCATCATCATCATCATCCTCCTCATCATCATCATTCGTCATCATCCCTCATCCCTCGTCCTCCCCCCGTCCCCCCTTCGCTCTCCGCCCCCCTCCTCCCCCCTTCGTTCTCCTCTTCCTCCTCCACCTCCTCCTCCTCGTCCATCTCCTCTTCCTCATTTCCTCTTCCTCCTCCTCCTCCACCTCCTCCGCGCGCAAGCAATCCAACAGCGTGTCGCGGAAATCAACGAACTGTGTCCCTCCGGGTTTTTTCGGGCGTCATTTTAGGACTTGTCGGGGCCGTCTTAGGGCCTCCTCGGGCGCCCTGGGAACCCGGAAATCATGTTCCGATAGAGGCTTCGGGGAACATGATTTCGGACGCTGCGGAAGAGGCCCCCCGAGAATCTCTGTAGGCAGCTCTGCTTGCCCCCGTTGTGGCTCTGTTGGGTGCCTTTTGGGGCTCTCTTGGGCTGGCATGTAGCTCTCATGGGTCATCTTGGGTCCCTCTTGGTCCCTCTTGGGGCTCTTCGGGGTGGCACTGTGAAGACGTCGTCGTCGTCGCCGTTCGCCGATCGGCGGCGTCAACTGTTGTCATCGTCGTCCATCGTCGTCGTCGTCGTCGTCGTCGTCGTCGCCGTCGACGACCGTCGTCGTCATCGTCAATCACCGTCGCCGATCACCGTCGCCGATCGTCGATCGGCCCCGAGCCCTCCCGCCCACTCCTCCTCCTCTCCTCCTCCTCCTCCTCCTCCTCCTCCTCCCTCCTCCTCCTCCTCCTCCTAATCTGCCTCCTCTTCCTCTTCCTCCTCCTCCTCCTGAAATCATGTTCCCGGAGACGCTTCCGGGGACAGGATTTCGAACGATGCAGAAAAGACTGGGTCCAGGGTGGCTCTGCGCACGCGGACAGCGTCGCCGCCGTCGGCGCGGCCGTCGTCGTCGTCGCCGTCGATCGTCGATCGGCGACGTCGACTGTTGTCATCGTCGTCTATCGTCGTCGTCGTCGGTCGTCGACCGTCGTCGTCGTCGTCGTCGTCGTCAATCACCGTCGCCGGTCGTCGTCGCCGATCGTCGATCGCCCTCGAGCCTCCTCCTCTCTCCCCCCCTCCTCCCCTCCACTCCTCCTCCCCGCCTCCTCCTCCTTCTCCTCTTCCTTCTCCTCCTCCTCCTCCTCCTCCTCGCCCTCTCCGTCTCCTCCGCGCGGAAGAAATCCAACAACATCTCGCGCAAATCAACGAACTATGGCCCTCCGGGCCTTTTTGAACGTCCATTTAGGGCCTTTTGGGGCCGTCTTAGGGCCCTCTTGGGCGTCGTGGGAACCAGGAAATCATGTTCCCGGAGAGGCTTCTGGGAACATGATTTCGAAAGAGGCCCTCTTGGGCCTCCCTGAGGCCGTGTTGGGAGCCTCCTGGGCCAACTTTGGGGCCTCTTGGGCCGTCTTGGGGGTTCCGTGAGCCTCACAGGACGACCCTTTTGGGCCGTCTTGGGCCCTCTTGGGTCTCTCTTGGGCTGTCTTGGGGCTCGGGGGCGTCTGGGGCACTGTGAGGACCAAGCAAGCAAATATGCTGAAAACGTACGTTGTACAACGGGAGTGGGCCGATTTTTGCCTCTTGAAGGCCCTCTTCGGCCAGCTTCAAACCATCTCGGGCCCTCTTGAGGCGCTCTTGGACGTCTTGGGGCCCCCTTGGGCCTCGCTGAGGCTGTCGGACAGCGTCGCCGCCGTCGGCGTGGCCGTCGTCGTCGTCGCCGTCGATCATCGATCGGCGGCGTCGACTGTTGTCATCGTCGTCGATCGTCATCGGTCGTCGTCGTGGTCGTCGTCGTCGAATCACCGTCGCCGGTCGTCGTCTCCGATCGTCGATCGCCCTCGAGCCTCCTCCTCCTCTCTCGCCCCCTCCTCCCCTCCACTCCTCCTCCCCGCCTCGTCCTTCTCCTCTTCCTCTTCCTCCTCCCCCTCCTCCTCCTCCTCCTCCTCCTCCTCCTCCTCCTTCGCCCTCGCCGTCTCCTCCGCGCGGAAGAAATCCAACAACATTTCGCGAAAATCAGCGAACTGTGGCCCTCTGGGAATTTTTGAATGTCATTTTCGGCCCTTCGGGGGCCGTCCTGAGGCCCTCTTGGGCGTCCTGGGAAACCGGAAATCATGTTCCCGGAGAGGCTTCTGGGAACATGATTTCGAAAGAGGCCCTCTTGGGCCTCCCTGAGGCCGTGTTGGGAGTTTCCTGAGCCGGCTTTGGGGCCTTTTGGGCCGTCTTGGGCTGTCTTGGGGCTCCTCGGGGGCCACTCTGAGGACGAAGCAAGCGAGTATGCTGAAATTGTACGTTTTACAAAAGGAATGGGTAAAGTTCTGCCTCTTGAAGGCCCTCTTGGGGCCCCCTTCGGCCATCTTCAAGCCATCTCGGGCCCTCTTGGGGCGCTCTTGGACGTCTTAGGGGCCCTCTGGGGCCTCGATGAGGCTGTCTTGTGTGCCTCTTGGGCTGTCACGCGGGCAGCGTCGCCGCCGTCGGCGTGGCCGTCGATCGTCGATCGGCGGCGTCGACTGTTGTCATCGTCGTCGATCGTCGTCGTCGTCGGTCGTCGACCGTCGTCGATCGTCGTCGTCGTTGTCATCGTCGTCGTCGTCGTCGTCAATCACCGTCGCCGGTCGTCGTCGCCGATCGTCGATCGCCCTCGAACCTCCTCCTCTCTCCCCCCCTCCTCCCCTCCACTCCTCCTCCCTGCCTCCTCCTTCTTCTCCTCTTCCTCCTCCTCCTCCTCCTCCTCCTCCTCCTTCGCCCTCTCCGTCTCCTCTGCGCGGAAGAAATCCAACAACATCTCACGCAAATCAACGAACAGTGGCCATCCGGGCCTTTTTGAAGGTCCTTTTAGGGCCCTTTTGGGGCCGTCCTGGGGCCCTCTTGAGCGTCCTAGAAACCCGGAAATCATGTTCCCGGAGAGGCTTCCGGGAACATGATTTCGAACGAGGCCCTCTCGGGCCTTCCTGAGGCCGTCTTGGGGGCCTCCTGGGCCGGCTTTGGGGCCTCTTGGGCCGTCTTGGGGGTTCCGTGAGCCTCACAGGACGACCCTTTTGGGCTGTCTTGGCCCTCTTGGGTCTCTCTTAGGCTGTCTCGGGGCTTGGGGGCGTCTGGGGCACTGTGAGGACCAAGCAAGGAAATATGCTGAAAACGTACGTTGTACAGCGGGAGTGGGCCGATTTTTGCCTCTTGACGGCCCTCTTCGGCCAGCTTCAAACCATCTCGGGCCCTCTTGAGGCGCTCTTGGACGTCTTGGGGCCCCCTTGGGCCTCGCTGAGGCTGTCGGACAGCGTCGTCGCCGTCGGCGTGGCCGTCGTCGTCGTCGCCGTCGATCATCGATCGGCAGCGTCGACTGTTGTCATCGTCGTCGCTCGTCATCGGTCGTCGTCGTGGTCGTCGTCGTCGTCGTGAATCACCGTCGCGGGTCGTCGTCTCCGATCGTCGATCGCCCTCGGGTCTCTCTTGGGCTGTCTTGGGTCTCTCTTGGGCTGTCTTGGGGTCTCTTGGCTCGGGTCTCTCTTGGGCTGTCTTGGGTCTCTCTTGGGTCTCTCTTGGGCTGTCTTGGGTCGGCACTCTTGGGTCTCTCTTGGGCTGTCTTGGGGCTCGGGGGCGTCTGGGGCACTGTGAGGACCAAGCAAACGAGTATGCTGAAAATGTATGCTTTACGATTTACGAATGGAAATAGGCCGGTGTTTGCCTCTTGAAGACCCTCTTGGGGCCCTCTTCGGCCATCTTCAAGCCATCTCGGGCCCTGTTGGGGCGCTCTTGAGCGCCTTGGGGCCCTCTTGGGCCTCGCTGAGGCTGTCTTGTGGGCCTCTTGGGCTGTCGTTGGGGCCTCATGGGCCGTCTTGGGCGGGTTCGTGGACCCCACAGGACGCCCGGGGCGGCCATGCCAACCGGTGGCAGCACCCCACCCCCGCCCCCGGGCCCCGTCCGTCTGTCCTACTGCTCCTCTCCAAACCCTCGTTCCCTAACCTCCCGATCATGTTCCCGGACCCCCGTCCCTTCCCCCCAGAGCACCGCAGCAGTAGGAAAGCGTTCCGAAACGGTGAGAAATCATGTTCCCGGAAAGCGTTCAAGAATATGAATCGTACGTCGTCCAAGGCGCCTCGGAAGGCGCAAAATACTCCTCCAAGGCGCGGAATCATGTTCCCGGACCGCCTTCCGGGAACATTACGGGGACGACCTCCTGAGGGCCTCCAGTGGGCCTCTTTGGGGCCTCTCGGAGGCCTGTGGGGCTCTCCTGGAGGCGTCTTGGGGCGCGCTCAAGGCTATTTTGAAGCATCTTGGGGGCCTCTGGGGGCCTTCGGGGAGGCTCTTGGGGGCCTCTTTGGGGCCTCTTGGGGCCTCGCGGGGCCCTCTTGGGGACCGCTGGGCTCGCTTAGGCAGTCTTGAAGCCCTGTCGGGGCACTCCTGGAACCGTCTTGGGCGGCTCCTGGGCCATCTTGGGACGATTTTGGGGGTCTCTTGGGCCGTCTTGGGGCGGTCTTGGGGGCCTCTTCGGCCGTCTTGGAGCGGTTTTGGGAGACTCTTGGACGGCCTTGGAGCGTCGGAACCCAGAAAACGCGAGAAGGCCAAAAACCTAGAAACAAAAAAACAATAAAAATCAACGATGTTGGCTTGTCGGGGCTCTCTTGGGAGGCCTCTTGGGATGCCTTCGGGGCCTCATGGAGCTCTCTTGGAACGTCTTCGGGCCTTCCTGGCCATTCCTGAGGCTATCTATGCGCGTCTTGGAGCGCTCGCGGGCCGTCTTGGGCGGTCTCGAACTGTTCCTGGCGGTCCCAGGGGCCCTCCGGGACGCTTCGGACGCTCCCGGGGGCGCCCTGCACCCCCCATGGAGATGACAGGCACCGCCCCGGGGCCCTACTCCGATACATATATATATATATATATACACGTTTATTAAATATATATGTATATATATATATATATATATATATATATATATATATATATATATGTGCACCAATAAAGACACATAGACACATACATGTAGTTTTGAATACGTGATTTACGAACATGTACTTATATCCGCCGGCCCTGTGTGGGGCCACCAGGCTGTAGGGCGAAGGTTCGCAGTTCCCTGTACCAGTTGCAGCTTCCAGTTTGCACTGCTACAGTTCTGCTTCTTGCTGCTTACTGATCCTTGTTGACTTCTTGCTGCAAACTGTTCCTTGTTGATGGACCGCGCGAGGGGGGGAGAGGCCCCAAACTGACATTTTTACAAAAGGAGAAATCGTATGCTCTGAATTGCTGGTGGGTAAGAATTGCCACCCCTCCCGCAGATCGGCGGGGTCAGGGTCCAACAAACACAAGGGATTTGCCAAATTTCTGATATTCGGTGGCACCCCTCACGCAGATCGGCGGGGTCAGGGTCCAAAAACGCAGAAGATTTGCCACATTTCCGACATTCGGTGGCACCCCTCACGCAAATCGGCGGGGTCAGGGTGCAAAAACACATGGGATTTGCCACATGTCTGAGATTCGGTGGCACCCCTCACGCAGATCGGCGGGGTCAGGGTCCCAAAACATATGGGATTTGCCACATTTCTAAAAATCCGGCGGCACCCCTCACGCAGATCCGTAGGGTCAGGGTCCAAACAAATGAAGGATTTGCGACATTTCTGAAGTTCGGTGGCACCCGTGACGCAGATCCGTAGGGTCATAGTCGAAAAACAAAGAGGTCCTGGCACTGCTTCACGGCGGCGCCCAGACCTCATGATTCAGCTCTTGCATCTCCCACTATCTGAGACAGGGGGCCGGCGGCATGGGGCGAAGCCCTCAAGGAATGTATATCCATATATGTGTATATATACACAGATATACATATATATATATATATATGTATGTAACCATATGTACACCTGTACATGTGTAGATAATGTGTATGTAAACGCGGGCGTCCAATAGACTCGTATACCTATACGAATATACATGTATATGAACATATACAGATGAGATGGCTAGTTCCAAAAAATACAAGGCATTGCAGTGAGTACGCCTGTGGGTTAATATGATGAAATGATGCTGATGATAGTGATGATGATGGTGATGGTGATGATGATGATGATGACGATGATGATGATGGTGATGATGATGATGAGACGAAGGATGGTAAGGAGACAAATAAGGCAGGAGGAAGAGGAGGAGGGCACGCGGGATATGAATGAGGAGAACGGCGCAACGAGGAACCCATTCGAAATCGACTGCATTCCGTGGACGACGTGAGATCGAGAGCAACCCTCAGTGGGCGGTGCATGAGCTCCTCCTCAACCTCCACCTCCTCCTCCTCCTCTTCCTCCTCACCATAACCATTCGGAATAATGACATTGCAGAAGATGGTCGCAGCCGCTGCCATCGTGCTCGTCGCAGCTGTCGTCGCCATCGTCGCCGTATGCCTCCCCTCGGCTTGATCATCATCAACAACACAACCACCATCATCATCAGCGTCATCAGCATCATCAGCGTCATCGTCGCTGTCACCAACACCACCACCAGCATCATCATCAGCATCACCATCATCACCACCATCATCCTCAGCATCATCATTCTTACTATCATGATTACTAGTATTGCTACCCGTAGCTTTCATGTTAGTCTGATACGTATTCGTATTAGTATCGCAAACACTATTTTTTCCTGCATTAATAGTATTATCACCATCAGTACTACTAGTATTAGTATTGTAATATTATTTGTCTCATCCTGCGCCTCCTCCATTACATGCATTCGCTGATAAATTGTTGTTCTATTAACATCGTCGTCCTCCGCTTTACCCTGGCTTCCTCATCCTGCTCAACCTCACTCGCACTCCTCCCGCATCCTCATCCTCCTCCCCTCCTCCTCCTCCTGAGGAGGAGGAGGAGGAGGAGGGAGCGAGGAGGAGGAAGAGAGCAGATGCGGGTGGGCAAATGAGACCAGGGGGAGGAAGGAGTTTGGAGAAGGTAGGGTGAGCCTGCAGCCCAGGCGTCCAGGAGCCCAACACCCCTCAACAAATCTAGTGCCGTGGAGTTTTGCACAGACGTCGATTTATCTGAAAAATGCGCATAATCAATGTTTTACAGCGCCCGGCGCTGCGGAACCAGGGGTGGGAGCAGCGGGCCCAGGAGACTCAGGAGGTTCCAAGATGCTCCAACGTTCCAATTCCGCTGCCTTTGAAAGCGGCGCCGCCGTGGGCGGGGGCGACGTGGCCGATGCTGTGCTCGGCGCGGAGCTACTCCTGCTGGCCTACGACGGCCATGACGGCGCTGCCGCTGCTACAAGTCCAGGACCTGGTGGCCCCGTTGGCGGCCCTGTTGCCGCTGCTCCAGGTCCAGGACCTTCCGGCGAGCCGCCAGCCCCACTGGCCCCCGACGCTCTGGCACCAGCACCGCCACTGCCAGTACCTGCTCCACCGCCCGTGCCCGCTGTTCCAGTCTGAGCACTTGGTGGCAGGAGGTCGACGGTCACGGCGTCTGTCATTCTCGACGAAGGCGTTCGGATTGATTTCTACGGGAGCAATTGCACGTTCGTTGCGACCTGCAGGTGTCACGCTAAATGCATTCTCACTCGGAGAGGGAAGGGTGCAGCCGCAGGTAGCAGCGATGATGCCATGCGCTGTTGAAAACCATTGGGCTTGACGGTGGCATGGCTGAACATGCGGCACCTTGTCGGCGAGAACAAGTCTGATCATTGGTTGCCAGAGTGCTTTGCTATACCCTACGACTCTCGATGTCATGCTCGAAACCAGCTTGCTGCGATGCCAAATGATCAACCCTCCTCCTTTACGTGAGCATCCTTGTTGTATTTTGATGTTTCGTCCTTTGTTCGAGGCTTTCTGCTCATCGTGCGCTTGATTTATCTGCCGTAACATTCATTCGATCAAGTGTACATGAACTTTTCCGTCGCGAGAGGAACCCTGACGATCCCACAGAGCCTCATGATTCGTGATATTCCTTGCCCGTGGCGTTCTGGCCACATGAATTCTGAATCCGTGTTGTGCCATAGTGTTCAGATATATCGCTGTGCACTCAACACCCTTGATGTGCCAGCGCGGTTTTGGCCAGCATATGTGTTCTACATCTTTGTTGTGCCAGAGCGGTCGGCGATGGATCTGCCCTATGGAAAGTTTTGTCAATAAGTTTACGGATGGAAACATTGTCGTGTTGTCCGCACCCCGGCAAGGTCCCGGCAAGGTCGGGCCAGAGATGCCGGAGCCCTGTCACAGGGCCCCAGGACGGGCCAAGAGGTCCCCAAGAAGCCTCCAAGACGGTCCAAGAGGGCCCCGAGACGGCCAAAGATCGCCCGAAGACGCCCAACAGGGCCCCAAGACAGCCCAAGAGGCCTCCAAGACGCCCCAAGGGCCTTCCAAGAGGCCTCCGAAGAGGGCCCCAAGAGGCCAAAATCGTTGATTTTCATTGTTTTTTCTATGTTTTTTGCGTTCTGGCTTTTTCGGCTTCCGGACGCTCCAAGACGGCCCAAGAGGCCCCAAGACCGCTCCAAGACGGCCCACGAGGCTCCCAAGACGGCCCCGGAACGGCCCAGGAGGGCCCCCAAGACGGCCCAAGTGCCGCCCAAGACGGACCAAGAGGCCCCAAGACGGGCCCAAGAGGGGCTCAAGAGGGGAACCGAGAACTGAAAAATCGAGCCCTCCGCCCCAGAAGGCGCCCAGGAGGCCCCAAAAAGGCCCCAAGACGCCCCCAAGAGGCCCCCAAGACGCCCCAAGAGGCGCCCAAGAGGCCCAAAAGAGGCCCCAAGAGGCTTCAAAACGGCCCCCAAGAGGCCCCCAAACTCGGCTAGCCCACAACGGTGCGACAATATGGGCCGGCGGAATGAGCGAAGCGATTAAATAAGTTTACGGATGGAAATGTTGTCGTGTTGTCCGCAGAGCTGTTGTGCTTGGATGTCAGTTTCACCTTCGTCATTTGATATATGAAAAGGACCGTGCGATGCGTGTGGATCGCCATTGGACCATATGTGCTTGAGCCTTCGTGTTGATCTGAGGCTGCATACGCCCCCACGTCATTCCATCCATCCTCATCGTCACACATGTCACGTTTGAGTTGCCACGCTGAGATACGTATATAACATGTTGCGGGGCGCCCTGTGCACCGCAGTGGTGCAAAGCATGGTATAGCATGGCATAACATAGCAGTGGCTCTCGATCCCCAAATGATTATATCGAATGACATACAATCTCATCGTCGTGATATTATATCCTTAAATGTCGTGCGTAGCATGATCACACGTAGCGTAGCATTAAATGCCACTGCATACCGTATCGTAGGTCGCGCTGGATGGCTCTGTGCAAACTGAACAATACACCGCCCCATCTCCATGCAGATGGTAGAAGGGTTGGCCAGGCATCGTCGTCTCCACGGTCGCCCGGACTGTTTTTTTTCACGTCGGCTTGACAGAATAACGCACGTGAGGAGGGGGAGGAGGATGGAGGAGGAGGATGGAGGATACTGAGGAGACTTAGGAGAAGGACGAGGAAGAGGAGGAGTATAGGGCCACTCCTGGAGCAAAACCCGTTGCTCAAGGAATGGAGCCAGGGGTGGGCGATGAGGAGGGTACATTATGACAAAGGGGGGTGCTCTGAAAAACAAGCTGGGTTGCCAACTAACCAGCCTGATCAAACAGTCCACCAAGTCCGATCAACCACTCCAGCCAACCCAAACAACCAGTCCAAGCAACCAATCCAACCAGCCGACCAAGTGGTGGGCACTATTTTCGTCCAGCGTGTAACACTAGACACCTGCTGGAGGGCTGAATGCGTCACCGCGGGACCATTCTTGCACTGCCATTCGTAACAGGGCACAGGGCGTTGCTATGTAATGCCATGCCGCGCAATGCAATGCAATACTCCGAACATATCCTACGATGTCTGGCCATGCAGCGCCACGCAAAACATTGAACACACACGCACCGCGCGCAGTGCAACAGTGGGCCCCATTGTTATTCACATCGTTGGTGCGTTGCCATAGTGCCTCTTCCTCATCGCCATCCTCTGGGTCCATTCCTGGAGCGACGATGCTTGATCCAGGAGTGGCTCTACTGTCTTTCTACGCCTCCTCCTCATCCTAAGCATCCTCCCTCCCCCCCTTCCTTTTGACACCAACCCAGGCGACCAGAAATTCAGAAAAATCTGGATTCCTACCCGTCAGAATTCCAGAACTGTTGTAAATCTTGTTGAATTAAAGAATTCCAGCCCCCGAATGTTTTGTTTACTTTCGCAATGTTCGGCAACTCGTGTCCAGGGGCCCTGCAACCCGCGGCGCAGCCCAAAACGACCACGACCCCCGAAAACTCCAGCTCCGTCAAATCCTTATAAACCAACAAAAACGCCCCCCCGAATTGTTAGATTACCCAAAGTTGGAAATTTCCAGGGGGCCTGGCATAGGGACGGTGTAATCCGCAGCCCAGGCCACCAAGAATCCCGAAAGCTCTGGACCCCTCGGGATATCAATAATTCCGAACATATGTTATGATGCAGCATCAAAATTTCCCACCCCCAGAGGTTCAACATATTCACACACACGCACAAAACTAACATGTCCAGGAGCTCTGGAGTCCGCAGCCCAGGCGACCAGGAATCCCGAAAAACACAGCAGTGGATCGACGACGATAAATGGGGATCGTAGATGAGGATGAGGGGGGAAAGCAAGAAAAACAATGCCAGTTTGTGATTAACAAACCCGTGGGAAACGCTCACATGCAAAAACGGTTTGCCTGCTCGGGCGGGTCGCGGGGCGGCGCCCGCCAAATTAAAAAACAACGGCGGCGCCGGTGATTCACGCCGACGCCCAGCCGCCACTGAAAAAACAACATACACAACGCTGACTGGGGGGGGGGGGGGGCGGGAGGCAACAGCGGCAGAAGCAAGGACCGTGGGCCAAGGCGCCCCTCTTTTCTTTCAAACCGATGCGTTTCCTTTGCCTTTGCCGCAGCCATGGGGGCGACACCTGCCTCGCAGGCCCACGAGCAAGGCGGGTTTTTCCTCCTCCTTCTCTTCTTCCTTTTTCTCCCTCCTCCTCCTCCCCCTCCTCCTCCCCCCCTCCTCACTTTCCTCCTCCTCCTCGTTCGCGCCGTTTGCCGTCATTCGCGGCGCGGTGTTTCCCCGAGCTTTCCGAACCCTGGCGCGCGCGATTACCCCCAAATGTGTCGCGCCCCGTGGGGGGTTACATTTGTTAGTCGCAAGTTGATACTATCCCGTCGTGGTCATGCGTGCCCTTCCCTCCCTGCCCCCCTTGCCTTCCCTGCCCGCGGCAAGAAGGCGGGCGCCCAGGCCTCCTTAGCGAGGACGCTTCGTGGGATAAGCGCATGACCTCCTCGCTCCGTGCGTGGTAGAGGTCCTCCACCTCCGCCTCCTGGAGGCTCCGAGGGCGGCGCCCACCGCACCCGGAAGGAGGCCCCGTGACGGAAGAAGCAGCAGCAACGAGGAGGAAGGGGGAAATCGAGTGAGCAGCAGGAGGAGCAACAAGCAGCAGGAGGAGGATAAGGAGGGGGATGCCTTCAGCCCCCCGCTCCCGAGGCAAGGCTACGCTTCTCTTTTTCTGCGCTTAGGCGAGGCAGCATCCGCGCGAGGCGGGCACGGCGCGTCGACACCAGCATGAGACGAGAACTTGACACACGCGCGCGAGGGTGGGAGGGGTTGGGAGCGCGAGCCTGAAAGGCTTGACAGCAGTGGAAAGGCGGCCTCTCTCTCTCTCTCTCTCTCTCTTTTTCTCTCCTTCGCGGTTGGCGGCAATCAGCAACAAAGTAGAAAGCATGCTTTCAGCCCTCCGCTGCCGAGGCCAGGTTGCTCTTCTCTTCTTCTGCGCGCCAGCGGTGGGCGCAGCGAGCAGAGGCAAGGCAGCGCCCGCTCTGGGCGGGGTCAGGCCGCGTCCGCGCGAGGCGGACACGGCGCGCAGACGCGGGCCTGAGACGAGGGCTCGACACATGCGACCTCGCCAAACTTTCCAGTTGGTCCTCTCGAAATCCCCCTGCTACTGCATGGGAGGACGATTGCGCAGACAGCCTCGGCACGGCGGCTCAGCGCGCGCACGAAGGCAGGCAAGGCAGATGGGAAATCGCTCCGCGGAAATTGTTCTGAAGCCTCTGGAAACTGCGAGACCAAGGATTGAAGCATGGGGCTTCTGGGCGCAGAGGTCCCACCGATCACTGAGGATGCCCGCGAGCTCATTCCAGGGCGATCCCCGCTGGCACAGATCTGCGACACCGTGCGAGCCGGAAGCCCAAGTGCGAGCCTGCAGATGGCGGGGGAGGCTCCGCAAGCGAGAGCGGGCTGGATTCTCGATGGCAACAGGCAATTTAACAGCGCGCGTGAAGCCGACAACGCTGCGAAGATTGCCGACCCTCACCATTTCCAGATCCGCTGCAAGCAGCAGCTCTAGGAGGCCAGTCAGCTGCTGGTCGCTGCGAAGTCTGGGCGGCAGGCAAGACTGAGGGTTGCCAGGGTCCCGGGAAGTCTGGCGGCCCGTGCGCTGGTCCAGACCTGGCGCGGCGTGCCCATGAACGCGCCCCGCGCCAGCCCCGCCACTATCCAGCCTCGCACTACTTTCTGATTCGCTCGGCGCGTCAGATCCCGCAGTGGCCCGCGCGAGCGGCCCCGCTCCAGCGCGATGGAGCCTTTGGCCCGCGGCGCCTCGGTCAAGCCTCCGCGCCCGCCGATTAGAAAGTTTGCGGCTGGGCGAGGCGGGCGCCCCCGAAGGCCGGGGCGCGGGCAGGGGCCGCGCGAGGGCCGCCGGCGCGGCCGGGGCCGCGCTGAGCGCGCGCACCTATTCCGCGGCCGGCAGCCTCTGCAGCTGCTCGCCCACGCGGCCCTCCTCCTGGCGCCGCCGCGCGCTCGAAGCGCAGCGCCGCCGGCCGCGCTGCTTGATCTCCTGGAGCGAGCGGAGCTGGCGGGCGCGGTCGTGGCTTGGCCCGCCGCGCCTGCAGCGCGCGCAGCTCTGGCCCCGGGCGCTCCACCCCCGCGCGCGCGGCCGCCAGCTTGAATTTCTGGACGAGGCCCCCGTGCGCAAAAGCGAAGATGGGCAAGCCGTGGGGCGCGCGAGCATCTCGAAGAAAACGAAGACGTTGCTGGGGACTTGAAGTCGGGCAGGTCGACCACCACCGTCTCGTCGAACTCCCTCGTCTTGCTGCCCACCTCGAGTGCAAGACTATGGCCCCGCGCGTCAGCGTCGTGCCGGGGCGTTGGTGGGATGATCATGTCCCCCGTCGCCCTGCCCAGCTCGTTCGGCCTGAGGTAGCAGCAGTGCCCGACGACGACCCAGGCGGCAATCGCCCAGAAGCCCGCGCCGAGCAACTCCATGGCCAGCGCGGCGACGACCTCCCGGGGCAGCGGCGGCCTGGCCCGCGCGGGGGCGAGCCGCTTCCAGCCCTTCAAAGCCTGCGTGGCACCCGTCCGCGCGCACTGGGGCCAAAACAAAATTGACCGCCGTGGCCAGCGGCGCCGCCCGCGCCTGCCGACGCGCAGCCCTGGCAGCCTTGCCGCTAGGCTGCGCCGCCGCCGCCGCCTCGCCCACGCGCCGCGGTCGGCGGATCGCCGGCCCCGCCGAGGAGCGGCCCTTCTGCAAGGCGCACGCGCGCCCCATGTTGTCGGACAGGGCGATGGCCCGACCCTCCAGGATCCAGGACGACGATATTCTCAGGACTGGCCCAACTTCCGCTCGAGACCACCTGCCACCTGCCCCCGCGCAGCTTGCTCGATATAACTATCCAACACCTTCCACCTCGCGCCCTCCGCGATCTCCTGCTCCTCCACGAGGTCCCTGGGGTCATCGAGGCAATCTCGAGGTCGCGATGCGTGAGGGCGTCGAAACCCCCGCCTCTCCTCGAACCTCCGCGTCGCCCGTATGGTCGCTGCGTCCGCGTCTCTCCGGCACACCCCCCCGCCTTCCTCGCTCGCGTCGGTCGCGCGCACGTCGGGGCCCCAGGATGCGGAGGTCGGCCCAGGCGAGGAGAATGAGAGCAGAGGCCCACTGTAGCCCGCGTCGACCAGAGGGCGGGAGCATCATGACCTGCGCAAGCTACTTGCGAGAGAAGGCGCACGGATATCGCTGAACATTGACAGCAGAGGCCTCCTGGGCAGAGCGATGGAAGCGAAGTGCCCCGCGACCCCCCCCCCCCCCCCCCCCACACACACACACACACACACACACACACACACACACACACACACACACACACCTGGCGACCCGCGGCGAACCCCTGGCCAGAGGCCCCGGGGCCCTCGAGCGCAGCCTCCAGGCCCGCCAGCGCGCTGGCCGCAAGGCCTCCTCCTCCCTGTCGAAGGCCCAACACAGCTGCTCTGAGACGGTCGCCGGGACCTCGACGGGGTGCGCCAGCAGCCCCGCGACTTCCAGAGCGCATTAATCCGAGTTCAGCATCGCCGCAGGCCGCCCGGGCCCCGCCCCGAAGGCGACGAAATTGCCCGCGCGGGCGGCGCAGGCCCCCTCGCTCACGTCCACGGGCGGCCGCCCGTCGACGATCTCCACTGCCCCAAACGGCGCCGCCCTTTTCCAGCCGTATCGTTTTGCGCGCCCTCTAGCAGAAATCCAAAGAATGAGCCTACCCCATCAGCAAAACAACGAAGCATGGGCTGGCCCGACACCCGCTCGCGACGGGGCGGCCTTCCGCGCTCTCGAAGCCCGGGTTGCCAGCGCGCGGGCGACGAAGCGCGGCGAAGTGACGAAACTCACGAGGCAAGCCCACGTTGTAAAAGCATCGGCGATGTCGACGCCCCCCGTCCGGAGCAGCTCGCGGCCCCGTGGCTCCGCGGCGCCGGCGCCGGCCCCGCCGGCGAGGCCCGTCTCGTCAGGCTCCGCGAAGTGCAAATTAAATCCCCTGCAGTCGATCGCCAAGCGTTGGCGACCGCTCATCTTCCAAACAATGAAAAGCCCGACCCCCTCGAAGCCGCCCCCGTCGGCCCGGAAGCCCCACGTGCCAGCGCGTTTCATCCGGCGGGTGAAAAACAGGTTGTCCTTCGACCGCCTCGGCGCAGGGCGCAGGCGGGGGCGCGCGACGCTGGCCCCCCGCCCAGCCCACTCGGCGCCTCGATAGAGCAACGCCGCGGTCGGAATAAGCCTCCGCGCGATATCTGGCCCATCCTTTCCGAGCGGCTGATCCGCAGGCGCTGGGGGGCCGCCGACAGCCCGCGAAGAAACGAAGTCGCGCGCGAAGGGGGCCGCCGCGACGTTGCTGCCCCCGCGGGCGGCGCCGACCTGGGGGCCTCCGAGGGCCAGCTCGGTCGACGCGTCAGAAGGCGGAATGCCCGTCGCCACGCAGCTTCAGCTGCTGCGTCCTGTTGGGCTCGCCCTCGCACTGCCTGCGCGCCACGTCTGGGCCGGCGCTTAGCTGGCTGAGCGCCGCGGCGAGCTCGGCGCGGAACTCGCCCTGCATATTGACGCCCGAAATGGGCACGGAAAGAATGGGTGCAATGCCCAACAAAAAAGTTGCCCCAAACCAACAGCGGCCGCTGTTGGGCAGGCGGCCTTCTGTCTCGAATGGACGCATGCCGCGGCGGCGTGGACAGCGAGTCCTGTTCAAAATGAACAAGATCCGCTGTTGGGCATTGTGCCCGTTCTTTCCGTGCCAATTTCGTTCGCGCAGGCTGCGGCGCTCGGCGCCCGCGGCGGCGGCGCGCTGACCTCGCCCGCGCAGGCTCGCGGGGGGCGAGGCGCCTGTCGGGCGCCGGTAGACGCGCGAGCGACCGCGGCACGTGTTCTTCGGGAACTGTTCGTCGTCATCTGCCAACCCCTGGCGCGCCCCGCCGCCGCGCCGACGCTCTCCTGGCGGCGGGCCCATCGCGTCGCCGCCCCGACTTGGGGGGGGCAGCCTTCGCCTTGGCGGCGGCGCCCTGCTCGCCCCCGAGCTTCCGCGCGTTCTTCTCGACGCCTGAGATGCGCCCCAGCGCCTTCGAGACCTTGCCCAGCAGCCGCGGGCGCGCCATCGACGGCGAGCGCGCCCCGCCCATGACAGCCTGGCTCTCCTCGAGCGGCATCGCGCCGAAGCGCTGCTGCTGCTCCGTGGGCCGATCGCCCCAGTAAGGCGCAATCAGCTGGTGCTTCCCGCGCCCGATCTCCGCGCGCGCCGGATAGTCGGCGACGGCGAGCCCCCCCCGGGACTTCCACGCGTCGCGGCGCGAAGGGCGGCAACGGCGCAGCCGTTGATCTGCTCTTCTTGGCACAGCTGCGCCGCCTCGCGCCAGTCGCGCGCGCCAGCCGCCGCCTCCCTCCGCCGCTGGGGCCGGGATTTCTAGGGCCCGCGCGTCGTTGCCTCTGTGCCCCTGCTCGAAGTAGGCCACCCCCGCCTGGGCCAGGCGCCCCCGCCCGACGGCAGCGCGAAGAGGCCCCGCCTCCTGACGCGGCTCGCCAGCAGCACCCCGCCTGGACCTCCGACCTGCAGGGGCTCTCCCCGTCGACATCTTTTGCGGCGACCCACGCCCAGCCTGTTGTGGCCTCGCTGGTGGGCAGCGGCGGCGCGGGGGCGGCGCCGGGCCCCGCGGGGCGGCGGCCCGGCGCCGGCGGCGCCGCTGCCGCAGCCGCCGCGGGCGGCGCGGCGAGGGCGGGCGCGCCAAGCGCGGGGGCAACCGCGGCGCCTCCCGCAGGGCCGCCAGGAGGCGGCGCCGCGACCGCGGGCGTCAGCGCCCCGGGAACCCAGAGGCCGCAACGCAGTAACTTCCTATCGTTTTGTTCAATAATGCTAGCCCACGGTTATTCTTCAATTCCACAGATAGAGTTCAACTTCGATCGCACAAGTATTACATAATCGAGAGACCGCTCATGGATTTAATGAATTATAGATTTAAGGAATTAAATAATTCATGAATTAGCAATTATCTAACTCGTGAGTCAGCAATTGCGGCCCTCACGTGCATGTGCATCCTGGTGGCGCGAGCTATGTGGTACAAGATGCGCGTGCAATCCACGTGGTGTAAGTTATGTGGTGCGAGCTGTACGGTGCAAGCTACGCGGTGCGATGCACGTGGCGCAAATCACATGGCGTGAGCTATGCGGCACAAACTATGTGGCGCAAGCTATGCGGCGCAAGCTACATGGTGCAATCTAAGTGGTGCAATCCACTCTGCGGAACTTGAAGTCGTCATCTCCACTGCTCGCGCAAACATCCCACCCACCCACCCACAACTTGGTGTGCAAAACCTGTTAAGACCGACTACGACGACACCGACGACAACGACTAGGACGACACCGACGACGTCTCCGACGACTTCGACGACGACAACGACGCCGACGCCGACGACGACGACGAAGACGACGACGCCAACGAAGGCGACGACGAGGAAGGAGGAAGGACGACGACGGCGACAACGACGACAACGACGAAGGAGGAGGGAGGACGGTGACGACGCGAACGACGACGAAGGAGGAAGGACGGCGACGCCGACGACGACAACGACGAGGGAGGAGGGAAGACGACGACGACAACGACGACGACGACGGCGACGACATAGGAGGGACGACGATGAGACGCCGACGACGGACGACGACGACGACGTGGGAGGAGGAGGAAGGACGACCACGGCGACAACGACGATGGAAACGACCACGACGCCAAAGAGGACGACGACGACAAACAGGAGAAAAGACAGAGGACGACGTAGGCGACGACGACGACGACGCGGGAGGAGGGAGGACGACGACGACGACGACGACGACGACGCAAGAGCGCGCGCGCACGCTTTTGTTGAAAATCCGTGTTGCGAAACTTTGGGTTCTTGTAGGTTTTTTGGACGCGCGATTTTGAAATCCTTCCGAAACCGATGGGTTTTGAAGGCTTTCGGCATACGTCCGCGACGACGCGCGCGTCTGCACTTCGTCTCATTTGTTGCAGAGGATTCTCGCGACGGCACACGCGCAAGGGCGTTCGACAGATTTCGACATGCGCGCGCGCGAAGCCCGTTTGGTAGCATTTTGTGAAAATCTTGGAAAACCTATGGTTTTCTTAAGATTTCGCAAGAGCTCGCGCGGAAGTTTTTTTAGCAAATCAGTGTTGCGAAACCATGTGCTTTTGTATGTGTTTTCGGAAACTCGGTTGCGAAATCCTTCCAGCACCGAAGGTTTTTGAAGGATTTCGGCATGCGCGCGCGACGACGCGCGCGCGTGCACTTCGCCAATTTTTTGCAATGGATTCGTGCAAAAATGTTATGTCAGAAAGAAAAATGTCCCCGCATAGTGTTATTTGACAGGGGACCGCAGGGGGGGGGGGGGGGGATGCCGGCTTGGCTGGAATGGTACGAATTCATATTTAAGATGGACATGTGGTCAGAATCATATGTGATTTACAGCTCGCGCGGGGGACCCGATAAGTCCGGGGGGAGGGGGGGGGGGTAGAATCTATTACTCTTTTAAAAAGGAGAATCTACGTAGCCAGCAATTTTGGCACATGGAGACCACTTGAAGGTCCTGGAGGCCACCAGGCATGGGCCCCAAGAGGGGCCCCAGAGGGGGCCTTCGGGAGCGTTTTCCCCCAGCCTGGCCCCAGAGACTCCCAATTCGCCCCCGAGAGCTCGCCACGGGTGCCCAAGATGCCCCCGATCAACTTCCAAGAACCCCCTAGAGGCCACCCGTGAAGCTCAAAGAGGCTCCCAGGAGGATTCCAAGACGCACCCGAGAGGCATCACAAGAGACAACACCAGGCGTCCAAGAGGCCCCTGACCCACAACCCAGGCACGGTGGCGGGATCGGCCGAAGGCTTCTAGACATGACAAGGAGAAATAGCGAGCAGTGAGGGGCGGTGCGTTGTCAGCGTCGCTCAAAAGTCTGCCTCGACTCGCAGCAACACGCCCAACCATCGCTTGGCGATGACAGTGTTCTGTGCGCGTGGCCTCCAGACGCCTTTGACGACCGAACGCCAAATTTTCTGAGAGGTTCCAACCTGAGACTCCCGCACATAACAGTTCAAGAAGTGCGGGTTTACCACAGACGCAAAAAAACGGCAAGCGCATGGCTTTGTGCGCCTTCGATCGCACTTGCCACGCGAACTCTTTCCGAATTGATGCTGCGCGCCTGAGACTTTGCAGAGCAATTCCCAAGTCAGCGCACGTGTCATCTAAGGCATTCAACTCGTCACCATTCATGATCATCGGGGCGTTCCCGATGATGTCGTAGAACCTCTCGGGCTTCGAAGTGATTCTACGCACGTCTCGATCCTCCTGCGAATCGCCGTTGAAGCACTCTTCTGCGAGCTCTCGAACAAAAAAACGGCGCCGATGATCTAGCGCCAGCGGCCTTGATCGCTGGCCCCGACATCTCCGCCCAAACACTGCTGCCGACTGGGTTCTGCAGTTTGAGTTTCGGCAACTTGTTCAAGGCTTTATGGCGGCTGTAGACCCCTTTGAGTTTTGTGTTGCTCACGTCCATTCGCGATTGTTGGTTCGTGCCCAGTCTCACGTCACGGACCAGCAAGTACAATATAGATCCAGCGATGGACGAGGTCAGCCCTTTGCAGTCCATGATGTGCAGGAAATTCAAGTAGAAGAAGCATCTCCACGCGAACTTGCTGCGAGCCAACGGGTGCAACGGTTGCGACAACCTTGCGCGATAATCTTCTAAGCCAAAGAACTCGGTGCCTCGCCATGCCGCTGCTCGTCGCAAGTCCGTCCACGGGCGACGGTCTCTGTCTGCCTTTGGGGCAGGGGCAATGACGCCGCCCACCCCAACCCTTGGCAACACCTCCAGTGCGCAACCAGCTGGGGCGGGTTGATGGTGCAACCCATAGGTGTGGGTGAACAGCCTATTATCCCGAACGCACCTTGCATTCACTGCAACATTCGGTGGTTGCACCGACGCTCGTCAGCCCCCACTCCGCGCTCCGAACTTCTTCATCTCCCAACGCGAACAACAGGATGAACCTCCATGGCCCTCGAGAGGCCACATCTGGTTTGAAGAGGCCCTCGAAGTCGCTCAGCATCGCATTCCAAAGCCTCGTGTAGCCAGGGGAGTCTGCTTTAGTTTGTTTGACGTGGGTCGCCATCAAAAGCTGGGTAACCTTCTCGCTGCCCATCGCAAGAGTGGAAGACATTGATATCATGTTTGAACTGAGATGCTTTGTGATTGGAGCAGCGTCTTCGTGCAATACCAAAAAGGAATTACGAACGCCAAATCATCGATGGGCAACCCACGTAATAGCTGGCGCTCGTCAATCCATTTGTTGCTCCTCCCAACACATAACTGCTCCCAGGATGATCGCACACGGCCTGTCTCAGCACCAAAGACGCGGTAAAACTCGGATGGGTAATGCGTGTACAACCTCGTGACAATTGTTGATGGTGCAAGCGCGTAGTTTCCATCGACGTCCACGATCTTGATGTCATCCATCACAGCAGTGCGTTTTGTTAGCAAGTCTATCAAGCTTGAGTGGGCATGTTGCCCTGCCTGGATCGCGCTCATTCTAGTCACCATGGGGTGCACCAAGCCGTCGGACACAGCATATTGCATGATCGTCTGCATTTTTGACGCCGACAATTCCCCATCTGCCCAAGCAAGCAGTTGGCGAGCAGCAAGTCGAGCCATGGATGGCTTGGGAACTGGCGCAGTTCGTTGTATGCGTTCGGCCTCAGCCTGTTGCCGCCATCCCCCCCTGCGGCGCCTGCGCGTCTCCTCGATGGGAGACCGGAGCCTACTTGGCATGCTAGCGTCTGCTGGCGTGCGTGAGCCAAAATGGCTACGCGGTGACAGTTGTGGTTCTTTGCGCTACACGTTGGAACGTGCCGTCTTGATTGTGTCACCGTCATCGTTGGCTTTGCCACGGCCGCCGCAACTTACTGCAATCATTGCGGTCACGCAATCGATCCCACTATCGATCTCAATATCGATCGACCTCACTATGAGTACCACTATCGTACTCACGATAGACCTCACTATCGATCTCATAATACATATCACTATCGATCTCACTATCGATCTCACGATCGATCCCACGCTCGGTCTCACTATCGACCTTACTATCGATCCCAATCGATCGATCTCACTATCGATCTCACTCGATCGATGTCACTGTCGATCTCACTTTAGATCTTACTCGATCGATACCATTATCGATCTTACTCGACCGATTTCACTGCCGAACGCACTCTAGATTTTACTCGATCGATCTCACCATCGATCTTACTCGCCCCTCCCTTGTTTGGGACTTGCTGCCTCCTCGGTGGCGGCGGGCCCAAGGCGAGGGAGGGGGGCAATTCTGTGCAAAACGGTCTTTTGTACCCCCCCCCCCCCCCCCCCCCCCCCCCCCCACCCACCCCCCTGCGGGGCTTTCAATCCTCCTCCTCCCTCCTCCTCCTCCTCCCCCTCCTCCTCCTCCTCCTCTTCCTCAACCATCATATTGGGCCCCTCTCGGGGCCCTCTCGGGATTGTTTTCCAAGGGGACCTCTTGTCACTTTGGCGTTGTTTGGTTTGTGAGCGGATCGCTCCTTTCCGAACGCTTCAAATGGCCCTCTCGGGATCATGGGCCCCTCTCGGGGCCCTCTCGGGTGGATTGAATGGAGCAGAGGGGCTGGGGGGAAGAACGAGAACCTGAAAAACTGAAAATCTGAATTCCGATTTTCAGTTTTCAGATGTCGCTTGTTATTGTATACACAAGAAGAGACGAAGATTTGAAAAATCTGAAAATCTGAATTCAGATTTTCCAGAAAATCTGAATTCAGATTTTCCAGATACCCAAATTTTTTGCATGCTCATCTCCAGCTGCCCTCGCATCGGGTCGCTGCTCGAGTAAGCCACCCCCGCGAGTGCTCCATGCTGACCCCGGCCAGTGCAAGCGCAGGCGCTGACTGCCACAAGCTAACCCCAGCTCAGCTCAGGCGGGGCAGAATGCCTCACCGATGCAAGCTCCAAAACTGCCAAGCGGGCCCACTCGCTCAGACTGCGAACCAGGGCTTGATCGCAGTGATGATCTTGCTGGCCTGCTTGGTCCTCTCCTTCATGGCCGTGCTGACGGTCGAAGCGTTGGCCACTTGGTCGTTGGTGTAACGCTCGTTGCGCATGCACTTCTGCTCGAGCGCCGCCAATGCTGCATCGTCAGCGTCCCCGGCACTGATCATATCGGCCATGTCTGTCTCGAACTTGCAGCCCTTCGTGTTCTCGTGGGCCTTGGATTGGGCAATCGTTGACTGGAGGTCCCTCTTGACCTTGTCCCAGGCGTTGTGCGCCTTCCTGATGCGCTGCGCCGCCGCCATGTCCCGCATCTCTTCCGCCGTGGGCGGGCGGGCGGTGGCCGCCGCCATGCACTCTGGTAGCCCAGACTCCGAACTCGAAGCGATCGAGGTCCCCCCCGCCGCCCCAGCCGGCTGGGCGAATCCGCCCGTGGCGTTAGCATTCTTGCCCAACTGGCTGGACTCCCACCTCTTGTCGCAGCTGTCGGAAGCTTGTTGCTCATCTGTCTCCACCGTGTCCTCCTCCTCCTTCGTCCTCTTCTTAGCGTTCCTCTCGGTCTCGGTGACGTACTTCACCTGTTGGTCCTGGGGATGCGGGATCTTTGAGTCCTTCGGAAACCGAACGTGGCGACGCACCCTGGCGGTGCCGGCCTCGACCTGCTCCATCAGCACTTCGGGGCACTCCTTCCTCGCAGCCTCGGCCCAAGGTATCCAAGACGCTTCGTCGATGTCCTCATCGATCTGTGCCAGCGTTCGTTTCGTACTCGTGGTAGCGACGGCCTTGAAAGCGATGGCGCTCTCAACGTACGCCCAGAACGCTGCTGGGTTAACCTTCTCCTGGCTCTTGACGACTACCTACTTAGATCGCATCTCGGGCGGGGCGAGGTTCAGCTTGTAGTTGAATGTGTTGTACTTGGCCTTATCGCTGCCGAGGGTTGGCCGACTGGCATCACCTGGACCAGCCTTCCCAAGAAGGGACTCTGGGTTCGAAGTGGCCGCGCCCGAGCTCGCTGCCCCACCGTCTGTCGCTGGCTCATGCTTGACAGCTTGAGGCCTGAAGAGGCACTTCGCGATGGGCTTCGTTTCCTCCCCCATGCTGAACAAGACTGGGTCGTCGCAAAACCTGGGCAAAAATGTTCTGATACGCATGTTGTTGTTACATTGTCGCATTTGGCGTTGTAACCGTTGTTGGCGGCATTTGATTCGATGGTAACTGCTGTCATTGCTGGCGGTTTTGTTTGTATCCTTGTTGTGTCGTTTCGTTTTTCGCTTACCAGACACGCACCAACGGGGCCTCATCGGGGACCTCTTGAGAGAAGACAGGACGTACAAAACCCAAGACCTGAACTACATAACGGAGCAACAATGAGAACAAGGATATTCACAAATAGTTGAAGTGCAGAGCGAACGGCTTCCACAGATCTGAAATGCAGGACGGAAGGGCAATTCAGGGAAGAGGTTAGAACCATGACAGGGAAGCAGGACGGAACACACAGTGGAGCAATGTTGGAGCACTCCTGGGGTCATCTTGGGGCCCTCTCGGGGCCCTTCTGGGGCCCCCAACCCCGAGGTCGTTAGGCTTCCTGTGGTGAGTTTGGCTCCCAGACAACGCACCTCGGGATCTTGGGACCATGGGGGGCCCTCCTGGCTCGCTGTCGTGCATGCTTGTTTCCCAAATAACGTAAATGCGCAATGCAAATCGTCACGAGACACCTCCAATGTCTAAGAGCTCATTGGGTATCGCGTCGACTCGCGACCCCTGCGATGCACGTGAACATCTCGCCCGACGCATCAGCTCACACCGATGCCTCAACCCACTCAAGGTCGCCCTTGATGTACTGGTGCACGAGCTGCTTCGCATCGCTGTGCTTCTGGATGCGCTTGCTGTTGATCATCTCGGCCAGTTTGGCGATGGTGCCCATGTAAGATGCGTGTCCCGTCGACGTGCAACCGACGACGTAGCTCATCGTGCGGGTGTTCTGCAGTATGTAGGACTCGCCAGGCCTCTTGTCAGATGCAGATCGCGTGACGACTCCGATTGGCAATGCGATGTCAGAATCTGCTCGATGGCGAAAACGAATATTTGGGCCGACCTGCTTCGGGCGCTTCTGCTTCATGGGGGTGTGCTTGGGCTTACCAGGCTGCTGGGAGCTCGGTGAGCGAGGTCTTCTTCCTGAGCCGACGCGTTGGTTTCGAGCATTTCCCTTGAACCAAGGTCGTGGTCTCCACCATGCCACGCTTCTGTCCGCCAATGCCTGGGGGCGGCACTGGCACCTGGCATTCTGGACACATGCACTTGACGTGGACGACCTCGCAATCGTCATCGTCATCAGAGTTGCCTGCCTTGGTGTCCTGGTGTTTCGTGCACCCTGGCTCCAGGATCTCCACCTCTTCGGATTCGTCCTCGAAGTCAGGGACGGCAGGCATCGCTGGCGCCGCTGGCGCCGTGGAAAGCATCGGCACCGACGAGGCTGGCTCGGTCGAAGGCTTGGTGGTGATGAGCTCCACCAGGGGCTCCACCTTTTTGTCGTGCACTCCTGATTTGCGGTGTTGATACACGTCGCCACACATCTTCCTCCATACGTCCGCCACTTCGCCTGCTATTGTATGCTTACCTTTGCCACCCTCGCCTTTGCCTAGTATTTGGTAGTCACAGTCAAACTTGAGGAAGGCATCCCGCAACGACCTGTACGTGGGAAAGCCAGTAGGGGCCTCTGCGAGAAGGCCCTTCAGCGGCTCCATGTACTTCACGAGGCCGTCCGAGCCCCCTCCCTGGCTCCGATCAGGGGTGCCGTAGTCGGAGCCGTCCCACTTGAAACCACGAAACTTCTTCCCAAGCAAAGTCTCCCAGCGTGCGTGCAAACCATCGGTCTTTATCACCGTCGATTGGGGTCGGTGTTTTCGAGCCGCCATATGGGCAATCGCTCGGGCCAGAACAACTATGGCTGATGATGGGGTGTGTTGCCGTGCGGAAGCAGAAACAGAAGGGTGACCAATCCAGGGAATTCAGTCGCAGCAGCACAAACAGCAAACTTCCTCCTCCTCCTGTCTGCTGATCGGTAAGATCTTGTTTCCGCAAATTTCCATGAGACTTTGCTTCCGCCAGCTTCCGTTTGTACAACCGCCCCTGTAAAGTGCTCCTTCCGCCAGCTTCCACCGATTCCCTCTCTGCTTCTGCTAATGCACTCATGCACCAGACGGGTCATCAGGAGCGAATGTCGAGAGGTCGCCGACCCTTTGGGGCCACCAGACGCGTGAGCCATGCCAAGAACGCGAAGGGTTCAACAATTCAAAAATTATGGCTTAAACTCATCAGAATTACAAAATTACGGAATTGTTTCTTCGAAATAAAAGTTAAACCAACGTCTTTAAAACATTAAGGTGTTACTTAATTCCGTGGAACGCACAACAAAAAACTAATGGTGCAAGAATTCCTTTAAAAAACTGTGCCGCTCGGGCCACTGGGAACGCCCGCGCCCGGCGCCGGGGCAGCGGCCGGATCGGCCATCGCCAGCGGCCCCGCAGCCGCTCCAGCACAGATGAAGGCCGAGAGCTCGTCGTTGAAGCGCGACGGCGGGAGCGGCCCGAACCCGGCGGCGGATCCGCGACGCAGCGCCGCCCGCAGCTCTGCTTGCGTGGGCAGCCGGCGGCGGGACCTGCTGGTCTGGCCCTCGACCATGCCCCCGATGCGCCCGCCCGCGATCGGCTGGATGCTGCGGATGCCGGCGTCGGGTGCCTGGCTCTCTTCGTTATCGTCCAGGTCGGGCGTCAGCACGTACCCCGTCGGGGGGAGCGTCAGCCGCTCGTGGTACACCGTCACGCCACCCACGTTGTAGCGAGTGAGGTGCCAGCTGCCGGCAGCGCTTGCGGCCGCCAAATCGGAAGCGAGGGGGCTGGGCGCCGAAAGGCCCTAATTAGACTGGGCCGCAAACGGCGCCTGCACTTCCTCGAGCGATCGCTGCACGGGCGCCTCGGCGGTCGAGAGAGCCGCCGTGGCACGGGGCGCCGGCAGCGCGGCCGCAGCCTCGATCCCCGGCGAGCCGTGGGCGCGGCCGCCCGCGCGAGCGCCGCCTCCATCGGGCGCGTCGCCCAGAGGGCCCACGCAGCTCCCACCGCGGCCCCCGCGGGTGCCAGCCACCAGCGCCAGGACCCCGAACGAGAAACCCTCGCGGCCCGCCGGCCCGACCATGCCCTCACCGCCGGGGCAGGAGCAGGTCAGCGGCGGGCGACGGCACGCAGGCGCGGACCACCAGGGAGGTGGTGACCGCCTGCGCCAGGTCGCGCGCCAACGCCTCCAGGCCCTTTAGCGCGAAACTGACAGGCCTAAACGGCAGCGGAGTTGCGGCCTCTCTCTCTCTCTCTCTCTCGCGCGCTCCGCGAACTCAGGGGCGGGGTGGAGGGGGGCCTATGACGCCGATCCAAGAAAAGTCCACGCGGACCCCCGAAAGCTTCGTTATGTGCAGCCTGCTGCTTCTCGATGCCTGCAACTGACGGGCCGTTGCTGCTTGAAGGATGGCGTGCACCGGATCCCGGCGGCGCTGCCGCAGAGCAGGCGGGCCCGCCCGATGGGAGGGGTGGCCCAGGCGGGCCAGGCGCAGAGGGGAAGCCCCCCCCCCCCCCCGCGAGGCGCCCCCCTCGAGGGGAGGGAGGTGCCGCAGGGCGGCCCCCGAGAGGAGGGGCGCGCCCTGCTCAGGGAGGGGGGGAGGAGGGGGGGGCGCCCTCTCTGGCCCGCAAGCTGCGCCTCCCCCCCCCCCGCCCCGAGGGCTCCCCAGACCTCGGGCTGTTCGGCGCGTCGGCGCGGGACGCCGCCGCACCGCCTCCGCCGTCGCGGCGCTAGAGGCCGCCACCGCCGCCGTCGTCGCCGTCAATGGCGCCGTCGCTGGCGGCTCCTGCTGCAGGAGCTGATCCTCCAGGTCGCCGAGCTCGGTCTGGAGCTGCAGGTTGGAGAGGTGGCACATGAGGTGTTCCAGCCGCGCTCCGGGCACCGCCGTCTTGACCTCACAATCTCTCCCTCGAGGCCACGGTAGGACGAAGACAAGATCGGACGTAGACAAATCTGGTATCTCCAAGCCCCTTCCTCTTGATCCCTCCCCCGCCGGGGGGGGTCCCAAGGGTGGGGGGTGGGGGGGGGGTCCAGGGGTGCGGGGGGGTCCCGGGGGTTGCAACCGCCCTACCCCTGCGGGGAGCACCCCTCCCTGGGAGCAGCTTTCGGCTCCAGAGCGTCAACGTCGTCGTGGTCATCGCCATCGCCGCCGCCGCCGCCGCCGCCACCGCCACCGCCGCCGCCGCCGCCGCCACCGCCGCAGCCGCCGCCCCCGCCGTCGTCGTCGTCGTCGTCGTCGTCGTCGTCGTCGTCGTCGTCGTCGTCGTCGTCGTCGTCGTCGTCGTCGTCGACGTGGTCGTCGTCGTGGTCGTGGTCGTGGTCGTGGTCGTGGTCGTGGTCGTGGTCGTGGTCGTGGTCGTGGTCGTGGTCGTGGTCGTGGTCGTCGTCGTCGTCGTCGTCGTCGGTTCCCGTCGGGGTCGGAGGCACCGGCCGCGAGGCCTTCGCAGTCTGGCATCTCTGAAGAACGGCGGATTTGGAGGATACGTTGGGCGCCGTGGCTGTTCCAAAAACCTCCAGGACGCAGATGGGGGGAGATTTACCGTTGTCCTAGGCCTGTCTGGTCCTTGCACTTCCCTGCCATCTCCCGTCGCCGACCCCCCCGCGATCGCTGCTCCGCAGGCTGGTGCCAGCGTCGCTTGGACGGCCACGATCGAGATCGGAGAGAGCGTGATCCACCGCCGCTTTACTGCGGAAAATTGCCGCCCTTTTCCTCCGTAGCCCGGGGTTCCCCCCCCCCCCTCCGAAAATCCTCCCCCCCTCCCCTGCTGGACCCCCCCCCCCTCCCCTGCCCCGGCACCCCCCCCCCCCCTCCCTCCCCTACCCCCCCCCCTCCCCTCGAAAACCGGGGGGGTCACTACCGGTTCGAACCCCCCACCCCCCTCGAAAACCGGAGGGGGGTCACTACCGGTTCGAACCCCTCCCCCGCCACCGCCAGCAAACGACTCCCGGTCCCTACCACCGTCCGCACCACATCCCCCACTGTTGTTCCCAGCACCACTGTCCTCACCACCACTGTCCCCACTGGTTCCACCACCGTCCCTACTGTCCCCACCAGTGCCCCCACCACTGTCGCACTGTCCCCACTGTTCCCACCACTGTTCCCACCACGGTTCCACTCTCCCCACTTTCTCCACGGCCCCAACCACTGCCCGACTATCCCCACTGTCCCCACTGTCCCACTGACTCCTCCGCTGTCCCACTGAGCTGTCCCACTGTTCCCACCACTGTCCCCACTGTCCCCACCACTGTCCCCACTGTACCTCTGTCCCATTGTCCCACCGCCGTCCTCGCCACCGCCTTCACCACTGTCCCCACCACCACTGTACCCTCCACTGTCCCACTGTTTCCACCTCATTCCCACTGTCCCCACACCACTATCCCCACCACCACCGTCCCCACCACTGTCCACTGTCCCCACTGTTCCCACCATTGTCCTCACCACTGTCCCCACCACTACCGTCCCCACCACTGTCCCACTGTCCCCACCACTGTCCCGCTGTCTCCTCACCACTGTCCCCACCACCACCGTCCCCACCACTGTCCGCACCCCCCCTCGGTTTTCGGGGGGGGGGGTTCGAGCCGGTAGTGACCCCTGCCGGTTTTCGAGGGAGGGGGGGGGGCCGGGGGGGGGGGAGGGGTTCGAACTGGTAGTGACCCCCCTCCCTTTTCATGATGAACGGGGGGGGGGAAGGGGTTCGAACCGGTAGTGACCCCGCCCGGTTTTCCGGAGGGGGGGGGAGGGGTTCGAACCGATAGTGACCCCCCCCGGTTTTCCGCCAGCAGCGGTAGAACACGCTCTTTCCGAGATCGCGATCGCGGCTGGGACTGCACGGACGCGACTGCCAGCGGTTCTGCTCACCACGCCTGCTCTCGCACCCCGCCTCGCCCCTGTCTCTTTCGCAGATTGTCCCGGGGGGCCTCAAAGCCCAGCAACGCCTCTTCCGCTCGCCAACGCGCCCCAAAAACGAAACGAAGTCGACAGCCTTTTTCGCTGCCAGCCCAGCGTCAAATGGAGCAAAACTTCGCGGGCGCTGCGGGGGTATCTCGCAGACCAAGACGACGACGACGACGCGACGGCGACGATCCAGGACAAAAGAAACGCGCCAGAGGCTCCTGAGGTCTTCCTGGAGTGCGCCAGTGGCCTCGAAGTGATTCCTGAAAGCCCTGCAGGGTGAAGACGTTCCTCCAGACGCTCCTAAAGAGGAGACCCGTATCCGGGCCGTCCACACGCAATCGTTTGCCGCGCATCGATCGAAACGCTTGCATAACCGAGCGAACACATCGAAACCCATCCAAAGGGCAAGGCCCCCCTTTGGTATTCCCTTGGGTATGCGGACTCGACTCGATCGATACCGCACGCAACCTCTGCTACACATTACCGAATCGATCGAACCATTAACAAACCATGTTCAAACGCCCCCCTCAACTGCGCGCCACCCCCCTGCCGTCAACACTGCCGCGGGAAAAAGAACGCAACTCTCAGCGCAGTCAGGAATCCGTCTCTGGAGGGTGACCGCACGGGTCATGTGCTCAGCAGACGATTGAGCGGACCCTCGCTATTATCCTAAACCTCTACCTCATCATACTCGTGTTTCTACCCATTTTCACGCTCCTGCTCGTCCACACTCTCCCCTCCTCCTACTCCTCCTCTGTCTTTCTCCCTTGGTGCATCTCTCCTCCCTCTTACCCCTCCCTGCTATATCCTTCCTCTCTCGTCCGTCCTCCCACATTCCCATTCCCCCCTCATCCCTCATGTGCTGCATACTCCCCTTCCTCAGCCTCCCGACTCCCTTCCCCGTCCACTCACTGCCCAACCATAATGGCTGCAAGAGCAACCTCAAATACAACTATCCTGGCGCAGCCGCAAAATGCGGCCACATGCACGTGCGGATTTGGATACGGAACGGCAAGTGGACCGAAGGAGGGGGAGCTCCCTGTGAGGCCACGGAGCGTGTGCGGGGTGTGCCGAAATGGGCGGGTGGGTGCATGTGGACGCACCCATTGGGGCCCTAGGTGGAGCCCCTACGGAGCCACGAAGCGCGTGAAGGGTGTGCCGAAATCGAGCGGGTGCCACGTGTGGACGCTCCCACTGGAGCATTAGGTGGAGCTCCCTATGAGGCCACGACACGCGTGAGGGGTGTGCTTGGTGTGCCGAAATTGGCACGCGGAGGGAAGAAAAACAATGCCAGTAAAAAGAGAGAAGGGGGATGAGGAAGGTGAGGAGTGACGCGGGCCGCTGAGGATTCAAAACGGGAAGCCAACAGCACAAGATGGTTGGGATAAATCTGCGGGCGGCGCCTGAGGTGACGCCAGGGGGCCCAGCGCCGATCCAAGAAAGTCCGCGAGGAACTCCGAAAGTCTCTGTTTGTGTAATGTATTTCATTGTTCGACTCCTCATCATTTCCCCTGCTCCTCTCTCCTCCTCTCTCCTCCTCCTCCTCCTCCTCCTCCTCCTTCTCCACATCCTCCTCCTCTTTCCTCTTCCTCCCCCTCCTCATCTTCATCCTCCTCCTCCTCCTCCTCCTCCTCCTCATCCCTCTTCCCCCTCTTCCATCCTCTTCCTCCTTCTTATCCCTCTTCCCTCCTCCTCCTTCTTTCCTCTCCTGTATCATTCCTTATCTCTGTCGTTCGCACCCCTCCTACGCGAATCGCTTGGACGTTTTAGCTCGATGCTGCTGCGCCTCCCCGCTGCCCCACCTCACACCTCCTGGCCTCGCAACGGCTCGGCGGCCGCCATCTGCAACCTGTCGAAATCGGTCCCTCTTCTCCTCATCCTTTTTCCCCCTCCGTTCTCCTCCCTTCTCCTTCCTCCTCTCCCTCCCTTCTTTCCCCCCATGCCCATTTTTTGTTGTTCTCTCTCTCTCTCTCTCTCTCTCTCTCTCCCCCTCCCCCTCTCCTCTCCCCATCTCTCCTCTCTCCCTCCCCCTCTCTCCTCTCTCTCCCCCTCTCTCCTTTCCCCCTCTCTCTCCCCCTCCCTCTCTCCGCCTCTCTCCTCCCTCCTCTCCCCCTCTCTCTCCCCCCCATGTCGTGTTGAGGCCGCCGCTCTCTTCCTCCTGCGGCCCGCCGCAGGCCTGGCGCCGCCCTTCCTCGGAAGGGGGGAAGGGGGGCGATCGGGGGGCGAGGCCGTGGTGCAGGCAACCGTGCTGCCACGAGGAATTGATGGAAGACTAACGACGGAACTTCCTGTCGCGAGCGTCCCACCCTCCGCCAGTGGGAACGCGCAGTCGGAACCCGCCCGGGAGAACCAGCCATGGGGACTCGGATGCCCGGCCAACCTCTGCCGATCTCGCAAATCCCGCTGAGCAGGCGCCGGAGCACCCCTGGGAACGCGCGTGCGCAGCCTGGCCTGGAAGACAAGTGCGAGCGACGGGCGCGATGGTCGGCAGAAGGTGAACGAAGTGGTCTTCCTGGACACGGCGAGCCTCGGCCACGGCGAAGCAAGGGCCCCTCCTGATCCCAGCATGGTCATTTTCAGCGTCTTGACTGTACGCCTCAGGAGGCCTCAAGGTGGCCCTCCAAAGTGGCCCAACATGGCCAAATACTGTAAGCTCCTTGGAGACCCCCAATAGCTCAACTGGCCCCCAAGAGAGGCCAAACTCATTCAAATCCACAGGAAGTGCTGATGCTGCCGGCCTTCCCTCACTGTCGCTTCCTAAGGGGCTGCTGGGTCCCCCAGAGGGCTCCGATGCCCCGCAGGCGAGATGCACCGAGCTTTCGAGAGCTGCCGACACGGCAAAAGCTGCAGCAGGGGACGCGGAGAGCACATTTGCAGCCCAATCTGGTCCAAGACAGGCCCCAAGAGGCCTTCAGACGGGCCAAACCATCCCCAAGCTTCGGAAGTCTTTACACTCACCATTGAAAAAAGCCTGACGGGTTTCAAGTTTGCTGGCTTTCTCACCTTTTCACTTTCTATGGCCTCCTGCGGTCCCAACATGGCTCCAATGACGCCCAAGATAGCTACAAGTGGAGCTTAGAAGGGCTCCAAGAGAGCGCCAAAGACCCCCAAGAGTGCCCAAAGGGGGCTTGGCTGGCAGGCCCCAGGATGATCCCGAATCAGCTCCCGGGCCCCACCTTGGCGGCCCAAGACGGTCTCAGACAATATCCAAGAGGCCTCAAGAAATCCCTTAGAGACTCCAGAACCCTCCTGAATCTTCTACAGACTCCCAAACATCTCCAACAATGATCCGCCGTCGCACGAAATGTGAACCTCACAAAATGATCCGACAACCGTCTCCATAGCTTCCGCCATGACGGCCTCGACGTGCTTTCGGGCTTGGACGGTGACACCTTGGCGGGGGCGTGCGTCCGGCGATAACCGCCCGCAACATAATTACCCAGCGCTTGCCTTTTCCACCACTCGAGCTCCACAACACTGTCGCCAACGATCAACTACCCAACCGACACGAGCACGCAGGGTGATGGCAACGGACATACTAGTTATAGTCTGGCGGGATGCGAGGAGCGGTTGGATCATGGGAAGCAGAATGATCGAATGAGCATGGGGAGGGGAAGGAGCAGGAGGAGTTGGAGAAGAAGCAGGGAAACGAAAGGAAGAGCGGCGGCAAGAGGAAGACCATGAAAAGAGGAGGAGCATGATGGGCATGACGGACATTAGGTTTGAAATTGGCTGGGAATATTCAAGTTCGAGCTTGGGTTTGGGGGGGGAAGAAAGTTAGAAGTTCGAGTTCGCAAACCAAGGAAAGCAAGAGTTCGAAACAAGTTCGAAAGTTCAGGGGGGCACCGCAAACATACCAAATGGTTAACAGGAGTATGGACAGAGTCCGGACAAATCCGAACAAAGTTCGAACTACGTCTCAAAGTTAGGAAAAACGTTCTGATACCAAAAAAGAAAATTCGGAAAAAGTTCGAAACCAATTCGGGAGTTCACGAACAGGTCACACGCGCTCCGGATGTATGGCAATTCTTCGCTGCCGAACTGTAGCTACACTTTTTCTGGACTTCAGGATTCTCGCAAGCTCGAACTTGAACTTTTTGAAAGCATTGACCTCGAACTGTTCCTCACTTTGATGTTTTTACCATAGGGACCGTTTACGCCCCCTCAGCAAATGACAGCATTAGAGAGGAACAGCAGGACGAGGACGAGGACGAGGAAAGACAGGAAGAGGACAATCGAGGGGTCGCCACTGACAGAACGCCCGCCAGGACGAACGCTGGCCGCGGTCAGGCGCCCGCGGCCACGACGGCGACCACCAGGCACCGGCAGCAGCGCCAACGGCTACGACCACGACGGCCAGGCACCGGCGACGAACGCGACGGTGGTGACGCTCACAGGGGCGCCTGCGGCGGCGGTGGCCGCGGCAGCGACGCCGCAAGGCGGCGGGGGCGCCGACGACGCCGGCGACGCCGGCGGCAGCCGCCGACGATGCGCCCGCGGCGACGGCGCCCGGCGCGGCCGACGACGCGCGGCGGCGGCGAAACGGGCGCGCCTGGCGGCCGGCGCCGCGAGCGGCGCCTGGCCGGTGGCGCCCGCGGGGGGCTCCTGCTGCCGCGGGGCGGCGTCGGAGGCGCGGACGGTCCGGGCGGGTCCGCGCGCGCGAGCCCTCTGGACGGCACGGCGGCGGCCGGCGCCCTCTCTGGCGGCGGAAGCGTGGGCGCCCACGGCGGCGGCGGCGGCGGCGGCGCCCGCGACAGCGGCGAAGGCGACGAAGGCTGACGACGACAGACGGCGGCAGGCGACAAATGATGGGAGACGACGGGCCACATGATGGCAGACGGCGATGGCGACAAATCATGTGCACAAATCAGGCTACGAATGTGCGTGACCTGCATGCGTTCCGCACAGAAAAATCCTGTCGAATGCGTTCCGTATGTCCATATGTATGAGAAGTTCGGGCTTTGTCCATGCCAACTCGTTGTGTACGGTCTGCGTGCTTGCTCTGTCCGACAGCTCGTGGCCCATACCTGTTTAGTGTGGGTAGGTAGGCGTGTGAATTCCAGGCGAACCTCATGTACGGTCAATTCCCAAACGGTCGTGTCCCTTGGGTGCGACACTCGCCTAGCTGAGTAAGCCTTCCGCGCAAATTCGGGGAGTGCTGATCCGACCTGTTCCTCGTCTGTCCTCATCCTCCTCCACCTCCTCCCCCCAAAACATCTGGCAATGTGATGTTGTACATTCCGCACCCCAGGGCCCCCGGCCCCTTCCCCGGGGCATTCTTCCGGATTCGTTTCTGATGCCCCCCAGGCCCACACACGGCTCACAGATGCCAGGGTTGAAACCACCAGGCATAGATTGAAACCACCAACCCTGGACGAAACTTGGCAAAAGCGCCTGGGTTGAAATCACCACTCCTTCGCAGGTCTAGAGTCTGGGTCTGTCCTCCCCCTCCTCCTCCTCCTCCTTCTCCTCCTCCTCAAACATGAAATCAGCCCAGGGCGCCGTTGCCCTGGCTGATGGGCCCAGCGCGCAACGCTAGTAAAACCTTAGTCGGGCCCCCCGACCGTAGTCAGCTACCGTCCTCCTCCCTACTCCTCCTCCCCCCCACCCTCCTCCTCCTCCTCCTCCACCTCCTCCTCCTCCTCCTCCTCCTCCTCCTCCTCCACCTCCTCCTCCTCCTCCACCTCCTCCTCCTCCTCCTCCTCCTCCTCTTCCTTCTCTTCCTCCTCCTCCTCCTCCTCCTCCTCCTCCTCGTACCGACGCCATTCGATACTGGGTTCGGGGAAAAGTTTAGGGGACGCACGGGGCGCCACTAAGAGGTCCTTGAACTCGAGGAGCACCCCTGGGTGGCCCCTTATCCAGTGAGTGGCCGGGCGACAGTGGCCTAGGACGTTTCGCCCTCACACTCAGGGCAGGCACGGCCTTCCCCAAAGAAGCAAGGCCGTACGGGCCTGGATGCCCATCCGTGTCGATGGACAGTCACGGGCACCCGCCTCTGATGATTGAGGCAAGGGCGGCAGTGCCAGCGACCGTGCATAATTGCGCATATTCTGCGTGTTTGCCTTCGTCACGAGGCAGTCGCTTCAAGGACACAGCCCGGCGGCAAGACTGGCGGTCCTGCACACTCACTTCTACCTGTTCTCGCACCTCGTTTCCGGTGGGCGCTGCCTGGCGGCAACGACAGGTTGCGTGCATTTGCTGAGCCTGCACGCCTGCCCACGTCGCGAGGGAGATGCCTCAAGGACACAACCGGGCGGCAATGCTGGCGGTCCCGCAAACTACCCCACCCACGAGGCAAGCGCATCTTGGACACGGTTGGCGGCAATGCCAGCGGTTCTTTTATACTTTAGGCATGGCGGAGGTTCAGCTCTCTGGGTCACAGCCCGGCGGAAATGCCGGCGATCTTGCACAACTACCCCACCTCCGAGGCAAACGCCTCGTGGACACAGTCTGGCGGCAATGCCGGCGGATGTGGGATACTTTCGACACGTCGGAGGCTCTGGCCTCCTGGACACAGCCCGGCGTCAGTGTCGGCGGTCCTGCACAAATGCCCACACCCACGAGGCAAGCGCCTCCTGGCACATCGAGGCGGCAATGCCAGCGACTCTTGCTTACTTTCGACACGTCGGAGGTTCCACCCTCCAGGACACAGCCTGGCAACGATGCTGGCGGTCCTGCACACCTACCCCGCCCACGAGGTATGCGCTTGCTTTATTTCGATACGTCGGAAGATCAACCCCCTGGGACACAGCCCGGCGGCAATGCTGGCGGTCCTGCACAACTACCACACCCACGAGGCACGCGCCTCGAGGACGTAGTCTGGCAGCAGTGCCAACGCTTCGTGTTTTACTCTCGTCACGACGGAGGTTCCGCCCTCTGGGACACAACCCAGCGGAAACGCCGGCGGTCCTACACAACTACCCCACCCACGAGGCAAGCGCCTCTTGGATACAGTTGACGGCAATGCCAGCGGCATTTGACCACTTTCGACACGTCGGAGTCTCCGGCCTCCGGGACACAGCCTGGCGGCAATGCCGGCGGTCCTGCACAAATGCCCACCCACGAGGCAAGCGCTTCCTAGACACAGTCTGGTGGCAATGCCAGCGGCTCTTGTTTACTTTCGACACGTCGGAAATTCTTGCCTAGGGGACACAGCCCGGCGGCAATGCCGGCGGTCCTGCACAGCCAACCCACCCATGAGGCATGCGCCTCCTGGACACAGCCTGGCGGCAATGCCAGCTGCTCTGGTTTAACTTCGACGCGTCGGAGGTTCAGCCCTCGGGGACACAGCTTGGCGACAATGCCAGCGGCCCTGCACAGCTATCCCACCCACGAAGCATGCGCCTCCTAGACATAGCCTGGCGACAATGCCAGCGGCTCTTGCATTTTTTCGATACGTCGGAGGTTCAACCCCCTGGGACACAGCCCGGCGGCAATTCCAGCGGCCCTGCACATGTCCCCATCTACTAGGCAAGCGCCTCCTGGACACAGACTGGCGGCAATGCCAATGGCTCTCGTGTTCTTTCGACACGTCGGAATTTCAGCCCTCCAGGACACAGCCCGGCGGCAATGCTGGCGGTCTTGTACAACTACCCCACCCACAAGGCATGCGCCTCATAGAGTTATGCAGGCGGCAATGCCAACGGCTCTTGTCTACTTTCGACACGTCGTGGATTACCCTCCAGGACACAGCCCGGCGGCAATGCTGGCGGTCCTGCACAACTACCCCATCTACGAGGCAATCGTTTCCTAGACACAACCCGGCGGCAATCCTGGCGGTCCTGCACGACTGGTTAGAGTGCCGCACATATACTTCTAGTTGCGACGCGAGGTGCGTGAGACATTGCATACTCGCAACCCACTTGATCTCATAAAATGCCCAGGAAAATAATTGAATAAACGCTACCTGTGCTATAGATGCAACGGTAAACGTGATTGTGCGGTCGAGGGGCGACCGCAGATCAGGTCTACGCCCTAGATCTTCGGAGGGGCCATCTTGTTACCTGGGGGCACCCTGTGGTCCCCGTTCGAATCCTGGGGACTTTCTTGCGGCACTGCCAGGTCTCAGACAACGATATACATTGTAGATCATCAGCCCAAAATACTTCTACATTGTTGGTCTTCATTGGGGTCAATATTGTGCCCGTCTGGCGGGCCCCCAGAGGCCCCTCTTGGACAATCCCTGCGGCCCTGGCGAATTCCGAGATTTACGCTGTAGTTCGTCCCTCAGGAAATCTTGCGACAGGATAGAAGTCCTCCAGGGACCCTCCTGGGGCCGTCCTGCGACCCTGGCAGGTCCCAAAATGAAGATCTAAGCGGTAGATCTTACTTGAGGGCCATCTTGTGATCGCCTGGGGCCCCTTGGGGATCCCAGAAAGATTGTCCTGCGACCCTGTCGGGTTTCCCAGCCACCGCCCCGCTAGCGAGTACCTCCCTATCTCCTCCCTCCTCTGACTCCCTGGTCGCTCTCAAGAGAAAAAACGTGCCTGTCGCTCCCATCGTCACGCATCCATCGCTGTCACCACGTGCATGGCACATTTCATTACATGATCCAGTCCGTAGGTCCCCATGAACTGCAGGGCAAACGCAAGGCCTACATCAGCATAACCATACGTGGTGCAAGCTATCGTGTCTCACGGTCCTGCTTCACTCTCGGGAGCAATACGTGGTGCAAGCTGTCGTGTCTCACGGGCCTGCTTCAAGCTTGGGCGCAATATGTGGCGCATGCAATCAAGACGCAACACCACACATCAGAATCGCGCACGCTCGGATTCTAGCTTGCACCGCCGCCCAGGGGCGGACAAATCCTGCCCCCCGGCAGGGTGCGCGCGCTTTGGTTCTAGTTTGTTGCGTCCCCCGGGGACCAAGCACACATTCTGGTCCCACTTCGTGCCAGGGTGATACCATCGACACTTCACCCCCAAATTATCGGCCACGCAGCCGGGACAGACGCAACACCACATATCAGAACCGCGCATGCTTGGACTCTAGCCTTCGACACCTCACTTCAAAATTATCGGCCACGCAACCGGGACAGACGCAACACCACATACCACATACGTGAACCGCGCGCGTTTGGTTTCTGGCTTGAGCCGCCGCCCAGGGGCGGACAAATCCTACCCCCCCGGCAAGGCGCGCGCGCTTTCATTCTAATTTGTTGCGTCCCCATGGGGTGGATCAAGCACACATCCGGATCCCACTTCGTGGGGCCCAACATGTCGTTGTGAGGTCAAGGGGGGGATCGCATCGGCACCTCACCCCCAAATCATCGGCCACGCAGCCGGGACAGAAGCAACACATATCAGAACCGCGCGCGTTTGGATTCTAGCTTGAACCGCAGCCCAGGGGCGGACAAATCCTGCCCCCCCCAGGCAAGGCGCGCGCGCTTTCTTGCTAATTCGTTGCGTCCCCATGGGACGGATCAAGCACACATCCGGGTCCCACTTCGTGGGGCCCAACATGTCGTTATATGAGGTCATGAGGGATAGCATCGACACCTCACGCCCAAATTATCGTCCACGCAGCCGGTACAGTCTCACGATCGTGCTTCACGTTCGGGCGCGCTCAGGGTAAGGTGCTTCGCCCCGAACCTCCTTATCGGCCAAGACAGCGCGGAGAAGAGCCACACCTCGTTGCGGCCACTTTGAATCTATCTTTGGGTGTACTGGCGCGTCC
>CAUYUJ010015704.1:185000-217500 GCA_963575745.1 Prorocentrum cordatum | reverse complement strand
TAACCTCCGTAAGTTTTACAAGTTCCCCTAACTATTCCTAACTCGGCGTCGGCTGCATCGGCGGCGGCGGCGGGAGGTGGGAAAAAAAGGAGAAGGAGGGGAAGGGGGGGGGGAGAGGGGCGCGAGGGACGGGGGAGGGACGGGGGAAGGACGCGGGAGGAAAGGGGAAAAAGGGGACAAGAGAGAGGGGGGGCAGGAGGAGGAGGAGGAGGAGGGTGCGGAGGAGGAGGAGGAGGAGGAGGAGATGAGGAGGATGAGGAGGTTGTGGGCAGGAGGAGGAGGAGGAGGAGGGGGAGGTGAGGAGGAGGAGCAGAGGATGGGGTAGGAGAAGGAGGAGGACGACGACGAGGATGGGAGGAGTGGGGATTGGTGATGCCGATGCAGAGTATTCTCCCTGGCGGACCGCTGGCGGTACGAGGCGGTACAGGAAGCGCGCGCTGCCCTTTCCTCTTTGCCTTCGTCATCATCCCTGCCTCCCTCCCCAACTCTTATCTCCTTCCCTCCGCATCCTCCTCCTCTCCTCCTCCTCATTGCCCCCCCTTCCTCCTCCTCCCCCCCTCCTCCCCCGTGTCATCCTAATTAACTCCCTCCTCCTGCATTCCTCCTCCCCGCGTCGTCGTCGCCGTCGCCGCCGCCGTCGTCGCCGTCGTCGTCCTCGTCGTCGTCGCCGTCGCCGCCGCCGCCGTCGTCGTCGTCGTCGCCGTCGCCGCCGCCGTCGTCGCCGTCGTCGCCCTCGTCGTCGTCGCCGTCGCCGCCGCCGTCGTCGTCGCCGTCGACGTCGACGGGCGCGCTCTCGCGCTCGAGAGGCGCCTCGCAGGCGCTCCTGCTCGAGCGCGGCGGGCGGGCACAGCCGCGACCCGCGCGCCCGCGCCGCAGGCGCGGCGCAGGCGCGGCGCGGGCGACGGAGACGAGGGAGGGGGAAAGGAGAGAGAGAGAGAGAGAGAGAGAGAGAGAGAGAGAGAGAGAGAGAGAGAGAGAGAGAGAGAGAGAGAGAGAGAGAGAGAGAGAGAGAGGAGAGAGAGAGAGAGAGAGAGAGAGAGAGAGAGAGAGATGAGAGAGAGAGAGAGGGAGAGAGAGATGAGAGAGAGAGAGAGAGAGAGTGAGAGTGAGAGAAGAGAGAGAGATGATGGGAGAGATAGCGAAGGAGAGAGAGAGAGGAGAGAGAGAGAGAGAGAGAGAGAGAGAGCGAGAGAGAGAGAGAGAGAGAGAGAGAGAGAGAGAGAGAAGGGGATGATAACGATAACGGGAACTAGAAAGAGTAATACAGGGAAAGGAGAGGCGCGATAGGGGGGGGGGGGGGGCGGGCAAGCTCTCGGCCTGCCTCCCAGGCGGCGCGGCTCAGCCTCGCGATGCCGCCGACGGGGCCTGGCGGCGTGGAGGCAGCCGACGGGGGCGGGGGCAGGGAGATGGGGATGCGAGGCAGGGGGGGGTGCGGACGAGGACGACGGCGACGGCGACGGCGACGGCGGCGGCGGCCGCGGCGACGACGCCGACGACGAGGATGGCGACGGGCCCCAGGTTCACGTCACATGTCGAGGCTCGAAGTTCGAGCCTCGAGGATCCAGGTCTGAGGCTTTCTGGCCTCCAGGGGCCCTCGTCGCCTCGGCTGGACGCAGCTCGAAAACCATGTGCGTTTGTACCCCAGGAGCGGCCCAGGGACGGAAGGCAATTTGGAATTGATGTCGGGCAGCAGTGGCAGCAGCGGCTCTTTCTGGAACTCTCGAGAGCGAAGCCTCCCATTCCGAACAGACTGCGGCGCAGCCGACTTCAAAATCGCGCCCAGGCGCGGCGGCGGTGCCAGCGACCGAGACCCTTCCCCCAATCATCATCATCTCCCTCACCATCCAAATGCTCACGCGGCTTATCCTCATTTCCGACCTGTTTTACCGCAGTTCTCCTCCTCCGATTCCTCGCCACCCTCCGTCGGTGCCTCGTCGCCCCCCTCGTGGCCCACCCTCGCCATCATCATCATCCTCCCCATCGTCCTCATCGCCCCCTGCCTCTCCCCCTCGTCCTCATCGGCCTCCTCATCACCATCCTTCCTCCGAATCGTGGCCACCCGCTCTGCGCGGCGTGACGCCGCTGACTCACTTGACCGCCGTCTTGGCCACCGTCTTGGCCACCGTCTTGGCCGCTGGTTTCTTGTGCGCCACCGTCTTGGCAGCTGGTTTCTTGGCCACCGTCGTCGGAGCTGGTTTCTTGTACACCGTCTTGGCGGTTGCTGGTTTCTTGGCCACCGTCTTTGCCGCCGTCTTGGCCAGCGTCACGCTGGCCGCAGGGTCGGTCGGTGCGGGCGCGGGCGGCGGCGGCGGGCTGGCGAACCACGAGGAGTGCGGACTGCCGCCGCTTCCGAAGCACGATGAGCCACTCTGACTACCGTCGCGCAGGAGCATGATCGACGCGATCAGCGAGCCCGTGTTGGGCGCGGTCGAGGCAGGCGCGGAGGGGGACAACGCCATGGCAGCAGCGAACACGGCCTCGAACGGGGCACGACTGCACATGCTGTCGGCGCACACAGCTCGAGTCCAAACGCGGCTGCGGACGAACTGAGTGAGGGGTGGCTTCTGGTATCCCCATACATAATCCTCCTGCTCCTCCTCCTCGTCATCGTCCTCCTGCTCCTCCTCCCCCCTGGCTCACCATCCCCCCCTGGCTCACCATCCCCCAGGTGTCTGGAGGATGATGTTAGGGGTGAGGGCCCACCCGCATCACCCGCCCGTCAGGCAGACCGCGCAGCTCCGCCGCGAGCCGCCGACCCGCCCCGCCGCCGCCCGATAGCATGGACGGAAGAGCAAGAGGACATGGGATGAGGAGGGCGAGGGATGACAGGGGGTGATGGGGAAGACGGGACTGAGGAGAACATGGCTCCTAGTATGGGCGGTGGGAGGGTAGGGGGGCGGGGAATGAGGCAGAGGGCGGTGAGGATGCGGGCGAGGGCGAGGCGGGCGAGGGCGAGGACGAGGCGGCAATGGTGAGGACGAGGGCGAGGAGGGCGAGGCTGAGGAGGACGACAGCCTGACACCTACAGGGCCCGCTCAGCCCCTCGGGACAATCTGGAGGTGCTTGTCGAGGCTAGTCTGCTTGGACTGCTTTTTCTCCCCTGATTTCTTCTCCGCATCCTCCAATGCTCGCTTGGCTTTCGTCTCCTCCTTCTTCCTGTTTCTGATCACGGCCCTCGCGAATTTCTCATTTTTGATCTGGTTCTCAAGGGTTTCCAAGGACTTCAGTGCCGCATCCCGCTCACGAATCGCTATAGCAAGTTCGCTCTCGCACTGGGTGAGCCAGCGATCCAAGTTCGCAGTGTGCTCGTCCACGTCTGATACGACCTGTGGATCACACTCGTCACTCCTCCCGATGCCCCATCGCCGCGACGTCGTCGTCGCCGTCGCCGTCGCCTACGTCGCCGTCGTCGTCGACACCTCCTCGTCCTCATCCTCCCGCTGCGGTTTCCTGCCCGCGTGCCTGCACGAGCTGTCGCATGGCATTCCAGATGCGCGGGGTTGGGGCGGCGTGCGTCATGGGCCCACGGGCCCGCGTGCGGCCGCGGACGGGGAGCGACAATGTCGGAGCCGATCCCGAGGCTGCGGGGGTTGGGCGAGACGAGATCACTGAGGGGTGAAGACGGGCGCGCCACTACGGGGTAATCCAACATCATCTCAGCGCAATCATGCGAGCTGTGCGGGTGTGTGCCAAGAGGCGATCTCGCGGGGCCCAGCCTCCTCCATCGTCCAACTTCATCCCCCAACGTGTCCTCCTCGTCCTCCTCCTTATCCTCCCCCTCATCCTCCGCCTCCGCTTCCTCCTCCTCCTCCTCCTCCTCCTCCTCCTCCTCCTCATCATCATCATCATCATCATCATCATCATCCCGACCCCCCTCGTCCTCCTCATCGCCCGTGCAACCACTGGCATGCCCACTCATATCTCATCTCCTGACAGGCTGGGCCTGAGTAGGGCGATCGAGAACAGTGGGCTGGATCGCGAGGACGATGGCACACGCATGTTTCCACGCTCGCTATCGGGGGCGGAGCCTCCCTGGAATCCCAAACTGCTGCGGTGGCGTCGTGGCCACTCCCCAAGAATTATCTACCCGAACTTAGCAACCATCGTGGGTGGTTGCGCCCATGCGTGCTAGCGGCGTCCGCGCGCGGCCGCCTAGTTGTGCTTGATGTGCCCCGCGTGCAGGCCGACCTAGTTGGTCTTGATGTGCTTCACGAGCCGCTTCCAGGCCTTCTCTGGCTCCGAGGTGAACGAGAACTGCTGGTCGACTCTCTGCCCCTGCTTGAGCGTGCGCCACACGCCTCTGGGGAGGCTCACGTAGATCTTCCACTTCCCGAACTCGACTGGGGCCTGCGCGACCGTGGGCACCCCTGGGAACTTCAAGGAGCTCGCCCGCACTGGCGCCATCTTGGGCGCTGGTGCCGCCGCCTTCGCGGCCTTCTTGGGCACGGACGCCGCCGCCTTGGCAACGCCCTTGGCTGGGGTGCACTTGGAGCCGCCAGAAGCCTTGACCTTCTTCATCGGCGTGGTCTTGACGGCTGCCTTCGCCTTGGCGGTTGCCGTCGCGGTGGCAGAGGTCGCCGCGGCAGGCCGCTTCATCGGGGGGGCGCTGTCCAGCACGTCCGCGAAGCGCCGCTCCATCTCGTCCAAGCTATCTCCTCGGGAATCGGCATCGTCGTCGTCGTCGCACCCATCACCACCATCCGCATCGCGTTCATCGTCGCCCTCGTCGCCACCGTCGCCGCCGCCGTTCGGCAAAGCATATTGCTGGAGGGCGCTGCAGTTTTCCGATGTTCGCCCAGCCGCGGCGACGAGGAGTGCCCACCGAAACCAACCAACACCCGACAGTGTTACAAACCCAACAACGCGTGAGTCCTGCCACGATAACTGCATCACCGCCGCCGCCTGCTGCGCCACCGCCGCCCCCTGGGGCGGCCGCGTCCGCCAGCGGGGCCGCGCCGCCAGCGGGCTGCGGGGCTGCGTCAGCGGGCGGCAGAGGCAGTAGCGCGCCCTGCGCCTGATAGCGCGAGGCCGCGGCCTGGGTCAGCTGGGCGATGTGATCCTGCCGCTGCTGCAACTCGATCTGCATCTCCTGGAGCTCCTGCATGCGTGGGCCCATCGCGCCCCACTCGCGGTTCGACTGCGGCCTGTCGAAGATGCGAAGGCCAGGCACGTACGGGTCGCCAGGCATCGCCACGTGCCGCGCCCCGCACGGTGCGCTCGCTGGGCCCCGACGAATGGCGTCGTGCAGCCTCCCGCCGACGCCGCGAGCAGCACGTGGCCCCACCAGGTCCCGCACCGACGAGTGCGTGAGCCTGCACGGCATGTGCCTCTTCAACATCTCCACGCGAAGTGTGTCGACTTGGCACCGAATCGGCGTCGTGTGAGTGCCGTAGGCAGCCTCCCACACCATGGGATGCGAGACGCGCAGCTGGGCGTCGGTGTCGGGGTAGCGCAAGACCACGCCGTGGTGGGGGAGGCGCATGCGGGCCCTCGCGATCTGCACGGCATCCATGATCTCGCGCTTCTTCCGCAGCGTCTCCGCCGCATCGGTCATCGGCTCCATGGTCGGCGGCGTCCGAGCGACCACCCATATGCACCATATGAGGACGCACGTGGGCTCGGACGGGGAGACGAGGCCCATCTGGCAGCAGCGGCGCGTCACCGCTTGCAGCGCCTGCGTTGGGGCGATGGGCCGTCGCCGTCGCCGTCGTCGTCGCCGCTCGTTTGCGTCGTCACCGCCGCCGCCGCCGCCGTCGTCGTCGTCGTCGCCGTCGTCGCCGTCGTCGTCGTCGTCGTCGCTCGTTTGCGTCGTCGCCGCCGCCGCAGCCGCCGTCGTCGTCGTCGTCGTCGTCGTCGCCGTCGTCGTCGTCGTCGTCGCCGAAGCCTCGGCCCACGTAGCAGAGCCGTTCTTGAAGATGTCCCAGAGCTCCTCGGTCATGTAGTGGTAGAACGTGTCGCAGCCCTGCCCTTGCTGCCTCGGCGCGCCACGGCCGCCTCCCGCGACGCCCGCGCCAGGGGCGGCCACGGCGATCTTGCCGTTGACGATGCGCCCGAGGCGCTGGCGATCAGCATGGTCGAAAAGGCTCTCGCTGAGGGCCGAGAGGATGCCCGTCGCCTCCTGCACCGAGAGGCCGTCGGCGCGGCCGAGCGCGTCAGTCATCATGGCGCGGGCCTGGTCCATGTCCACGCCCCCCGTGCTGGCTTGGCTCGCCCGCGTGAACTCGAGGACCCCCTGCACCCGATTCACGTGGTCGGCCTGCTGCTGAGCCATGGCTGCGAACGAGCAGCTCTCGCGCGATGCGCCCTGGAATGGCGAAGCCACTCAACGACAATGGCTCGGCTATGCGCCACAACTGCTGCGGATGTAGTCGGGGCGGACGGGGGGGGGGGAGGGGGCGACTTACGTTGGGGCGATGTTAACGCTCAGCATTCCGCTGATCCTCCTCCTCCATCACCTCCTGATCCACCCCCCCCCTCCACTGCCTACTACGCCTCCTGACGCGCGCCAGAGACTATGTCTGCCTGGTTCGGTTGGCCGCGAGAGGCCCCCTATGAGGGCATTCCAAGACATGCCCAAGGCGCGCCCACGAGGGCCCCGCGAGGGCCGCCAGGCCTCCAAGGGCCTTCACACTGCGTTCATCGGGTCTAAGAACGGCATCATTGGGCCTCCAAGACGGCGCGCATACGTCTGGAGCTGGGGTTCACATTTGGATTTCTTGCGTGTAACCTTAGAGATTTGGGATGGTGGTGTATACCCCTGGGGCTCTTACTATTACTCATATACCTGCTAAATGCAATGCTGGCCCTCCGAGAATTAACGTTTGCCCCCTCGCAGGCGAGTTCACTGTGCCACCTGTGCATATGTGTATGTATTGGTGCGTGCGTGTGTGATCACATACATGCGCGCGTGTATGAGTACGGGATGTGGTAGTAAGACGTGTAGCATTTACAACAGTGAATTACATATTGCACATACTGCATATTATGTATTACACATATTAACTATATCCAGTCGTATGATACATAATAACATATTATGTCGTACCGATGTATTATATCTTATATAATGATGTGTAGGTGTGATAATATCATTATCGTAGTATATGGCATTATATTACTAGTTCATTATCATTATAGCATTATCATTATATCATTATCTCATTATATCATTATAACATGATATCATTAAATCATGATATCATTATCTGTGAATATATCATAGTATATAATGATATCATATCGTAGTATATAACAATTTAAAACGCATATTAACATATATTGTATTTCATATAGCATATACTGCACCCATGTAGTATAGCAATTATTATATGTAATATATAATATACACACGCATGAATTCGGAAGCACACTAACAACACCACCCTATATAAATACACATGCTCCATATGGAGCGCATACGCACCCATACCGATAGGCATCACACTTGAACAACTTACGCTCTCTATAGTATACCATATCATATAGTTCGTATCATATATCATACACACTTCATAATGTAGAAGATTCCTTACATATTGTGATATCATACTAAAGTGTTATATATATATATATATATATATATATATATATCCTAGCGTACGTCAGGTCGACTTGCTGTTGGTTGTGTTGTGATTTGCGACGTGTGCGCGCGTGCTGCGTGCGTGGTCTTGTTGGTTCGCGACGTGCGTCGCATGTGATTCTGGCGCCGCGGTATATTGTGCGATGCGATGCGACGGTCGTGCTGGCACGCAGTGCGATGGGCACGCTGACGGCGCAGCGCTTCCAAGCGCGCTTCTGCGGCACCAGGGGCGGTGGCACGTGGGGGCAGAAGGCGGAGGAGGAGGGGTGGAGGGGGAGGGCTGAAAAAGAAAAGGGTTAGGAGGAGGAGGAGGGGGAGGAGGTGGGGGAGGAGGAGGGGGGGGGCAAAAGGGGCGGACGGGGGGAAAAGGGAAAGGAGGGAGGGGGGGAAGGGAGCGGAGGGGGAAAGAAGGGAAACGACGATTTCCCCGGAACTCCAGCTGGGACGGCGGCCGCGCGCCGCGCGCCGACGCAGGTTTCCCCGGGAGTGGGCCGTGCCGTCCGCCCCTCCTCCTCCGTTTCCGCCTCCTCCTCCTCCTTTTCGCCCTCCTCCTCCTCCTCCTCGCCCCCTCCTTCCCCTCCTGCTCCTCCTCCGCGTCCTCCTCTTCCGCCTCGCCCCCCTCCTCCTCCTCGCCCTCCTCCTCCTTTTCGCCCTCTCCCATCCTCCTCTCCCTTCAGCGCGCGCGGAGCGGCGCGCGCGCGGAGGGGCCTTCGCCAGGCTCGCGACCAGCAGGAGGCGGGGCCGCTCCTGGCAGCGGCGGGGGGGGAGGGCTGCCCTTGCCTTCCCCCATCACCCCACCCATGCACTCCTCGCCTTCCTGTGTCCATACTTGTTCACGCCCCCTCCTCCTCCTCCTCCTCCTCCTCCTCCCCCTCCTCCTCCTCCTCCTCCTCCCCCTCCTCCTCACCCTCGCCCATCCTCCTCCTCCTCGCCCTCCTCTCCCCCCCGCATCCCCCTCCCCCCCGCCCATTGAGATGGCAGGGGGGGGCGGCGAGGAGGGGCGAGGCATGAGGGGGAAGGGGGGGGGGGAGGAGGGGGGGGGAGGAGGAGGAGGAGTAGGAGGAGGGGGGGGAGGGATGGATACCGATGGTTCTCGGCCCCCTGAGCCTACTCAGTGAGCGCTGTAACTTGGCCGCTCACCGATCTGGGGGCGAGGTATCCGAGAAGGTATCCGAAGGTATCTGAGACTTGCTTTGCAAAGGTATCCGAAGAGGTCGCTTAGAGTGCATATGTGAGGATGTCTCAGGTATCTGATGGTATCCGAAGGTATCCGAGACTTGCTTAGCAGAGGTATCTGAGAAGGTATCCGAAGGTATCCGAGAACGGCTTGCATTGCGACGCTGTGACCACGCTGTGTCAACATGGAGGGGAATACCGTAGTCTTGCGCAGCCGCGCGGGGGTTGACATTGTTTTTATTGTGTGTAGTGTGTTTTGTTTGTTAGCACGCGTCCTCTGATCATCGAGCGATCCCCTGAGCCCGACGGGAAGGATACCGCGGGGCGAAGCCCCCGAGTCGAGAAGTTGGTTCCGAATGCTACCTATATCAGGCAACCTCGGAGAAACTAAAGTGACTGCATGCTCATGCTGGCGGGGCGAGCGAAGCCTCGTCTACCGCGGGTTACCCTACGGCAGCCAGCACATCTCACAGTCTGAACCACGGAAAGCAGCGCGGAGCAGTGCGCCACAGCAGTGTAACTTGCCTCCACAATCCCTCATCCTCCCGCATCCCGATCCCTCGTCCTCCCTCAGCCTTCAGCTTCCATCATATCATATGATCTCCCATCCCTCCTTCACACGCACCCGAGCCCTACTGAAGGGCAGCTGCGATGCATCCGCGGCCTACTCAGGCGGCCGTGGCCTTGGCCTTAGCCTTAGCCTTGGCCTTGGCCTTGCCCGTTCCCTTGCCCTTGGCTGCCTGGGCGGCGGCATTCGGGGTCTTGGCAGGGGCCCTGCGCTTGCGCCCGCGCGGCTCCGCGCCACCGTTGCCGCCATCGATGCCCGCCGCTGCGGCCGTCGCCTCATCGACAGCCTGGGCCGCTGCAGCCGCTGCAACGACCGCGTCCCCCAGCACGGCCTCGAGGTCGCCCTCCTGGAGCTCGGGCTGCTGCGGCTCGAGCTGGGCGCGGACCTCATCGGGCAGGTCCTCGAGTAGGCCTGCGGCCGCGGGCGCGGGGTAGGGCGACGGCGGGCGACGACGACAGCAGCGGAGGGGATGAAGAAATGGAGGCAGGATGCAGATGAGGGAGATGGGGGCGAGGCCGAGGGCGACTGATAAGTGGATAGGGGAAGGATAAGGAGGATGAGGGTGCGCAGGACGAGGGTGGAGGAGGAAGCCGCGATGAGGGGGAAGAGGATGAGGGAGATGGGGGCGAGGCCGAGGGCGACTGATAAGTGGATAGGGGAAGGAAAAGGAGGATGAGGGTGCGCAGGACGAGGGTGGAGGAGGAAGCCGCGATGAGGGGGAAGAGGATGAGGGGTAGGATGAGGGGGAGGGGTGAGGCCAACGAGCCTTCGATCGTGGTGTAGATGTCGCCATGCTTGCACAGCGCATTCTTGGCCTGATCCAGCTCGACGGGCAGGGTCTCCTTGTCGGCGTTCTTGGCCAGCTCCAAGAGATGATCCACCGTCGCCGACAATAACTTCGCGGACTCCCGCGCCTTGGTGATCTGGCCAGGGGCGACGCAATCCCTGCCAGCATCGCTGTCGGCCACCAGCAAGAGGTTGGTGAGATCCAACGACCCCTCGCGCAAGTCAGCGACCATCTTGTCGACCTTCTTCTGCAGCCCTGCGGGGAGCACGCGCGCCTTGCCCTCGCGAGGCTCCCTGGGCGCAGCAGTCTTGGGGCGAGCGGCCTTCTTGATCGTGGTGTTCTGCTGCGCGCTGCGGGTCCGAACCTCCTTGCAAGTCAGCGAGCTGACGTGCATAAAATCGTACGATGGCACCTGTATGTACTCCAGCCCTGTGTGCTTGCACGTGAAGGTGCCGACGCTGTGCTTCAAGTTCTGGAACGCCTGCGGGTTTCTCACGAACTGGAGCAGCTGTGCCGCGTCGTCGACCAGCATGCACGGACCTCGCTCGGTCCACTGCGAGGTGTTGCTCCTCTCCTCGATGGTCTGGAGGGTTTCCGTCATCATCTTCGCCAGGCCGTCGCCGTAGACATCCCTCGCTTTCTTCAGGAACTCGACCTTGTCGTCGTGCGGCACCGTGCTCCAGCCAGCGAATGCCTCAGGGGACCCCTTCCTGATGGACGCGATGCGTTTCTTCAGGCTGTTGCAGTCCTTGCAGCGGTATTTAGTCAGAGCGATGCCAGTCGGCGGGAATGCCTTGATCATGGCCCGCGCGCAGGTGAGCTGATCCAGGCAGTCAACGCAGAAGACCTCGCGATCGCCCTCATCGGTGGGCGCAAGAATGGTGCCGCGGGCATCATCATCACCAGCGGCGGTGGACTCCACCTCGAACTTGAGCTCAGCGGGCTGGATCGCCATCGGGGTGCCGTCCGTCGTTGCTGAGGGCGTGGAACTGCGAGTGGCCCGCAACGCGCTGCCCTGCAATGCTTTCGAGCCAAAATGTTACGGATCAGCGACTGACCACACGAAGGTGGCACTGCGTGCGCGGACTGACGGGGGGGGGGGCTCGCAATGACGAGCAGGAGGAGGAGGGTTGCGGAATATACGCGTCACTGCAGAGGATGAGGGGGGGAGGAGGAGGACGATGGGGGTGCGATGGTTGGGTAACCAACTTGAACATGTGATCGGTTACTCGTTGGTTGTGTTCGGCCTCGTTGTATCCGTCGCCGTCGTCACCGTCGCCGTTGCCGTCGCCGCCGCCGCCGTCGTCGGCCGCTGCCGTCGGCGTGGTCGGCTGCCGCCGTCGGTGCCGCCGACGTCGGTCGTTCGTCGTCATCGTCGTCGTCGCCGTCGTCGTCGTCGCCGTCGTCGCCGCCCCCGAAGTTGTCATTGTCGGTTAAGCCGTCGGTGCCATTTCCGACACCGCGCCGCCGCTGCCGACCCTACAATCCAACCTAACCCAGTCACCCCAGCAACCGTCACCTTCCACCTCGATCTCCAGTCCCGCGGGGGGCGGGCGTCTGTCCTGGGCAGCTGCGTCGCTCACCTGCAAGTCAAGCGTCGAGCAGGTACACCGCCTGCGGCGCGGAAGAGGACTGACGGGGCGACGACGATGTTGGCGACAAGAATGACATGGGCGGCGGTGGCGGCATATTTCTGTCATGCGATAACGATCGGGACTGGCACGACTCCACATCATCCTTACCCCCCTCCTTCTGCCCCTCACCCCATCCCCCTGGCCCTCATCCTGCAACTCGCTCCTCGTCGCCGCCCCCATCACCCGCGTCTTGCCACTCGCCCACCGCCCACCCCTTACTCGTCATCCTCCCACCCCCCGCCCCCTCCTCGCCCGCCTCCTCATCATCCCCCCCCGTGCGCGGCGGCGGGGGCCTCAACCGCCGATCGAGTTGCCGCTCTTGGCCGTCGCCGTCTGGCTCTCGCTTGCCTCGGCGAGCGGTGCGCGCCACCCGCTTGATGCCTCTCGCCCCTCGTCGCCGCCGTCGTCGTCGCCGCCGCCGTCGCCGTCGCCTCCGTCGCCGCCGCCGACCTCATCATCGCGCTCCGCCCGCGTCCACGTCCCACTCTTACTCAACATACTCGCAATCACAATCTCGCAGTGCCTGTCCCTTCTCGTTCACATCCTCACCCTCGACCGCCCCCCTCCCCCGACCCCGCGGCAATACTGGCCTCGGAAGCCGCGCCCGAGGCGCCGCCCGTGCACGAGTGGTTCGTGGCCTCGGCGTTGATCTGCACCGCGATGCCGCCTGAGGCCGAGGGGAAGGGGGACGGGGTGCGAGTGGCGACAGAGGCATCGTCGGAGGATGGGATGTGCCACGCCGAGGGGCTATACAATCAGGAGAAACGACTACGAATGAGTGACGATGCCAGCAGCTCGCCGAGTGGTCAAGTTGGGATGTCTCCTCAAACGTCGCGCGACCCTCATCCCATCGCAAACTCAGCCTCGTCATCCTCGCATGCCCTACATGCGCGGTCCTCGCTCCTCCCCCCCTTCCTCGCCCTCCTCCTCATCATGGTCACCCACATCGTTAGACGCACATCCACAACCATTGGCAGACAGGGGCACGGGCGCGCGGCCTTCACAGTTAGCGTGGGTCGACGTGGCGCACTCGATGCTCCAGTCGCCGAGGGCGGGCACGTCCGCCCAGTACGGCGAGGGCGGGGGGCCATTTGCATAGATCATGCTCCATGCAACATCGTAGGCATGCTTCAAATTGGCCAAGCGGCCAGTGAGTTGAAGAGTTCGGCCCTGCCCCCGCTGCCTGTCCCTGACTACAACCTTGCAGAACGTTTGCGCATATATGTATTTCCCCTGCGCCGCAGTGACCACACCCATGGCAAGCGGCTCCTTTATTACAGCGATTGGGCCGTCTATCTCAGGGCCGAACTCCATGGCGAGATCGCCGCCTCGCGGCTGGACGATGACAATCGGAAAAGAGCAGCGCGAGCAGGCGATGCCAGCACTGAGCCGCATATAACATTGCGGGGCACGCGGAGTCGCCAGGGCGAGCCCTGGCGCGGGAACGGCAGGACGTGAGATGAGGCGAGTCGGGGCATGAGGAGGACGAGAGGTGAGGATTGATACGAAGAGGATGAGGGTATGAGGATGCGGAGGGGTAACGAGATACGGTAACTGAACGTGGGAATGGATGGGGGCGACCCCGCAAGCACCTAGAATGCAGCGCTGGCGGCGAGGCGAAGCCATCGCCGTTGCAGGGCGTAGCCTCTGCCACATGTTCGCCCCCTCCCATCCCCCTGCCCCTCCCTCTCCACTGCCGCCGTCGCCCCTACCTCCCTGCCTCCCCTCCGCCTCCTCCACCGTTGCTTCCCCGCCGTCGATGCTGCCAGCCTCCGTGGGGAGGCCGCGACTACATCGACCCCCTGAACGCGAGCTGACGCTGTGAGCAACTGTATATTACCATGCAGCGCGTCCGCGAATCGCAACGCGGGTGGGGGGGGCACTGGTCGGAAGGACAGCCCGACGCGTGGATCGGCGGCTTCGCCCCGTCAAAGGGAGACGCGTAGGACGAGGGCGGATGCACGGAGGGAGGCCGAGGAATTGACCTGAAGTGCAAAGAGGGGGGTGAGGTGATGAGAGAGGGAGTCCGGCGTCGTCGTCGGCGTCGTCGTCGTCGGTCGTCGCCACCCCCCTCCACCGCCCTCCCCCGCCTCCTACCTCCTGCGCCTCCCCCCATCTATCACGCCGCGTGATTGCACGGTCGGGCCGCCCTTCCACCCTCGCCGAAACTATCTGGCAATTGACCTCACAATCGGCCGCAGTCGCCCATCAACTTTGAGAGCAATATGCACATCCAAAACGTCTTCTGCCAAAAACATCTCGTAACTCTCCACAACACTGAGCAGCAACGGGTCGGGGCCCGTCGGCGACGACAACTGGCCGACCACCACGCACGCTGGCATTGTCGGGTTCGATGAATACACAGCCTCCATACACCCCAGGATCGACAAAAAACCATCATGTCCACACTCTCGCTTTGCTGACACCACGTCGCCTGCGCGCAAAGTCCCGCGGGCCCACACCATCTGCTTGGACGCGTACACTTTTGTTGGGGGGTCGTGTTCATCGAAGAACTCAAGGAGCTCTGGGGCCTCCTTTTTAGGGCCCGTCAAATACTCCGACGCGGCAGGCGCCTTCGAAATGCGATCTTCCAGATCCAACAATATGCGGCCCATCAGCGAAGCCGACGGCTCATCGATGTGCGTGGTGTATACGCACACCGCCTTAAGCAGGCGGTTGCGCCTCTCGTTTGAGAAGCAATTGAAATTTGCGCCAGCCCGTTGAATGACCTCTGGGATGTGGTGGCACAGATGCGTCTTGATTTTTACGTAGGGTGGGCCATACAACCTCAACATAAGCAAATGATGCTTGACAAACAATCTACTCAACTGGTCACAGTGCCGCACGGCGGCGCCCCCCATCGTGAGCACGTCGAGGATGGACCCCAACGTCTGGATGCATTCTGCGTGTTCCTTCAGGGCCTCGGCCCTGGAGCGGTCACTGACGCGGGGCAAAACTGACTGACACCAATACGTCAACACTGTCACTGCCGTAATAGTTTCCCCAGCGAATGCTTTGGTGTGGAAAACCTTATCTGTGTTCCTACTGTCTACTTTCGTGACCACGCGTTTGCGCCAAAAGTCGGGGGGGAGCGGCGCAACCTTGCCGTTGCCTTTAAGCATCTTGGCGGAGAACTCGTCCAACTGTTCTAATCGGATTCCGTGTTTCAGAAGTTCTAAGGCGAATGCGTTCAAATTATATTGGGCCGTGCCCGTCGATGCCGCCACGCAGTGCATCCAATCCCACATCGTTGACGAATGTGGGTGGTAGTAAGGCCTGAGTTCGTCGTCGAAGAGAAGTGACTCTGGCTCGTAGTGAAGACCGTATATCTGCTCGCGCCGCTCCAGTTGCGCTTTATTGAAAGTGCGCGAACAATCCCTCAGTTTATCAACCATGGACCAAACGCTGGCGTCTGTGTGGGGCTCGAACTGGCGGGGCAGCGCACGTTTATAATGCAGCACCCACGCCTGGCCTGCTAGTTTGGATTCTTCGCCCTGGAAAATGTTCTGACATGAGCTACAACATTTGGTCCCAGAGGCGCCAGTCACAAGTTTCATCTCTTTGTGAGCCTTTTCGTCCTGTATGACCCACCCCAAACGTCCACGGACCAAGAACTCACCGCCAACGACGCCCTTAACCAAGAAGCCCATATTAAAGTTCAGAGGCTGCAGAAAAAAAACGTCTAAATATATGGCGCAACAATCCTGAATATTTGCACTGCACCTTCTGCAACAAATCATACTTCATAAAACCGAGGGGGAACCAGCCGTGATCCGAAGTTCTCCATGCTTCGGGGAGCTCTTTGAACACCCAGTATACGGCCACGAACTTGTTTCTAGAGTCGTGGCGCTGCTGGTTCCCAGCCGTCGTTTCATCACCCCAAAACACAAGGGTGCCAACTTTGTTGGCCAGGTGCCGCGCCATCAGGCTGCTGAATCCAACCGATATGGAGCATAGGTGCCATATCAAGGCGAACGGGTTCGCGATGGTCCACTCTACGTGGCCGCCATCTGCTAAGGGCACCCGCAATTGCTCCAGGACGTACCCGCACGGCGTGCGGATGCCACTCGCGTAGCGCTGAGTGGACGTCGCCACCGAGTCAGAGCTCACCTCGGGGCCGCCAGCTTCGCGCCCGATGGAGTCGAACGCCCGCTTGATTGCCCTGGCCGAGCTGCGCAACCCAGCCTCCTGCACATGGCGGATGGTCACGCGCGGTCTCTTGGACGGTGGCGGCATTGCGCGCGCCTGCCGCCCGCCAGCAAGGCTGCTAGAGCCTGGTGGCTACTGATATTATGATGCAATAAATGACGGATTGAGGGGGGAATGATTGCCCGACGATTGATGGGGCGGAGGTCTTGCTCATGCGGGCGGGGTCCTCCTGTGAGGGAGGGGCGACATCATGCGACGACGACGGCTCTGCCCACCCCCTGCTCTCTCGCTGTCGCATCTCGCCCTCGCCCGTTCACTCCCGCCATCCTCCTCCGCCATCCCCATCCCTCCCCCTCCCTCCTCCCCCCCCCACCCGCACCCACTACAGTCGTCAAGTGTTGCCTTGCCCCTCCCCCATCCTGCCCCCCAGCGTGGGTGCGGCGCGCGAGCATCCAATTTTCCTGGGGCCGCCCAGGGATTGGCCAACCGTGCCGTTCCTGCTGATTGCGCGCTTCAGCTCTCATCCGTTTCACAATCCCCCCCTCATCCTACTTGTCATATCAGTCCCCATCCTCCTCCCCATCCGCTCGCTCTCACCACCATCAGCGGCGGAACTGATATACGCGTGCGCGTGCGCCAATGAGACAAGCATAAATGGGGCGCCGTCGTCGTCGTCCCGTTCCTCCTCCCCCCACCATCCTCCTCCGCCTCCCCTTCTCGTCTCGAGTGCGCTGCCTCGGCCATGCCGCAGTCCGACGGCTCCGCATTCCCTTTCCAGGGGAACCGAGCGACTCCCGCACTGCCCTCCCCGTTGGGGCGGTGACCTATGTGCGCTCGCGCAACATCTGACACCCACTCCGCTCACATCCCCATACTTGTGTACTTAACTGGATCGGGCAACGACCCCGTGCCATTACAAGTGTAAAATAGTTGAACGGGCGCGAGGGGGGGAGATAGATGTGTGTATATATATACATATATATATATGTATATATAGATAAGCAAAAGAGAGAGAGAGAGAGAGAGAGAGAGAGAGAGAGAGAGAGAGAGAGCTGGATCAATGGAGGGAGGGAGGGACACGGATATGGGCGGAGAGGGAGAGGGAGAGCGCGAGGGAGGGGGATCACACCATATATATATATACATACATGCATTGCTATATATATATGTGTGTACGTACAGGGAGACTGGATGGTGGGACCAGGTGATGAATGCCATCGCTTCTGCGGGCGCGCCTGGCATATCAATTATCGCGTACACGCCGCGCTGCTTGGTGAGAAAAATACGCGATACATATTCCACGGAGGGGTGAGGAAGGGCTTGCTTTACCTCGCGCAGGGCGAAACGATTGACAACGGCGAGAAGAAAGGCAAGACAGACCTGACTTGCGCATTCGAAGCTGCAGAAAACAGTGAAAGTGGGACGCCGATGAGGGGAACGTGGAGGAGGGAGGGGGCGGTATCAGCCAGAGGATGGGGAGGGCGAGGAGGAGGAGGAAAGCGCACATGAGGGAATACCATTTGGCAACACATCTGACACCCTGATCGTGAATGTTCGCCACGTCGGGCTGTTTTATAACAGTTCGATAACTGTTCATAACTTGTTTTAAGTATTTCGTAACTCTTCCATAAGTTCCATAAGTGTTGTAAGACTTTGGCTCGCCTAGTAAATGCATTTATAACGCGTTACGACCAATATACTAACTTGTTGGTGGTGCACCGTATGTATGTTAGTAAGGTGGGCAGCTCTCTGCAAGCTGATATATGTTTGTTATAACATTTTTTTCTTATAAGATGCTACTAGGAACTTAGCCGACCTACAAATACACTTGGCCAGGTTATAACCTAAGTTGTCGAGATTATAACTTATCTTATAAACCACACAACCCGAAAACTCACAAAGTGTGGACCCTCCACCCGACACTTCCTCGCCCGCCCCGACCTCGACACCCCACCCTAACCCCTCTCCAAGCCCTGGCTCCCGTGCCCTCGGGTTCCCCCACCACCCGGCACTTCCTCGCTTGGAACCGACCCCGACCCCCCACCCTGACCCATCACCACGTCTCGGCACCCCCACCCTGTGGAACTCTGTCTTTGGGACCCTCCACCTGACACTTCCTCGCCCAGAACCGGACCCCGACCCCCCACTCTGACACCTCACCTTTCCACCCGACAGATTTTGACATCGAACCGACCCCGACCCCCCACCCTGACTCCTCGCCACGCCCTGGCACCCCCACCCTGTGGACTTCTTTTCTTCGGACCCTCCACCCGACACTTCCTCGCCAGGAACCGACCCCGACCCACCACCCCAAGGCTGGTTTCGGGAGCCCCTGAAAACTAGTAAGGATGTTGACCCTTTTCAGTGGGCCCGCTATAGCCATGCTAGTGCCAATAAATATAAATGATATTGCAATTGTATTGCCATGCTACTGCCAGGATAATACTATGAAGCATGGCGACTGCACGGCAACTGCATGGCAACTGCATTGCAATCGCATGGCAATAGCATGGAGATAGCATGACAACCGCATGGCAACTGCAGGACAATAGCATGGCAACTGCAGGGCAGTAGAATGGCAACTGCAGGACAGTAGCATGGCAACTGCATGACAACTGCATGGCAATCGCATGGCAATAGCATGACAACAGCATGGCAATCGCATGGCAACAGCATGACAACTGCATGGCAATCGCATGGCAATAGCATGGCAATGGCATGGCAATAACATGGCAACTGCATGGCAATGCCTTTGCAACTGCATGGCAATTCCATGGAAACTGCATGGCAATCGCATGGCAATAGCATGGCAACTTCATGGTAATCGCATGGCAGTCGCAGGCCAACAGCATGGCAGCTGCATGGCAATGACATGGCAATAACATGGCAATAACATGGCAACTGCAGGACAATAGCATGGCAACTGCAGGGCAGTATAATGGCAACTGCAGGACAGTAGCATGGCAACTGCATGTCAATCAAAGGGCAACTGCATGAGAATAGCGTGGAAATCGCATGACAATGGCATGGCAACTGCATAGCAATCGCGTGGCAATAGCATGGCAACTGCATGGCAATCGCATGGCAATAGCATGGCAACTGCATGACAATCGCATGTTAATGGCATGGAAACTGCATAACAATCGTACGGCAATAGCATGACAATAGCTTGGCAACTGCATGGCAATCGCATGGCAATTCCATGGCAACTGCAGTGCAATCGCATGAACATAGCTGGCAACTGCATAGCAACTGCATAACGCACGCATGACAATAGCATAGCAATCGCATGACAATTGCATGGCAATAGCATGGCAACAGCATGACAATCGCATGGCAATAGCATGGCTACTGCATGAGAACTGCATGACCATCGCATGGCAATCGCATGTCAACAGCATGGCAACCGCATAGCAATCGCGCGACACTGACATGGCAATATCATGACAATGGCATGGATATCGCATGGCGATAGCATGGCAACTGCATGGCAATAGCATGGCAAGGTCCTGGCAATTCCATGGAAACTGCATGGCAATCGCATGGCAATGCCATGGCAACTGCATTGCAATCGCATGGCAATCGCAGGGCAACAGCATGGCAACTGCACGGCAATAGCAGGGCCACTGCGTGGCAATAGCATGGCAACTGCATGGCGATTGAATTACAATGTAATGGCAACTGCATGACAATCGCATGATTATCGCAGGACGCATGGCAACTGCATGGCAATAGCATGGCAATTGCATGGCAACTGCATGGCAATTGCATGACAATAGCATGGCAACTGCATGGCAAATGCATGGCAACCGCATGGCAATAGCATGGCAATCGCATGGCAATAGCCTGGCAATGGCATGGCAACTGCATGGCAATCGCATGGCAACTGCATGGCCATCGCATGACACTACCAGGGCAATAGCCCGGCAATCGCATGGCAATAACATGGCAACTGCGTGGCAACTGCATAGCAACTGCATGGTTTTGAAATTGAGGGTGCTGCTCGAACCGTCACCACATCGCCACATTCATCACCATCATCATCATCGTCATCACCATCACCATCATCCTCTCCACCATCATCCTCATCAGCATCGTCATCATCATAACTGTCGTCGTCGGTGTCATCGTCGTCGTCCTCGCCGTCGTCGTCACCATCATGAATTACTACAACAGGATCATCATCGTCATAATCGCCATCATGATGAGTTTACCCATCCTCCTAAGTACTCAGCCCTGAGACGCTGTGGTGGCACGGTGGTGAAGCCTGCAATCGTCTCGGCCGATTGGGTACCATGAAGACTACCTCTGCGACCAACAATGAATACATGAAAACGGGGAGCCCCCAAACTCAAGAACCCAAGAAAGTCGGCGGTGGACAAAACTCCCTTTAGTAAACCTTCCCTTAATGAAAACGGCTTGGGACCGAAACCGACGGACCTGGACCTGCAAAAATGATGGCCGCGACGCCGTCTCGCGAACCGAAAACGGCCAATTCCTTAATCGACGTGTCAGGGTAGGAGGTCTATCAACCTCCGAGAAAGTCTGGGCACAAGAGCTCAATCCGGACACCATGAGTCACAAACAACGGCATGTTGTTGGGGAGAGCCTTTTGCTTCCCAGGGCTTCCGCAGGCCTTCCGCCGGCGGATCCGCGCCCGCTCTACTTCGGCCGCCTCTCGCTGGCGTTCAGCCGAAGAAAAACTGCTCGATCCGTCGAGGCGAAGCCGTTCCTGGAACACCCAAGTTGCCGTTGCAAGTGTATGTTTTTGTGTAAGTGTCTGCTTTGTACGCGCTCGCGCACTTCAGGCGGCAGGCTATACCGAACACTGCCCCTACGCGTTGTATTGCAGAGGGCAACGAACGGCTATAAGGAGGCGGATAAGAAACTGCAGGATGCGTGTACCTACCACGTTGTCTGCAAGGCGACACAAACTACACGACGATGGCTGCGGCTATGGTCGTCTGCCTCTGACTCGGCAACAGAAGCAGCTATGGTCGTCTGCCTCTGCCCTCTTGTCGTGACTCATCTTAAAAACGCCCTTGGCGTATTTTTTTGCGTTTTCCAGTTTGGGCTCTTGACAGGCTGAAGACGCTCAACACACGCCGTTTTTTGGAGCGTTTTCAGGTTCGTCGCTGTGGTACAGCGTTGTGTTGCGTTTTGTTTTGCATTATCGTCGAAGGCTCCTCTTTGTCTTCTCTGCCAGCTTGGCTCCCGCGCTCCACGCCCTGCCACCGTCCGCCCTTTCTGCCTCCCCTTCCTCTCCCAGGTCGACGCACCTGCCTTGATCCATGAACTGCGTACACGGGGGATGCCTAAAAAACCGGTTCCCGCGCGGAGACCTAAAAACGCAAAACAACGCTCTGACGACGGTCTAATACCGGAGGGGGGGTGGCAACAGGGGAGGGCGGGCTTCCGCGACGAGGCACCAGCGACGGCCACAGAAAAACAACCTTGCATATGGAAGACGATAGGGCGCAAAGACAAAGGAAACACGCAATCCACGGATCTGAAAACTCTAAACATGGTCTAAAAAAATAAAACGCATGGGTGTTTTAGATTTTTGGTTGATGCCTCACAACGCTTCAAACATGATTTCCAAGACGCCGAGCTGAAAACGCTAACAACAATGCCCTGGATGAACCAAACCTTTTGTTTCCTTCCATTTCCGTCCCTTTTTCTTACGTGTTTTTTTTGTTCATCCCTATTCCTTCCGTGGCCTTCCCTTCTCCTTCAAAGTCCTTTCCCCTTCCGTGTCCTTCCGTTTCCCGCTCTTTTCCCTGACGTTTCCTCTCCTTTTCCGTCTCGTTTCCTTCCGTTTCCCTTCTTTTTCCCTGTCGTTTCCTTCCGTTTCCCTCGCTTTTCCTTCCGTTCCCCTTCATTTTCCCTCCCGTTTCCTTCCATTTGCCTTCCTTCTCCCTCTCGCTTCCTTCCGTTTCCTTCCGTTTTCCTTCTGTGCCATGTTCCCTCTCGTTTCCTTCAATTTCCCTTGCTTGTCCGTCTCGCTTCCTTACGTTTCCTTTTACGTTTCCCCCTCGTTTCCTTCCGTTTCCCCCACTGTTCCTTCCGTTTCCCGTCCTTTTCCGACTCGTTTTCTTCCGTTTCACTTCCTTTTCCCTCTCGTATCCTTCCGTTTCCCTCCTTGTTTCCTATCGTTTCCTGCCGTTTCTCTCAATGTTCTTTTGTGTCTTTTTCTGTGCCGTTTCCTTCCGTCTTTTTTTCCGTTTGCTTCCTTTCCCTGCCAGGTGAGGGGCAAGGGCAGCCTAGGGAATGACTTAACTCTGGAAATCCGCCGATCCGGCGTGTGAGTTTAAGACAGCTACAACCTTAGCTTCAGCTCTGCTGGGGGGGGGCCGGGGGGGCTCTGCCGGGGTAGGTGGGGGGAGGGGAGGGGGTTCATGGGGTCCACCCTTTCTTCCCCCCCCCCCCCGGGAATCCCAAACCGCCCCAAGACGGGCCAAAAGAGGCCCAGGAGGCCACCAAGACGGTTCAGGAGGCGCCCGAAACGGCCCAAGAGCGCTCCTGGACGCTCAAAATGGCCTGAAAACGGCCCAAGAGGCCTCCAAGACGCCTCAAGGAGATCCCAAGAGGACCCCTAAGAGGGCCCCAAGAGGGTACAATAATAAAATTGCTAATAGGTTTGGAAGCATTTTAACATTATCGCCTTTTTCGTCTTAGAAGCGCCGAAGACGGTCCACGAGGCCCCCCAAATCGCCCCAAGACAGCCCAAGAGGCCCCCACGAGGAGCCAAGACGGTCCAAGAGGGCCCCAATAGTCCTGGAGGCCCCCCAAGACGACCCCGAGAGGCCCCCAAGATGGCCTCAAGAGGGTGAATCCGAACGGACCCTTCTAGTCCTCCACCCCAAGGTGACCCCAAGAGCCCCCAAGATGCCCCCGGGGCGCCCCAAAGGGACCCCCAGAGGCCCCAAGAGGTCCCCAGGAGGCCCCCAAGAGGCCCCCGAGAGGCCCCCAAGAGGCCCCAAAGGCCCCCAAGAAGCCCCAAGAACCAAGAGGCTCCAAGAGGCGTTCACTCGCGTGCTGCCAGGCCAGAGGTGCACGGCCTGACTTGGTATTGATCGGAAGCGAAAACGATGAACGAAGAACCTTCCAACCGTCGCCGTCACCAGTCGTCGGTCGTCGGCAGCCGTTCGCCGTCAGTCGTCGTCATCGTCGTCGTCGTCGTCGTCGTCGTCGTCGTCGTCGTCGTCGGTTCGTCGTCATTAACTCCTTCGTTGGTGGTCGTCGTAATTATCCCGCTCGTCGAACGTTGGTCGTCCGTTGTCGTCGTCATCGTCCATTTCAACAACAATAACATCAGGAGCGCCCCAGATCGGCGGCACTGGCCGGAGGCCACTACAATAAATCATTCTGGGGGCTGGGGGAAGCACGAACAACAGACTTTTTTGTCAACTGCAGCGGTGAGTCGTTCTGAGGCTGGCAACAGTGGAAGACATGTGATTGATTTAACTCGAGAGTGAAATTGCACTTCCCTTGCTGATTTGATGGGTTTCTGGGCGGAGCCTTCCCTCCTGCGTAGGGACAGGAAACGGCGACACCAACACCACCAGGGCGAGGAGATGCGAGGAGGCAAGGGGTGGTTCCCCCCTCTCGCTCGAAACATCCCCGGCCTCCAGCTCGGGGAGGCGTCGTGGACCTCCTCGCTGGAGGTGGGCACCCTGGAGGTGTTGGCTTCGCTTCTCCTCCCTCCGACTGCGGAGCGCTGGCGAGGGGGGAGGGGGGCGCGTGGGGGCGGCAAGCGGGCTGGGGTGCGGGGAGGGGGGAGCCGGGAGGGCCTCTTTACCCCAACCTTGCGGAGGGATTCCCCTTGGTTCCCTCTTGCGGGGGGATCTGGGGGGGGGGAGGCTCGTCGCGAAGTCTGGCCCCGGCCACGGGGTCAAGCCCAGCGGAAGACGGCAGCCCGAGACACGGATGGTCACCTGATGTGGCCAGGAGGGCCTCTTCTCTGAGTGAGCGGTCTCGAGTGGCAAAGTTCACCGAGCGAGAGACGCGAAAAGGGCCGCGCAGGTGGCCAGCGGTGCTGGGCGGATCCGAGCCGATCATCTTAGCTTCCGGGCCTTCCCGGCATGTGCCAGAAGCCAGTCCAGAGCGTCGGGCCCCACCCCGTGCCTGTCTGAGGCGGTCCACGGCGGCCGCTTCCCAGCGATCATCGCGTCTTGGATGCCGTGCTCCGCTGCGAGGTGGTGTATCTCGAGCTGCTCGTGGTGGCCGTCGGCGGTGGCGGTGCCGCCGAAGCCGAACAGGTCCAGCTCCCGGCACAGCGGCAGGAAAGCCACGAAGGCCATCAGGCCAGTGGACGGGACGTGCCCAGCGAGCTCCGAGAAGCCCCAGGAGATGCCCGCGATATCGAAGCGGACCTGCCCGACCAGGGAGTGGTTCCCGCTGCTGCCCCACCGCTCCACCATCTCCTGCAGGCTGGGCCTCGAATGAGAAAGGTTCAGATCCCAACCGGACGCGTGAGATCCCAACCAGACGGTTCAGATCCCAACCGTCAAGGACACGTGGGACGCGTGAGATCCCAACCACTTTGGAGCCTTTGCAAAGCTCCAAGCTTCTGCAAGGCTCTGAACTGCTAGCCTCTGAGAGATTCTGAAAGATTCTGAGAGATTCTGAGAGATTCTGCTACTACTACTACTACTACTACTGCTACTACTACTACTACTACTACCACCACTACTACTACTACTACTACTACTACTACCACTACTACTACTACTACTACTACTACTACTACTACTACTACTACTACTACTTCTACTACTACTACTACTACTACTATTACTACAAGTACTACTCCGAATCCCAGTCGTACTACATCTACTATTCCTAGTATCACCACTACTACTACTACTACTACTACTACTACTTACTACTACTACTACTACTACTACTACTACTACTACTACTACTACTACTACTACTACTACTACTACGAGTACTACTACTACTACTACTACTACTAATACTACTACTACTACGAGTACTACTACTACTACTACTACTACTACTACGATGACAACCACTACTACTTGTAATACTATACCCTCCACAAGTACTGCTACTAATACTACGAATTGTACTGACACTGCCACTACTAGTGCTACTACACCCCCCCTCCACAAGTACTGCAACTACTACTACTACTACTACGACGACCACTACTACTTCTTCTACTACAACTACTAAGACTACTACTACTACTACTACTACTACTACTACTACTACTACTACTACTACTACTACTACTACTATTACTACTCTTACCAGTATTACGACCAACTACTACTACTACTACTACTACCACTACTACTTACTACTACTACTACTACTACTACTACTACTACACTACTACTACTACTACTACGATTACTACTTACTTTACTAGACTACTACTACTACTACTACTACTACTCTTACCAGTATTACGACCACTACTACTACTACTACTACTACTACTACTACTACTACTACTACTACTACTACTACTACTACTACTACTACTACAACAACAGCAACAACAACAACAACAATTACTAGCACGTGGGGACACTCCGTTCTCACCAGTGCCAGGGTTTTCATAGGAGGCGGGCAATACCCCCACTTTGTGGGGGGGCCGGTTCAAGCTCTACCAAATTTCCAAACGACTCTTCGCCACCACCCACACCCAGCTTCCCGCCCTATGACGTTCGGACACTTCACTTCGTGGCATGCGGACGACCGTGGCTACTATTCAGGGCCCCGCGGCCGACGACGACGGCGTGCGCGCGCGAAGAAAAAACGAATGTGTCCCGCATGGTATTATTTGACAGGGATGATGGCCCTGGCAGGTGCGCAACCGTTGTTGCAGAAGTTCGAAAAAGTTGCTCGCAAAAGCCCGTTTGACAGAAATGATTAAAAAGTGTTGGGTTTCCTACGAATCCGCAAGAGCGCGCGGGATGAAATTTTGACATTTTTTTTGAAAAACCATTGGTTTTTTGATGTTTTTATGTTAAAATCGCTCCGAACACTAAGCTTTTGGAAGGATTTCGTCTTGCGCGCGCGAATGTCCACTTTACCTTATTTTTTGCAAGGGATTCTTGAAATTTGATTATATTAGAACAAGAAATGTCATTTTATAGTGTTTTTTTATTATTCTTTAGAATAAATAATGTTCAACAACTACTACTACTACTACTACTACTACTACTACTACTACTACTTCTACTACTACTACTACTACTACTACTACTACTACTACTACTACTACTACTACTACTACTACTACTACTACTACTCTCATGTCTAGTACTGCTACTATTCCTGCTACTATTCCTAGTCTTACCACTATTACTAAATGCTGCTACGACTACTACGACGACGACGACGACTACTATTACGACTACTACTACTACTACTACTACTACTACTACTACTACTACTACTACTACTACTACTACTGCTATTACTAGTACTACTACTACCAGTACTATTACTACAACTTCTACTACTATGACTACTACTACTAGTACCACTAATACTACTACTCGTACTACGACTACGACGACTACTACTAGTAGTACGACTGCTACTACTACTACTACTACTACTACTACTACTACTACTACTACTACTACTACTACTACTACTACTACTACTACTACTACTACAACTACGACTACTCCTATCCTTATTCCTTATTAGAATATACTCCTACGCCCCCCTCAGGCCGGCAGATAGCGGGCGCATCCGGGTGGTCCCATCCTAACCTGTAAAAAACAATGCAAAATCAACATTTTTCTTATTTTTTCCTCTCGACATGGACGTCCTGTCGTCCACGGCGATAATCCATTGCAAAAAATACCACAAAGAGCACACGCGCGCGTTCATGTCAGAATCCTACCGAACACCGTGTGTTTGCAAGCATTTCAACATAAAAACATCAAAAACCCAATGCTTTTTCACAAACAAATGTACAAATTTCCCGCCCGGGCTCTCTTGCTGAAATCATAGGAAAACCATAGGAATCTTAAGAATTCGGTCAAATCCAGCGATTTCACGTCATCGCGCGGTGCACTCGCGATGCTCTGTCATGCACCCAGGCCGCGAATCCTGTGCAAAAAATACTACAAAGAGCACACTCGCGCGTTCATGTCAGAATCCTACCGAATACCGTGTTTTTGCAAGCATTTCAACATAAAAACATCAAAAACCCAATGCTTTTTCACAAAAATGCTTCGGGGTGTCCTGTCAGACCGTCGGGTTTCCTCCGGCCACCTCTGGCTTCCTGCGGTGTACCGGGCCATTCTCGACTCGTCTGGCAATGCGTGCGCGGCATTCAACGCGCGGTCGCCAGTTCCCGTCGGCAACCGCCATCGCGGCCGCATCAGCTGTACCAAACCGGCTGGCCGGTGTGACTTCGGCCCCCAGTTGTGCCAGCTTTGCTTCTTATCCTCCGTCCACTTCCCAGGGCCCCAGGGCACCAATCTTTTTCTGTGTGATGCCAGATCCGACTGCCTGCCCACGCTCTCGCACAGAGGGTGCAACGCGACGGGCACGAGGAGGAACTGCGGGCACCACTGCAACTCTGGAGACGGTAAAAACAAGAGAAAGGAGAAAGGGGGGGAGGGAGGGAGCGACTTGAGCACAGATAGCACCGGCATACAGATGCACGACGGTGGCGGGGCCCTCAACGTTTGACTCAGGATGCACGTTCGGAGAACTTCAATCCTCCGTCCACTTCCCAGGGCCCCAGGGCACCAATCTTTTTCTGTGTGATGCCAGATCCGACTGCCTGCCCACGCTCTCGCACAGAGGGTGCAACGCGACGGGCACGAGGAGGAACTGCGGGCACCACTGCAACTCCATCACCACGCATAGTACGTTCTGGCCGACGGCCGCCTCAATCAGGATGAATTATCTTCCACATTCTCTCCAGACTTGAATTATTGACAGAACTGAAAAGCACCTGCGCTGCTTGCTGAGCGAATTTTGGCGGGTAGGCGGCAGCCGTCCTGGTCATCTTGGCACCCTCGAGAATACGGTGCGGACGGCCCGTCCTCGAGCATAGCCCACCCCGTCCCGTGCAAAGGTGTCGAAGCTCTGGCAGCCCGCCCAGATGCCATCCTTGAAGACGGGTGCGCTTGCGGAAGACGGCGCCGAACTGGCAGTAATCGAGCACCACCTGCGTGCTCGAGCTGTGCTGGCAGAGCTTCGCGATGTTTGGGACCGTCCACAACATCGAGCCAACTGGGTTCTCCAGCACGGCGGCCACGGAGTTCAGGCAGCAGGCTCTCAAGATGTCGATGGTGAATCTCGTTGTCGCATTCCCGATCTGGATGCGGTCGAAGTCGGCTGGTCGCGCAAGAGCGGCTGGATGCCCCCAAATGTGGTCGGGGGACCGCAGAGGTCCGCCTGGGCGGCCAGGTTGACCACGTCGGGCTGCGCTCCAGCTGGAGCAGGGAGTGCCCAACCAGACGCCGTTGATGAGGCCCTGCCGAATCCAGGACAGCAGCACCTGCTTGACCTCGCCCAGCGTGGCGTCCTGCAGCGGGCAGTCGGCTATCTCGAGGGTAACGGCGGCACCACCCGCGCTGCGGAGGCTGCTGGCGATGCGCTTGACCCCGGCGAACAGCTCGAGGAAGACGCCGCCGCACCGCCTCTCGCGTCGAGCTCGCGAGAGCTCGGCGCGCATGCGCAGCCTCAGCGCGGCCGCCGCCGCCCGCCTGGGGCGGCCAGCGGAGGCACCGGCGGAGGCCGGATCCCCAGGAAGAACTCCGCCAGGCTGGCCTCGACCACCCTCGCGAACGCAGAGGTCTCGTCCGTGAGCCTCGTCGCCTCCCGGAGCGCGAGGGCCGCCTTCTCGTGCCGTCTGACCGAGGTGTCGGTCCGCCATCGCCCCCTCTTCTTGATCTCCGGGAGCGGGCGCCGCTTGGAGATCGCGTCGAAGGACGCGCCTCCGTGGCGGAGCGAGTAAAGCTGCGGCTGCAGGACGGACACCCCGCTCACCAGGGCGGCGTTGTGCATGACCGACGTGAGGTGCACGGCGTCGAAGGTCCAGAGCGGCAGGCCTCGCGGCCGCGCGTGGAGGATGTCCAGGTACGTCTCGAGCCAGTCGAAACCCAGCCAGTCCAGCAGCACGCTCTCGTCGAACTCGCCGGTCTTGTTGGGCTTCCCCAGCTCGCTGGCGCCGAGGATGAGCCCCCAGTGCGCCGATCCGCCCGTGCCGCTCACAGGCGGGACGAGCGACTCGGGAGTGAGGCTGAAGAGCTCGCCGGGGCGCAGGTACGCCATGAACGCGATCAGCACGGCCACGGCCTCCTCGAAGAGGGAGAACCACAGGAGCCCCCCCAGGATCCCCATGAGGCCGCGAAAGGGCAGCGGCGCTCGGCTGTGCACTGGCAGGAGCTTCTTCCAGCCCAGCACGGCTCTCCAGGACCGCGGCAGCTGGCGCTGCGCCCTCAGCTCCGGCCACAGGTGCTGGAGGGCAGCGAGGAACTTCGAGCCGTCGTTCGCGGAGTGGCCGTGCCGGTACAGGATGTCGAACCACTCGGTGATGACCTCGTCGAGCGTCCGGTGGTCGTCGCACACGAGGCCCTCGTTCCGAACGTACTGCTGGAACCAGCCCAGGCGGCGCAGGTAGTCCGCCATGGTCGCAGGCTTCACTGACGAGAGCTCCAGTACACTCCTCTGGAGCGCGCGGGCGATGGGCTCTGCCACGTCGAAGCGCTCGGCAGCCGTCTTCGCTCGCTTGAAGCTCTGCGTCACGTGTCGCCGCAAGGCCTGGAGGCCCGTTTGGCTCCCAGCTCTCCTGGAGGCCGGCGAGGCCTGAAGCCCCCGCTGGGCCGAAGGGTGCCACGCTCCGGGAGTCAGAGCTGGCTCCATCGCTACTGTCAGGGTCGGCGTCGGAGTCCGAGGTGAGGCCCTGGAGCGCAACCATGTCGACCTCGCGCCGCAGGGAGGGGACTCCCTCGCCAGCTTTGCGCTCGACGATCTGCTGGTAGGCGGCCGCGAGCTTCTCGAAGTCGACGCGATCCGGGGCGGGCCGCCCTCGCGATGGAGCATCCGCGGGGTTCAGCTCGCTAGGCAGCCAACGCACATGGAAGCGGCAACCGCTGAACAGGCTGAGCGCCGCAACCTCCCGGCAGGTGGGCAGGAGGTGGCGAGACCGTGCCCGTCCTTTTGCGAGGGCCAGGGCTAGAGCCAAGTTGTCCACGAGGAAGAGAGCGTGCCTCTTGTGCTGTGCGCGAGCCCGAAGCAGATGACGAACCGACATCACGAGAGCCCGACCCTCCATCCTCATGATCTCCCCCTCCTCGCGCCAGCGCCCGAAAGTGCAGAGCCTCCAGGACGAAGCAGCCACCGCCGAAGCCGGGACCTCGTTGAGCAGCGTGTCCTCCCAGGGGAGCGTATCCGTAGCCGACCGAGTCGCAGGTCGAAACCGAAGGTCATCCAGCCCGAGCCCGAGAGTGTCAGGACGAAGTGCGTGCTCGCGTGCGCTCACCGCCTCCTCTGCCCTGAACCTCCAACGCTCGTCACATCTTCCCACCAACGCGGCATCCTCCGGGCTCCAGTTGGTACAACACACCCCAAAACCGTCGGTCGACGCGTCGCTGACGTGCACAAGACTGCTCCAAGGCATGCGTGTACTGTGTGACAGAAGGGGGAGGAGGTCACGCATCCATCGGAGTTCCCGAGCGACAGCAGGCCAGAGACGGACGACCTCGGTGGCATGATACTCGGCAAACACGTAGCAAGAATCGACGATGGATAAAGCCTCACGACGCAACAAACTAGCCCAGGTGAAGTGCCCGATCAACTTTCGGATCTCCTCCCCACTGGCTTTCCCGGTGCCCAGGACGAAGTCGAACGCGCGACGTAACCTCCACATCCTCCTCGAGCTGACACGAATGACACGCCTCTTGCCGTCGAACAATAGCCCCGTGAACTCAGTTGTAGCCTGTGCCTCCGAGACGTCATGACAGCCGAGACCCAGTCCTTCCAACGCAGCTCTGACTTCCGTGATGTGAGAAGTGCAAACGCCGGGGTCGAGAGAGACTACAGCAAAATTATCTACATAGACAGCGTGCTTAACGGAAGATTCGTCAAAAACCTGAGGGGCCCCACGATCGGAGACCTCGTCAACATTCCTCAAGCCAATTCTATTCATACCTACAGTGACGGCAGCCTGACAGAAAAACATGGCCCAAGACCAGCCCATGGGAAGGACGAGGAGGTGAGGCGAGCAAGTAGGCCCGAGGCGGGCGCGCTCCTGGGCCGTGAGGCCTGGGAGACGCGACGTTTTAATCTCGGGCAAAACAAAAAACTCGCTCATACCCGGGGCCAACGCAATTCTGTAAAAAGCGGCCTGGACGTCACACTGCGCGATCTGGAGTGGCTCCTCACCGACGACCTCGACTCGCCCCCAGGCGCCGCTGGTCGGCAACGCAGTTTTGGCGGGAGGCCGAAAATATGCATTAGCAGCACGCGTGTCAAAAATCATGCGAAGCGTGTTGTCTTTTTTACGGACAAAAAACACTCCCACGGTGGCGGGCCGAGCACTCGAGAAACCTATCGCGCCTCTCGCGTGCAGGTCGCCAAGGAACTCACCGTACGCCGCAGGTCGCTTCACGAGTGCAGGGTCGGAATAGACAGAGGAGACGGAGAAACCTTCTCCGGAGGCAGCCCCACAGCCATCCTCACGAAGTAGACGAGATCTCCACTCCGTCCACATGGTGTGCTCCCGGCCGTCGAGCACCTTGGACAGGTCCGCGGGCTTGGAAGAGACCGGAGGCAGCGAGACAGCTCCCGCACGGTACGGAGATGGTAGGCCCGCGGCGTCGGCCTCGAAGGCATAGCCGGCGCGGGCGCCGCAGAGCTCCCGGAAGGCTCCCGCGGCGTCAGCAAGATCGTCAGGTGGAGGCCCGATAGACCGATACGACTCCTTCAGCTCCTCCAGGCAGGACAACTGCCCCGCAGAGAGTTGATCAGGAAGGTCGCCACCACCCTCGGCTTGGTGACCAAAAAGTTCATTCAGTGCAGCAACGCCTCGATTGCACCACGACTGCCAGTGTAGCCGCGACTCCGCCCGTCTTCTCACCGAACGGCACCTGGTTGGCTGGCAGTCTCCTCTGTCGAGGTCAAAAGGGGGAGGGCACGGGAGGAGCTCCCGCGGTGGCCCTCCAGTGGCCATGGTACGGCGACGGACTCGGCCACGGCCCGCCGCCGGGCTTGTAGGACTACTCCTTCTCGCCCTTGAGAGCCTTCCGCTCCTCAAGGGCTTTGCGACGTTCCTTCATGGCCTGGTACTCGTTGGCCAGCTCACGGCCCACCCATGCCTCCAGCTCCGGGGCCACACAGAGCATTCCCCGCGTGGCGGAGAGTCCCAAGTACAGGTGGGCGTCGTCGAACGGGTCGCTGGCGACACCCTTCTTGTTGTTGTCCTGCTGCTTCCTCATCGTGAACTTCTCCCGGTGCTTGAGCTCGATGAGCTGGGCCCGACGGCATGCGAGCTCAGCCCAAGCCAGTTGGGGCAAGTCCAGCTGGTCGTACACGGCGCCGAAGTACAGCATCTTCATTACCACCGCGTGCTCCCCGACACCCGCGTCTGTCGC
>CAUYUJ010015704.1:175000-177500 GCA_963575745.1 Prorocentrum cordatum | reverse complement strand
GCCGCCACTGGGGCCTTCGGTGGAGCCTATGGGGCCACGAAGCTCTGCCCTGGGTGGGGGAGACGCATGCGAACTGCGCCACGGGGAACTTTGGAGCTCCCTATGGGGCCAAGAAGCGCTGTCATGAATGGGGGAGACGCATGCGAACTGCGCCATTGACGCCTTCGGTGGAGCTCCCTATGGGGCCACGAATCGGTGTCCTGGGTGGTGGTGGTGGTGGTGACGCATGCGGACCCTGCCACTGGGGCCTCCGGTGGAGCTCCCTATGGGGCATGGGGCCACGAAGCGTTGTCGTGAGTGGCGTTGACGCATGCGGACTGTGCCACTGGAGCCTTCGGTGGAGCTCCTTATGGGGCCACGAAGCGCTGTCATGGGTGGCGTTGACGCACGCGGACTGTGCCACTGGAGCCTTCGGTGGGGCTCCCTATGGGGCCACGGAGCGCTGTCCTGGGTGGCGTTGACGCGTGCAGCCTGTGCCACTGAAGCCTTCGGCGGAGCTCCCTACGGGGCCACGGAGCGCTGTCCTTGGTGGCGTTGGCGCATGCGGCCTATGCCACTGGAGCCTTCGGTGGAGCTCCCTATGGGACCACGAAGCGCTGTCCTGGGTGGCGTTGACGCATGCGGCCTTTGCCAGTGAAGCCTTCGGTGGAGCTCCCTATGGGGCATCGACGGGCGCTTTCCTGGATGGCGTTGACGCGCACGGACCCTGCCACCGGGGCCTTCGGTTGAGCTCACTGTGGGGTCGCGAAGCGCTGTCCTGTGTGGCGTTGACGCATGCGGCCTGTGCCACTGGAGCCCTCGGTGGGGCTCCCTATGGGGCCACGAGGAGCTGTCCTGGGTGGCGATGACGCATGCGGCCTGTGCCACTGGAGCCTTCGCGGGAGCTCGCTGTTGGGGCCACGGAGCGCTGTCCTGGGTAGCGTTGACAAATGAGGCATATGCCAGTGAAGCCTTCGGCGGAGCCCCCTGTGGGGCCACGAAGCGCTGCCCTGGCGTTGACGCATGCGGCCTGTGCCACTGGAGCCTTCGGTGGAGCTCCCTATGGGCCCACGAAGCGCTGTCCTGGATGGCGTTGACGCATGCAGCCTGTGCCACTGGAGTCTTCGGTGGAGCTCCCTATGAGCCAACGGAGCGCTGTCCTGGGTGGCGTTGACGCATGCAGCCTGTGCCACTGGAGCCTTCGGTGGAGCTCCCTATGGGGCCACGGAAGCGTGCGAGGGGTGCGCCGACATGATGGACATGCGGAGAGCAGAGGCAAGGAGGGGAGGGAGGGGGAGGGGGCAGCGGGGAGGGAGGAAGGGGCAACGGGAAGTGAAGTGAGGTGACGCGGGGCGCTCTCTTCAAAACGGGGACCCGACACCACAAGATGGTTGGGACAAATCAAAACATCGTCATACTTAGCCACTCATTTCGACGCGGGTGGCCACGGACCGTGTGAGGGGTGCGCAAAAATGACTGGCGCTGACGCGTGCGAGCCCTGCCACTGGAGCTGTCGGTGGAGCTCCATATGGGGCCACGGAGCGCTGTCATGGGTGGCGTTGACGCACGCGGACTGTGCCACTGGAGCCTTCGGTGGAGCCCCCTATGGGGCCACGAAGCGCCGTCCTGGGTGGCGTTGACGCATGCGGACCCTGCCAGTGGAGCCCTGGGTGGAGCTCCCTGCGGGGCCACATAGCGCTGTCCTGGGTGGCGTTGACGCGTGCGGACCCTGTCCATGGAGCCTTCGGCGGAGCTCCCTATGGGGCCACGGAGCGCTGTCCTGGGTGGCGCTGACGCATGCGAGCCCTGCCACTGGAGCCTATGGGGCCACGGAGCGCTGTCCTGGGTGGCGTTGACGCACGCGACCTTTGAAAGTGAAACCTTCGGTGGAGCTCCCTATGGGGCCACGAAGCGTTGTCCTAGGTGGCGTTGACGCATGCGGCCTGTGCCGCGGGAGCCTTCGGTGGAGCTCCCTATTGGGCATCGACGGGCGCTTTCCTGGGTGGCGCTGACGCATGCGGACCCTGCCACGGGAGCCTTCGGTGGAGCTCCCCATGGGCCCACGAGGCGCCGTCCTGGGTGGCGTTGAAGCATGCGGCCTGTGCCACGGGAGTCTTCGCGGGAGCTCCCCATGGGGCCACGAAGCGCTGTCCTGGGTGGCGTTGACGCATGCGGGCGCTGCCACTGGAGCCTTCGGTGGAGCTCCCTATGGGGCCACGGAGCGCTGTCCTGGGTGGCGTTGACGCGTGCAGCCTATGCCAGTGGAGCCTTCGGTGGAGTTTCTTATGCGCTGTCTTGGGTGGCGTTGACGCATGCGGACCCTGCCACTGGAGTCTTCGGTGGAATTCCCTCTGGGGCCACGGAAGCGTGCGAGGGGTGTGCCGACATGATGGACATGCGGAGAGTAGAGGCAAGAAGGGGGAGGAGGGGGGAGGGGGCAGCGGGGAGGGAGGAAGGGGCAACGGGAGGTGAGGTGAGATGAGACGCGGGGCGCTGTTTTATCAAACCGAGGACCCAACAC
>CAUYUJ010015704.1:15000-172500 GCA_963575745.1 Prorocentrum cordatum | reverse complement strand
ATGCATCGGCGATGCACCAGCGATGCACTGGCGATACACTGTCGACGTGGGCGATGCTTCGGCGACGTCGACGTGAAGCAAATCGGGCCCCACATCGAGCCGCATCGGCCATGCATCGGCGATGCGGCACGATCCTCCGATTCACATCTACGATTGGACCTATGACAGAAAAACATCCGTCAAGAACATGCAACCCTCCGCCGACCAACACAGAACGTCCAAGGGTCTCCTCCCCCGGGATGCACAAGAGCTTCCAACGAACGCGAGGAACATTAGGGTACCCTCCCCCAGCCGACCTCGATCTGATATCTCGGTCCGACCGTACTCCGACCCCGTCTTCGGTGGCAGCTCATAGGAGCCTCCCATAGCATCCTGTCGGCTCGTACGAATCGACGCTGATCGACGCCAAATCGACGATGCACCGGCGCTACCTCGTGGCCCCAAATGCCAACCCACGCTGCCCGACGATGAAGACGACATCCACAGGGTACGCCAGGCTCCCGTGATTTGCTGCCGAACCAGCCTGTGAGGCCCAGCGCCGGCGCGTCTGGGGAGCCGAAGCCGCGCGGCGTGGCGACGCGGGAGGCGCCCGAGCTCGGGCGGCCCACCGCGGCGGAGCTCCGCGGCACCGAGAGGGAGCCAATGGCCGAGGCCCAGGCCCCCTTCTGCGGCTTCCTTCGCTGCCAGGTCTCCCACCACTCGACAACAAGGGGCCCCAAGCATCTCTCCGGGAACGGGTTTATTATTCTTTCACATATTTTTGAAATCATTGTTGCTTTTATTACTCGTATTAATAAAAATTGGGGGCGATACATTCTGGACGTCCGAGACGGGTGCGGAAAAAAATGGGTACGATGTCCAACAACAAATGCTGTCGACACCGACAGCGGCCGCTGTTGGTCAGGCGGCCATCTGTCCCACATGGACAACATCCGCGGCGGCGCGGACAGCGAGACCTGTTCAACCTGAACCGGAACTGCTGCTGTGCATCGCACCAGTGTTTCCCGTACTCATGTCGTTCGCGCCGATAAATGGGGGGGTGGGGGGGAAGGTGCCCCTTTTGGGCCCTGGAGGCCCAATCTGGGGCCCCAGAGGGTCCCTTCAGGTGCCCTGAAGGGCCCCTTTTTGCAGTTCCCGCTGCCCCCCCCACTTAGCGCCCACCCATTACGCCAAATCTGTGAACTCCTCCGACGGCCCAGGGAGGAGCCCGTGGTGGCCTTTCCAAAGCTGCGGCGGCCAGCGGAAAACTAACTTTCCCACGACTCAACTATAAGGGGCCCCAAACATCTGTGAACTCCTCCGACGGCCCCGGGAGGAGCCGATGGTGGCCTTCCAAGGGCTGCAACTTAAGGGAGAGCACGCCTCAAACGGGACCGCAGGGTCGTGATCCCTTGATGCAGAGGCCAGTACGAACAAGCATACATCCCCGCGCTGCCTGACGCACCAAGACCCATTGGAGTTTGCATAACAACACATCACATGACATGTCCCTAGATCCTGCCTGCAACATAACCTGAACCTAAGAGTGCCCAAGCACAGACCATGGGACCCCTTCCGTTTCCAGGAGGCTCTGACATGAGGAGCCCAAGGAAATCCCGAACCCCCTCGGGCCCTGGTACCGCCAACCAAACGGCTTGCCTGCATCTTCAGCGCATGTTTCAGGCAAGGCCGGCGACACCTCCGCATCTGTTTCAAAGCATGGGAGCCAGCGACCGCTGGATCCCTACCGTGCCACGCAGTACAATCCTGAACTATACGTTCGCATCCAGGGTTTGGTCGGGCATGTCCTCCTACAGGCGGATTTTGTCAGACAGAAATGCGCAAATTAGCATGGTGAAGGACCCAACCATATGCAGTTGTGAATACCGCAGTTGTAGGTATCGCCTTCGGTGGAACTCCCCATGGGCCACGCAGCGCTGTGCTGGGTGGGGGAGACCCATGTGGACACCGCCACTGCGACCTTAGGTGGAGCTCCATATGGGGCCACGAAACGTTGTGCTGGATGTGGGAGACGCATGCGAACTGCGCCACTGGGGCCTGAAGTGGAGCTCCCTATGTGGCCGCGAAGCGCTGTACTGGGGGGGAGACGCATGTGGACACCGCCACTGGGGCCTTAGGTGGAGCACCCTTTGTGGCCACGAAGCGCTGTGCTGGGTGGGGGAGACCCATGTGGACACCGCAACTAGTGTTTCAGGTGGAGCTCCCCATGGAGCCACGAAGCGCTGTGCTGGATGGGGGAGACGCATGTGGACACCGCCACAAGGACCTTGGGTGGAACTTCCTATGTTGCCACGAAGCGCTGTGCTGGGTGGGGAAGGCCCATGAGGACACCGCAACTGGTGCTTTAAGTGGAGCTCCCCATGGGGCCACGAACCGCTATACTGGGTGGGGGAGGCGCATGCCAACTGCGACACGAACTGCGTCACTGGGACCTTCGGTGGAGCTCCCTACGGGGCCACGAAACGCTATACTGGGCGGGGGAGACGCATTCGAACTGCGCCACTGGGACCTTCGGTAGGGCTCCCTATGGGGCCACGAAGCGCTGCACTGAAAGGGGGAGACGCATGCGAACTGCGCCACTGAGACCATCGGTGGAGCTCCCCATGGGGCCACGAAGCGCTGTAATTATTGGGGGAGACGCGTGCGAACTGCGCCACTGGACCTTCGGTGGAGCTTCCTATGGGGCCACGAAACGCTGTACTGGGTGGGGGAGACGCATGCGAACTGCGCAACTGAGACCTTCGGTGGAGCTTCCTATGGGGCCACGAAGCGCTGTACTGGGTGGGGGAGGCGCATGCGAACCGCGCCGAGGGGTTCTTCGGTGGAGCTCCCTCCCTCCCTCCTCCTCCTCCTCCTCCTCCTCCTCCTCCTCCTCCTCGTTCTCCTCCTCCTCCTCCTCCTCCTCCTCCTCCTCCTTCTCCTCCTCCTCCTCCTCCCCGCCTGGATCCCAGCAGGCACTAACACATTGCCGCCCGCGTGCCATGCCGCGCAAGGCTTGTGCGTCGGAGCGCGGACGACATCGCCGCCCGCCAGGGGCGCCCGCTTTTTTCGGAACGCGACGGCGCCGCCGCCCGGTGGCCGTGCCGTGTCGGCCTGTCAGGATGCGCAGGGATTGCAGCCTGCGTGCCGTGGCGTACCGTGCCCCTGCCAGGCCGTGCCGGGTTTTTAGGATGCGAATAAAAACAGCCCGCGTGCCCTGTCGTGCCGCACCCTGCTTCTGGAATGGGACGAGCTGCTGCCCGCGTGCCTCCCGCGCGCCCGCGCCGTGCAGCGCGCGTGCCCATGCGGCGTGCCGCACGCGCACGTCGATGTTGGCGCACCACGCGCCGCGTCGGCGTTCGGGCTCGGTGTAGGCTTGTCGGTCGTCCACTGCTGCCGCACAGAGTCCGGACCTCGCGGTTCGTTCTGGCAGCACTCTGCGAGGCGCGGGGGGGCACGCCGATCAAACGGCTTCGCCGCAGGCACGAGCCGCGAGAGGGGGGCCCCCGTCCGAGGTGTGAGGGGGGGGGAGTAAGGATGCTCTCCTTTTGCCACCCGCTCCCTTATTCCTTACTCTAGTTGATTGCGACTTAGGCGGTACCTCGTTTGTGTGTGTGTGTGTTGAGATCTGCTGCATACCACCTGAGCCGACTGGTGCAGGCAGGGGCCGCCCGCGCGCTTGCGCCCACCGCTGCTGCCGATCCTCCTGTTCCCCCCTATCCTCGACCCCACTCTGTGGCTGGGCCTCGACCCATCCGCCTGTCGACCGGCCGACTAGGGAGGAGGAGACACAGACTATGCAAACCCGCGGTCCGCAAGCGAACGACAGCGGCGCGGGCACGGGCGGTGCGTCACAGAAGGAATCGCCGACGTCGTCGCCGAGTGCGAGAGCAGGCATCCACCAAATGCCTATGCAACGCTGGCGGAGTTGGCAGGATGCGTGCTCGTCGCGGAGGAGGAGGAGGAGGGCGAGGAGGAGGAGGACGACCCCGAGGAGCACGAGGAGGACGACGGCGGAGAGGAGGGTCCGAGCGACCGCGCGGCGCGGCGGGGCCGAACTTCTCTTTTGTTGCCGCGGCGGGCCCCCCGCGCGAGCCGCCGGAGCCGCGCATCGGCGCTCTCCTCGTCGCCCTGCGCGCCCGCAGCGCGCCTGCTCGTCCTCTGGCCCGTCGCCCAGGAGAGCCTCCACCTGAGGCGTTCCAGAAGGGGTCTCGCCTTCGAGGAATGCAGGAGGGCGCCAGCTGTTCACATTTACCCGTCGGTCGGAAGAAGTGGGAAGAGGGACAGTCACTCGACTGTTGAAGTAGGAAGGCACCTAGAGTAGAGTAGGATTTGGGGGATCTGGGCGTCCAAAAAATACAGACTTTCAACGACCGACGGGTGCGCAAACTACACAGATCCTTGCCATGCCCATCCTGGGCCGGGAGCGGTATATACGCCCTCCTGGCTTGGCCGGGAAGACAATGCACAACGGTCCTGGACCCAATATGGCCAGGAGCAACGGCAAAGGGGGGGGGACTGTCATAGGGAGGGCAGCATCGACCTGGAATGGGCGATGCGTCGCCGATAGATCGGCGATAGGCCCCCGATAGCGAATCCGCACGCTCCTGGACGGGGTGGGGCTATCGGGCCTTCTATCGGCGATCAATGGGCAATTGGGGGTGGATGCGTACGCCCCCCCCCCCGAGTCTGTCCCCCCCCCAACGTTGCCCCTGCCACAAGCCTGCCCCTGCCACGGGCCTGGCACTTCGGGCAGTCGGGAGAGACTGGACCCCTTCCCAGGCGGCAGAGGAGAGGGCGGCGGAAGGGCGGTAGACGCCGGCGGAAGTGGAAGATGCGCCCTCAACGTAGCTGCCCCGATACGCTCTGCGCAGCACGTAGCGTATTGGTACGGAGCTCAACACGTGGACTGAACACGTAAGCCTGGCGCGATGCGTTCGCTAAACCGTGGGCCAGCACGTGCGGAGTCAACATGCAGCGTACAAACGCGAACGTCTTGAGCACGGCACGTGCTGCGTTTCAAAGCGGGCGCATCAGGGCGGCAGAGGTCCTCGAGCACGTTTCTTTATCATCGGCGATGACGGGCGTCATGGGGGGGTGGCAGGGGCGGGGGGAGGTATGACGTAACGCCCCCCCCTCCTGCCGTGCGGCTCCGGCACCATAGCCGCGCCCGCGCGCACGACGACGATGAGCGACGAGCGACGAGCGAGGAGCGACGAACGACGACGACGACGAGCAGCATGCAGGTGGCGATCTGCCCCACAGCGCCTGTGTATACCACAGTGCTCGCGTGCACCACAGCGCTTATGTACAGCACAGCGCCTGCGGACACCGCAACAACCGTGTGCAACGCAGCGCCTGTGTACACCACAGTGCTTGCGTGCACCACAGCGCCGGTGTACACCACAGCGAATGTGTACATCGCAGCAGCCATGTGCAACACAGCGACTGTCTACACCACAATGCTTGCGTGCACCGCAGCGCTTGTGCACACCACAGCGCCTGTCTACACCACAGCATCCGCGTGCAACGCAGCACTGGCGGACACCAGAGCGCCTGCGTGCACAGGACAGGTAGAAGGGGCATGTCGGTGAGGATCTGGTGAGGACAGCTAAACGCCACGCCAGGGAAATGTTGAGAATAGAATGCGACGTTTTTCCCTCCTCCCTCCTCCACCTCCGCCGCCTCCTCATCCCTCCTCCTCGTGCTCCGCCTCCTCCTCCCTCACCCTTCCTCCTTGTCGTGCGGGTCGGCACTACAGCGCACGTGCGCGCCTCAGCGTGCACCGCAGAATGGTCTATTCACTGGTGCCGTGCTGAGTACACGCAGGCATTGTGGTGTACACTGGTGCTGTGTTACACACGGCTGATGTGGTGCATGCATGCGCTGTGGTGTACACAAGCGCTGTGGTGCCAACAGGCACTGTGGCACACACTGGGGCTGTGATGCACGCGGTTGCTGTGGTGTACATAGGCGGTGTGGTGTACACAAGCGCTGTGGTGCACGCAGGCACTATGGTGTACACAGGCGGTGTGGTGCAGATCGCCACCGACATGCTGCTGCTACCCGTCCTCGGTGATTCCTAAGCCCTGAGCATTCCCAAATGCCGCCGGCGCGAAACGTGACGTCATCGGCCCCCTCCACCCCCCCAGATGATTGCCGTCATCGACCTGGAATTAAAAAAACATGCTCCAGCTGCGTCTGCGCGCGCGACGACGATGAGCGACGAGCGACGAGCGACGAGCGACAACAACGACGACGACGACGACGACGACGACGACGACGACGACGACGACGACGACGACGACGACGACGACGACTGCGGACCAGACTCCTATGCGGATTCCTATGCGGACACCTACGCGGATCACGATTCGCACGGCGGCAGCGCCCGAATCGCACCGGGGGGGGGACGTTACGTCATAGGGGGGGGGACGGGGGGCAGGGGGCCATGACGCCCGTCATGCCCCAAGCAATAAAGAAACGGGCTCCTCAAGAGATGCCACCACTTTCGGGGTCAAATGTTCCGAGCCCGACCACCCGGGCTGGGCGAGGCGTCCTCCGTCCCGGCAGCAGCTCGTCCTGAGGCCGCCCCTGCTCGCACGCCGCGCCCCTCGTGCGCGCGGGCGCGCGAGGGCGAGCCCGCCGCTGCCTGCTTCGCCAGCGGGAGGTCTTGGAATACTTGGAGCCTGCTGGCGGGCCGAAGCGGGTCCCGAGGGAGGCGGGTGCTGGAGGAGGAGGAGGAGGAGGAGGAGGAGGAGGAGGAGGAGGAGGAGGAGGCCTTCTCACCTCGAGGCCAGCTCTCCCTGTCGCGAAGCGCTGCTCGTCGGTGCAGGGGCCCCCCGGGAGGGCCCCGGAAGCCCGACGACGGCGACACACCTCAGGACCCGTGTTTCCCTCGGGATCCGCTTCGACCATTGGCGTTAGGTCGGGCATGTCCTCCTTCAGAGAGGTTTGGACGAAACATGAAACATAGACATAAAGCATACTCCAAAATGGTGAAAGGATACCCGGCAAATCGACCCCAGAGTATTTGTTTGCCTATGTTTGCTTATTCCTCCTGCAGAGGGACATGCCCGACTTCACATTGGCGAGTCTGAGAGCAGCCGCCGTCAATGGAAGAAGAACACGCGGCATAAACATCAACTGTTGGCGCTCCGCGCGGGCTTCTCGGATCCGCGCTGGACCTCCCCTCCCTGGCGCGCGAAGCGCGCCAGGGGCGGCGCCGGAGGCGCCGCCGGGCGGGCCCGGGCGCCGATCCAAGAACTCCGCGCGGAACGCCAACAATTTATGTTTACGCCGGTCTTTCTTTTTGGACGCCCGAAATGGGTACGGAAAGAATGGGTACAATGCCCAACAACAAATGTTGTCCCAAACCAACAGCGGCCGCTGTTGGGCAGGCGGCCTTCTGTCTCGAGTGGGCACAGGCCGCGGCGGCGCGGACAGCGAGCCCTGTTCAGAATGAACAGGAACTGCTGTTGGGCATTGTACCCATTATGTCTGGGAGGGCGAAAACCCACCCCCACCCTCAGTCCCGACCCCCTGTCCCCGAACCCGCGATTCCAGGGGCCGGGACTGGGGGCGGGGGTGGGCTGTCGGGGCCCAGGAGTGGAGGAAACCCACCCCCACCCCCAGCCCCGACCCCTGGAACCGCCGGCTCGGGGATGGGCGTCGGGACTGGGGGTGGGACTGGGGGTGTTTTGTTTTTGTTTGCAATCCTTCGTTTTTTTGCAATCATTTTTTTTGTTGCAATCCTTTTTTTTGCAATCCTTTTTTTTGCAATCCTTTTTTTGCAATCCTTTTTTGCAATCCTTCGTTTTCGCCTTCTGAATTTGGGCACCCATTTCGGGCGTCCAAATGATTCTCCTTCGAGTCCGGGGAGCAGCCCGCCCGGCAGGCGGGGCCCGCGCGCCGGCTGCTCCGAGGAGGGGGCCCGCGCGCCGGCCGCCGGCGGCCCTGCGGCTCGCGCCGCGCTCGCTCCGCGCCCCCAGGCGCGGGCAGGCAGCTCAGCGCGCTGGGTCCTGGAGGAGCGCGCGCCGCGTTCGCGCGCGTGCTCCGTCCCTGCTGCTAGATAATATATATATATAGAGAGAGAGAGAGAGAGAGAGAGAAAGGAAAGAAAGAGAGAGAGAGAGAGAAGTGCGGTGGTGAGGATGACGGAGATCGATGGGGGAGGGTCGAGGGGGGGCGGCATCGAGGGGGAGGGGGATCGAGGAGGGGCATCGATCGAGGAGGGGGAGCGAGGAGGACGGGGGATCGTGGAGGACGGGGGATCGAGGGGGGGGTCGAGGAGGAAGGGGGTCGAGGAGGAGGGGCATCGAGGAGGAGGGGGGGCCTCGTCGTGATACGCCTCGCCTCGCCTCGTCCTTACATGCAACGCGCTCTTCGCTCTCTCTCTCTCTCTCTCTTCGGCGATGGAGCTGGTGCACTTCGGCGTCGTGGCCCGCGTGCTGCACGCGCTGCCCTGCCTCGTGTGCTCGTTTGCGGTGCATGCCAGAAAGCAGTGGCAAGAGCGCGCCCAGGGACAGCACGCCGGGGCCTCCCCCTGCTTACCCCGAGGCGCTTCGCCCGCTGTTAAGGTTTCTTGGAACTCTGAGCGCCCAGTGGAGGATCGCTGAGCCGAGGGCAATGGCAACCCTCGTGTGAGTGTTCTCTTCTATACTGTGGGCGGTCGAGGGGTGTCCAAGAGGGGGGGGTGCAAATCAAGGCCGGCGACATGTGCGCGGCCCAGGGGTGGGGGGGCAGGAACGTCATGAAATAAGAAGAGGCGCCATGAGATCTGGCCCCCGCCATGGTATGCCCCCCCCCCCAGTCATCACCCCCTCTTGGCCGCCCCCGACCATATCTAGGCTAAGAAATATCGCGTTCGGTCTCTGCGCGATCTTGAGTGCTCGCGGCGACGTGGCCCTGCAGGACACGAAACCGCCCAAGCCAGCTCCAACACCCCCCCAATAGAAAGGGAACTCTCCGTCGTCTACAGGGACCGTCCTGGGACTCTCTCGGGAGCCTCTGAGGCTGTCTTGGAGGCCTTGGTGCCGCCCCAGGAGGTCCGAGCAGTGTCTGGAATCAGTAGGGATTTCAGTGATTTGAGCCACCTCGCCTTTTTGGTCTTGAGAGCTCCAGAGACGGCCCACGAGGTCCATAATGCCTCTGAGGCGCTCAAGAGGGCCAAAGAGGCCCCAAGAGGCCCCCGATAACACCCACTTGCGTTTCGAGCCCTTCACGAAAGATGGTCGCCTCGTGGTCCCAAAGAGGCGCCCAAGAGGCCTCCAGGAGGCTTCGAAAAGGACTCCAAGAGACCCCAAGATGCAATCTGCCTCTGAGACGCCTCTGGTCCTTGATCCAGGCACGGTGCCAGGATGGGTCGAAGGTCGCTCGTTACTAGAACGATAATCTTGCGCGCGTACGGCGACGGGAGATTGGAAGAGGAACGTTAGGTAAACGAGTTCAAGAAGCATCTGGCTAATCACACGCAAAATAAGCCAAGGGGCCGCGGGGGGGAGGGGGGGGAAGCCAACCTCGCGAGCCAATGTTGGGTGACCCGCGTGGGCCCGCACCGTTAGTAGAGGCCTTCGAGATAGGGTCCGAGCAGACAGGGTCCGAGGATCGCGCCGATTCGCTGATGCATCACTGATCCATCGACGATGCATCGATGATGCATCGGCGATGTCGGCGATGTGTCAGCGACGTCTGCGTGGAGAGGGAGGAGAAGAGGAGCAGCAGCAGGAGGAGCAGGAGGATGAGGAGGACGAGGAAGGCGGAGGAGGAGGAGGAGGAGGAGGAGGAGGAGGAGGAAGGCAGAGGAGAAGGAGGAGGAGGAGGAAGAGGAGGAGATGGAGGAGGAGGAGGAGGAGGAGGAGGAGGATCGAGGAAGAGAGGCCATCCGGGCGAAAGGTCCATCCGACGCAGTCTCGCAGTACGGCTCCCCTTCCGGCTCTGCCTCCCTCGCTTCTCCTTCCCGCTCTCCCTTACCTCCTTCCTCGTCATCCCCCCCCCCCGTCTCCCCTCCCTCCTCTCCCGCTTCTGCCGCTGCTGCTCCTCATCCTCCTCCACCCCTCCTCGTCGTCTACCCGCTGCTGCTGCTGCTGCTCCTCCTCCTCCTCCTCCTCCTCCTCGTCCTCCTCCTCCTCCTCCACTCTCCTCCTCACCTCTTTCGCCTTCATCACCACCACCTCTCATTCCTATGTGTCCTCATCCTCACTGCTCCTCCTCGTCGTCCGGCTTCTCCTCCTCCTGCTCCACAACAACACTTCCTCTCCGCCTGCTCTCATGCTGGGGCACGCTCCCTCCCGGTATGGAACACACATTCTTCTGCTGCTCCTCCTCCTCCTCCTCCTCCTCCTCCTCCTCCTCCTCCTCCTCCTCCCAGGTGGGGCTCAGGCCTGGGATATGAGCAAGGCCTCAACCACCATCTCCCTCCTGCTCCCCTCCCTCCGTCCTCCTCGCTCATCGTCCCTCCGTCACCTCCCTTCCCTTCCATCTGGCATCCTCTGTCCACTGTTCCCCTCTGCTCCTCTCCCTTCGTCGCCCCCCCTAGCCCTCAGGCCCCTCCTGCTCCACCTCCCGCTCCTCTCGCTTCTGTTGCCGCTGCTCAATCTACCCATCACCCTCATCCGCCTCCTCGTGGTCGTCGTCGTTACCGTCGTGTCCTCCTCCTCTCAGGTGTTCGTGCATGCATGCGCACGGCGAGCGGGCGGGGGGGATGGGGACGAGGAGGAGGAAGAGGAGGAGGAGGAGGAGGAGGAGGAGGAGGAGGAGGAGGAGGAGGAGGAGGGGGATGGGGGGGGGAAGGGGAGGAGGAGGAGGAGGAGGAGGAGAGGAGGAGGAGGAGGAGGAGGAGGAGGGAGGAGGAGGAGGAGGAGGAGAGGAGGGGGAGGGGAGGGGGAGGAGGGAGGAGGAGGAGGAGGAGGAGGAGGAGGAGGAGGAGGAGGCGACGTGGGGTGAAGATGCATGCAACTTTCGCGCAACGATTGGGCCCGCGGTGGCATTTTGGGGGCCGTGCAGGGCCCCACTTCCTGCAGTCCTCGATCCTCCCACGCCTGTTTCCCCCCTGGTGCCGTCCGCCCGATCCTCCCCCTCCTCCTCCTCCTCCTCCTCCTCCTCCTCCTCCTCCTCCTCCTCCTCCCAGCTGTCTCCTCCGTGGGCAACCTCAGCTCCAGGGCGAGTCGCCACGTCTCGTAGCAGAGGCGGTGCAGGGTCAGCGCGTCGCGGTTCCACTCGCTCCTCTGGGGAGGCCGAGGGACGGGGGGAGGGAGGAGGGGCCGATGGGGGGGGGAAGGGGGGGGACACGGGGGAAGGGAGGAGAGGGACGAGGGAAGAGTGGCTATGAGCGCTCGCGGCACACCGAGCATCCTGCTCCTCGCACGCATCCCTTCCTGCTGCGCCGATTTCGTCCTCCGTCCGCCGACGGGCGTCATGGCAGATCTGGAGCCCCCAGGCTGACCCCATCGCGCTATGCGCAAGAAGGCAAGTGAGCTGGAGGAAGAGGTGGCGGATGAGCAGGAGGATGAGCAGGATGATGATGATGCTGATGCTGATGCTGATGCTGATGATGATGATGATGGTGATGATGATGATGATGATGATGATGATGATGAGGATGATGATGATGATGAGGAGGAGGATGATGCTGAGGAGGAGGAGGAGGAGGAGGAGGAGGAGGAGGAGGAAGGAGGAGGAGGAGGAGGAGGAGGAGGAGCCGCAACAGCAGGAGCAGGGGCAGGAGAAGCGGGAGGAGCTGGAGGATCAGGGGAAGGCGGGGGAGTGGAAAAGGGGGGCGACGACGACGAGGAAGAACTCCCTTCTAGAAATCAGGCCCGCAATGGGGCGAGAGCGCCATTCTGAACGAAGGGAGCAAAGCTCCGAGTCTGAAATGAGGCCATAGCTGCAGCGGGACCACCGTTTTGAAACGTCGAGCAAGATCGGATGGGAAACAACGCATGAGAAAGAACGACCGTTGAACTCCAATGTGTAAAATATATGCGAACAGGGCAGAATGCCTTCCGGACGTATCCGGGGGAAAGAGGAGGGTGGTATTCATATTGCATATTGAGTGACTGTGCCTGTGGGGCGGCGGTGCTTTCATCAGGCTAGGGGGTTGCAGGGCTCTCCGGCGGGAAGGGGAAACCAGGCCGCCTGATCCCGCGAGGGCGCGACCATCTTCGCGCCCTCTCGTCGACTCCCTGGAGAAAGAACACCTCTCCTGGCCGGGACCACCAAGCCGAGAGCCGAGAGCGCGCCTGTCTTCGGGCCCCGCCCCAGCTCACGTCCTTCCTCGATGGCGACTCTCCGCGCTCCCGCGTGCACGAGTGACCGCGTTCAAACGCAGGCCAACGAACGCTGACCGCGTACGTCTAGGAGGAGGAGGAGGAGGAGGAGGAGGAGGCGGAGGCGGCGGAGGAGGAGGAGGGAGGAGGAGGAGGAGGAGGAGGAGGAGGAGGAGGAGGAGGAGGAGGAGGAGGAGGAGGAGGAGGAAGGGGGGGGGGGGCTGGGAGGGAGCCCCTGAGCTTCGGAGTTCTCGGGTCCCTCGTCCCAAGGGGGGAGGGGCAACGACACGGGGGACTGGCTCTATGTCGGGCGTGTCCCCCTACAGGGGGATTTCCGACGAAGAATAAAAAAAAATTCACCAAAAATGCTCCAAAAGGTAAAACAAATACTGAAAAATAGTCCCCAGACTATGTTTGGACTATTTTTGGACAATGTGTGTAGTATTTTTTTTTCGTCGACAATCCCCCTGTAGGGGCGTTTTTTGCGCCCTTGACTACAAGGGGATTTTCGACGAAACATAAAGATACCCGAAAAAGAATCAAACAATTTCCCAAAATCAGTCTGGGGACTATTTTTTGAATAGGTTTTGACCTTTTGGTGGTATGTTTGGGGGTATGTTTTATTTGTCGTCGAAAATCCCCCTGTAGGGGGACAGGCCCGACTTAATCCTATCCGCGATCAGCCTAGAGGCCTCCCAGCTGGGGTCCGAGCAGATGGGGTCGGAGGATCGCGCCGACGTCGGCGACGGATCGGCGACGTCGACGTGAAGCAAATCGGCCCCCACGCCGAGCCGCATCACCGATGCATCGGCGATGTGGCGCGTCCTCCGACCCCCTCTGATCCGACTCCGTCTAGGATGCTCGCTCCCCGAACCCAGCCCACCCTGACTGACTACCTACCAGACCACCCCACCCCAACCCGAAGACCCGAATTTGACCCGAATTTCGGGTTGGGGGGGTACGGGCTCCACGAACGAAGCACGGGCAAGCTAGGCTGGCTAGTGCGACACAGATTTGCTCCAGGCACGGATTAAAGGAGGCATTGGGCTGGCGAGGGCCGAAGAGAAGTGCCTGTGAGATAAACGGCGGCAGACATTCACAATCATTCCCGTGCATCACTTACATGATTGGTCCATTTTGCCAGTGGCACATGCTGCTTGAGGAAACGAACGAAGCACGGGCAAGTTAGGCTGGTTAGTGCGACACAGATTTGCCAACCTTCAAAAAGCCCGACCTCAAGCATTGAACTGGGGAGTTATATTCCTCGCATGTGTTTCCACCTTCCGATGGACTGCTGGGCTATACACGACTTGTGCAGGCTGTCAGCCAAGAGTGCACACAGAGCAGAAGGGTAGGCGTTTTTCATTAGCGTGCAAAACTTGTTGCCAGAAAAACCTGTGAGCTCCACGTGGGGCTTACGGGAGAAGCTACATATACCTCTGCCAGTGCATACTAGTTTATCAAGACCAGGGTGGGGCGCGCACTTCCAGAACCGAATCCTGGTTCGAGCTCTGAAGGGGCGCCCACAGGCACAGTAGTCCACAACTTTATCACACACCTGAGGGAGCTTGGCGAAGGAGCGACGATCAGGGCGAAGCCACAGAAAGCTCTGCCAGGGATTTTCTTCGGCTCCTGGCACATTCAGCTTATAACACAGGCGTTGAATTCGCTGGGACACCCACCCTAGCCTATTGGAGACAGTGAGGTTTTCGAGGTCCTTGCCCGAAAGACCTGGAAGACCCATGGGACACGAGGGGCTTCTGAGGGCGGAAGGCATCTTGCTGTGCCTAGGGGCCCGTCGGGCCCTCGAGTACCCACTGCAGGGCGTCCCAAGAAACACGAGCTTAACAAGGCCAGAAGAAATCCAACCTCTCAAAACCTTAAAAACAGCCGGGCGAGTCAGATCAAAATGGGCACCGTGGCGAAGATCCCACTCGATGACCGCCTCTCCTCTCTGCCTCAGGTATTTACTCAATTCCCCACATCCAGAGAAGACTTCTATGCATACGCGGGACTGGTGCGGCGCGGAGCGAAGTGCAGCACCAAGGACTTGTTGAAGGCGAGCGCGCAGTCCTGTCCTTTGGCTCGCAGGGCCTCGCGCTGCCTGGACGACAGCTTGCGAAGCTCGAGGGACAGACGGCCATGCTTCTCGTACCTGAGCACTGACTTGAACGTCTTCCATCCCCCGCGCTGCTGGACGCCGCCTAAGCTTCTGACGCCCATGCTGCGGTCCTGGCTGGCCCCTCCATGCCGGAGGGAGTAGAGGGTGGGCCTGAGTACACCCACATCCAGCGCCTCGATCGCGCTCTGGAAGTCCTCCGCCAGCTCTGTGTAGCTCAGGCCCAGGAACAGCGCGTCGGGCTCGCGAAGGGCTTGAACGAAGGAGATCGGCTTCACCAGCCACTGTTGCCTCTGGAGGTCGAGGGGCACTGAGAGGTCGTACTCGTTGGTTTTTGTGGGGACCTCGTACTCCGATGCTCGCACCACAAAGGTCAGAAAGGCTGAGGCGCCACCTTCCTCCGGAAGGGGGAGCACCACCTGGCGGGCTCGCAAAGCCAGAACCTCCGATGGGCGCATGTAGGTCTCGAACATTATCACGATGGCGAGGGCGCTCAACGGTTTTCCAGCTTGGCACAGCCAGGTTGCAGCCGCCAGCATCACGAGGTACGGCACGGGCGGCCTGGACTTGGAGGGCTCCAGCACCCCCCATCCTCGCAGCGTCTGGTGGGTCAGCGGGAAGACTTCGCGGATACCAGCCGTATGCAGGTGGGGCTCCGCCCACAACAGTGCCGGGGCCAGCCGCTGCGTCGACGCCTTCGAGCCCCCCCTGTCGTAGATCGACTCGATGTACTCGGCGAGGGTCTCGTCCCAGGTCTGGCGGCTCCAGTCCGGGAGGCAGCCCAGACACAGCCAGCGAACCAGACCAAGGACAGCTCCAAGATACAGCTGCTGCGTGGCGAAGCGCACCTTGGCCGCCGCAAGCCGCGTCTGGCGGGGGCACAGGCGCCGCCTCCTCTGGCCGAGGTCTCTCTCCCAGGGATCCTGGCCACGCCTTGCGCGCCGCCCAGCCGCGACGAGCCTGCTCCTTGGCCCAGCCAGCGCCGGGACGCCTGCGGCGCGTGCCTGGCGACGAGGCGAGCGCCGCCGCGGCCGCGCCTGCGGGCGGCCCGTAGGGGGGCTGCCATTGCCCCGCGGCTGCTGCACCGTCAGGCGCTCCACCGTGCGGCTGCAGGGCGAACGGCTCCTGCGCAAGCTCCGCTCGCGAAGGGCGGAGCGGGGGCGGGGCCGACTCGCTGGGCTCGCCGGCGTCGGCAGCTTTGCCTGCAGCGTCGCCACCTCCATTCCGCCCGGCGTCGGCAGCCGCGGGGACCCCGTCGGGGCCGCGAGGCTTGGGCTGAAAGCGACGGGAGGGTGCATCACTTGGGTTCCACTCGGACGGAATCCACCTCACCTGGATTTTAAGATCGGCGGCGATACCCACAGCAAGCAGCACACGACAGACTCCCAGAAGACGATGATTAGCCGCTCGACCCTTTGCAGCCGCAAGGGTGAGAGACATGTTATCGCCCAGAAAAAGCCTGCGGGCGCCGTGCTGGCGCGCATCTCTGCCGGCCCGCCTCGCGGCCCAGGTGAGGGCGGCGCCCTCGAGCCCGTGGATCGCTTCCTTCCGCTTCCACCTTCCGCAGCCTACCACTCGCCAGGTCCTGGACTGCAGCTTGCTGTGGCTGACCTCCGGAAAGCGGGCGGCGCGCCCGACGAGCAGCAGGGCGGGGTCGGGCGCGCAGGCGACCTCGTGCTCGAACGCCCTCTCGCGAGGCGCGCCCTCGGTCGCGAGCGCGCCTCTGAAGCGGGCGCGCTCAGACACCCTCCCCACGCGCTGCACGTCGCCCAGGCCCCACTCGGTCTCGACGACTCCATACCCCCAAGGGGAGGCGTCGAAGCACGTGACGAGCTCCGACCAGGGCCGTCTGGTGTCCGACCTGAGGCAGGGCAGGAGCGCCTTGACCCAGCCCAGCTCGCGGAGGACGCTCTTCCAGAGGGGCTGCCGCTTGGTGTAGGAGGCCTGCACGAACTCGTACGAAGAATGAAGCAAAGCCAGACCTTCACGCCGCAGCATGAGCGCTGCCACGATGTGACCAATCAGGCGCTCCAGCTCCTGGCCCGAGACCTTGACTCTCCGGGCGAGAAGGTGTTCGAGCGCGCCATGCAGGCGCCACAGACGGCGGCCAGACACCTGCCAGCAGCCTGTGCGAAGGTCAAGCTCGCACCCGAGCAGCTCGCCCACCTCGCTGGCCTGGGGGTCCAACTCGGACACCACTCCCTTGGCCGCGAGCGCCGCCTTCATGTCATAGGCGGCCTGGGCAGCGCGCTGGGGCGAGGCAGACAGCACGGCGAAATTGTCGATATACAAAACCTTGGCGTCCTCCACGCTCGGGTCTATCCCCGGGTGCTTGTCCTCGCACCACGGCTGGGACGGCAAAACTGACTTGACGATGTGGAGGTGAGCCTCCTGGATGAAGTGAACGGCCCAGTTCCATCCCATCGGCACGACCTTGAAACGAAAACGGACCTGGCCGCTCTTCCCTGACAACCCACAGGCGTTCCTGACCTCGAGCGGCAAGAAGCGACTCTGAATAGTCGGCAGGTTGAAGTAGCGCCTACACCAGGGCGGAAGTGAGTATTGATAGAAACAGCAGCCAACGTCTCCAGAACTCATGCCGATGAAGTTCACCCCCGACGCCTCCAGCGAGGAGAGAGCCTCGCCCGTCGCAAGGGCGGTGTGGTTAGGAACAGTGAAGTGCATGTTGGGAGTCCTGGTGTCGCAGATGAGACGCAGCCGCTTATCCTTGCGGGCGACGAAGAACATGCCCGCCTCTTCGAGCACCGGCTCTGAGCTGCACTCGATGACCCCCGAGGCGAAGAGCTCGCCCAGCGCGTGGCCATAGTCGTAGCCCAGGCGGCCCAGCTTTGGATCCATGGCGCGAGGAGCACCTGCATCACGAATTAGCGCTGCTGCCTCCTCAGGGGAACGCAACAGCCCGCGCCCAGACTCCAGCTTGGATTGCAGATCAGCAGGAAGGACGTCCACGAGGGGGACCTTGCCAGCACCGATCTTGGGAAGCGAGATGTTCCCCCGCTGGTAGACTGTTCGAGCACCTGCGGCCTCGGCTTCAGAGTAGCCAGGCCTGAGACCCTGCAGCAACGACCATGCCGCATGGGGACTCGGACGATCAACGGGCGGAGACCACTTGCCGTCAAGCGAGGCCAGCCGCCGCACGGCCACACGTTGGGCCGCCGTCAGCGGGGCGTGGCTGGGCACCTGTCGCCCCTGCCCGCCCAGCTCATTGAGGGAGGCGATGCCCTCGAGAAGCCACTGGTCCTGCCGCCTCCTCGTGGCTGATCTCCGCTTCGCCGATGGAGAGGTGCCCCATGCGCCTTCACCACTGAGCAAGGAACGAAGCTCTGCGCCAACAGGAATCGGCAGAAGGTCTCGATGACGGCCTCCGACGTCCTCATCTGAAAACATAGCGCCCACGCGGCGCCTCCCCTTGAAAATAGTCGACCGCTCGGGGGCAGGCGGGCGACCAAGCCACTTCTCGAACAGGATGAGGGCGTCAGGCCCTCTCAGCCACGCCCTTCGCCTTGGCCTTTGACCTGGCCTTGGCAGGGGCTCCACTGTCGTCATCTCCTCCACCCGGGCCGACACCGCGAGCCAGGATCTTCTCCTCGCGACCCTTGCGGCGCTCCTTGAGCACCGCTGCCTCGGCCTGGAGGCGGTCCGCCACCCAGGTCTGCAGCTCAGGGCAGACGAGCGCTCCTCCTCTGCCCCGCTCCTGGCCCAGGAAGATCTCGCGCCCATCCAGCCGCGCTGAACTCCCTGAGCTGCGCAGCGCACCGCTCTCGTGCTCGCGCAGCCTGTTGGCGTAGATCTCCTCCCAGAGCTGGTAGCGCCTCGCGACCGTCTCGTACACAGCCAGCTCACCTTCATTAAGCTGGTCCGTCTGAGCCCCCATCTCGAGGAGCTCCGACAAGAACTGGTGCTCGTCAACGCCTGCATCCGCTGCCGTGAGGTTCTGAGTCTGGCGCCACCACTGGTGCCGCTGCAAGGGCGTCTGACCGAGTCGCTTGAACTGCTGCACCAGCCACAGGGTCGTGCGGGGGCCCTTGATAGGCCAGTCGGGCATGGCGGTCGAGGACATCCGATCCACCGCATCGGTGAAGTCCCTGACGCGGACGCCACGCGCGTCGTACCTGACAGGAAGCGTCCGCAAGTCCTGCTCGGCTGCCGCCCGTGGCGTGGCGGTACCCTCCAGCGTCCCCTCTTTGGCCACAGCCAGCACGGTGCCGTCGGTGAGCTCGCAGACGCCACGGTCGCCCAGAACGGCCTCGGGCTGCTGCAGCCCGACCTCGTCTCCAGGTTTGTAGCCAGCCCGCGCCTCGGCGGCCACCCAGCGAACAGACTTGCCAGCGCCACCAGCGCGAGCAGCGCCGCCCTGAGCGGCCCCAGGGGCGCCTGGGGGCGGCGGCAGGGGAAGCTGGGCAGCATCCCCGTCGGCGGCGGCGTCGGCGAGGGCGCCAGGCGGGCCCTCTGGGAGCCCCTCGGCCTCGCGGATCTCCTTGACCAGCTGACGGCCCTCCCCGAGCAGTCGCGCCTCGTTGCGCCTGAACCTGTCCATGTCCAGGCGCAGGATGTGCCCATTGAGCTTGGTGGGCAGCCCCCCTCGGGGGCCGATGAGGCAGAGCGCGAGACTCTCCGAGAAGTCCTCCTCGTAGATGTCGAAGTGTGGGGTGACCACAATGAAGCGCGTGTCGGTAACCTTCCCGATGATATATATTTCATGCCAGTAGTTGTCGTCTCGATCGTAGTAGGCGAGGACCCTGCACCCGATCGATAGGCTCTCCAACGCCTTGGCCGTGCGCGCTGCTGACATCAATCGGCTCCGAGGTCACGGGAGCAGAGCGACGGCCGAACACACAGGCGACCTCGCGCAGCACCGCGCCCAGCACAAACCCCAACAGCAGCGCCAGGACCACCTCGAGCCCGGTGTGCCCGGGCGGGCAAGGGGCGCAGGCTGGGCAGTCCGGTGCAAAGGCGGGCTGCCCGTGGAGGTGCTCTGGCCCGCACCTGTCGAGCTGCCCCTTGAGCAGCCCGATCAGCGCCTCGTCTGGCGAGGCCTCGAAGTGGCAGGAGCAGTCGCACCCGTGCCCCTGGCTGGTGCCGCCCAGCCAGGTGCCCAGCGCCTGCCCGCCGATGGCCGCAGCCCACTGCGCGCCAGCGCCGAGGAGCCGCCCTGCCATCAACGATGCCTCCTTCCGAAGAGAAGTGCCTGTGAGATAAACGGCGGCAGACATTCACAATCATTCCCGTGCATCACTTACATGTTCGATGTTCCCCGACCCCCTCCCACTGGAAATCGAAGGCAAATCGGGGCCTTCGGGTGGGGTTGGGGTGGTTTGGTGGGTGGTGAGTCCAGGATGCTCCCTCCCCGAGCCCAGCCCACCCCGACGCTGCCCCTGAGAGGGGGCGGCAACCTCGGACATCGCTGGGGCCTCGCACCTCCCCCACTTCTCGATGCTGCCACGACGGGCACGAGCCGACTCTTCCACCCCCGGTGGCGCCCGCCCTCTCCTGCCCGGCACACCCCTCCGGTCCAGGACTCCTCCTGCGTCTCCTCCTCCTCCTCCTCCTCCTCCTCGATCCTCGATCCTCGATCCTCGATTCTCCCCCTCCTCCTCCTCCTCCTCCTCGACCTCCTCCTCCTTGCGCCAGCGACGCCGCTTCTTCTCACCAGTCACGCCCTGTCTCTCCTGCTGGTCCGACTCTTCCAATCCATCACTCCTCCGTACTCTCTCGGGAGCGGCCAAGGAGGGGGGCGTCCAAGAGGGGGTGGTGCAAATCATGGCCGGCGGCATGTGCGCGACCCAAGGGGGGGGGCCATGGACGTAATTCGCCGGCCCAACGGGCCAGAGGCGTGCTAAGATCTCCGGTAACTTGTTAACAATATTTCTAGTTCGCGCGCGCGGAGCGGCCCCTGGGGGCCCCCGGACGAAAAGTACCCCGGCAAGGTCCCGAGAGAAGCCCGGGAGAAGCCACCAGACCACTCCAGGGGAGGGTATTTTTCGACACCCCTCACGAGGATCGTGGCCTCCGAGGGGGGAGCCGCAATCGACTACCCCCAAGAGCCCCCCAAGAGGCCCTGGGGGCCTCCAAAACGCCGCCAAGGAGCCCCAAGAGACTCCCAAGAGGTCCCCAAGATGCCCCCAAGAGGCCCTAAAGAGGGCTCCAGGGCCGGCGGCATGAGCGAAGCGATTAAATAAAACAAGAAGGGGCGCCATGACATCTGGGGAAATCTCATGGCCCACGCCATGATATCCCCCCACCCTAGTCATCACCCCCCTCTTTGCCGCCCCCGACTCTCCCCCCCCCCGGCGCCAACGGCACAGCCTTTCGGCCAGCACAGCCCCTCGATACCTGGGCCGCCCCAGCGCAGGCAGAGAGAGTGCCGCCGCTCCTGCGGAAGTGGTCCACGAAGCGGGCGCGGCCGCTGGGCAGGGCCAGTCGCCACCAGAGGCCCTTGAGGTGCACGACCGCCAGGTCAGGCGGGAAGGCGCCCTCGGGCATGGACCTGTCTTCCCAGAGTGAAGCCTCCTCCTCAAGACGAGAATGATGTCATGATGGAGCTGGCTCAGGATAGGTTCCAGGATGTCCCGAAGAGCTCGCAGCGGCCCTCGCTTGTGCAGCCCGTTTGGAACGTTAGAGGACCGAGGACTTTCTGACAGCCTGGGAAGTCTTGGAACGTGTCACCATCATGACATGTTGCTTCTCTGGATCCTGCTCCTGCTCCTCCTTCCCCCTCTCGGGGTCGGCCAAGAGGGGGGCGTCCAAGAGGGGGGGGCGCAAATCATGGCCGGCGGCATGTGCGCGGCCCAGGGGGGGGGGGGGGCAGGGACGTGTTGAAATCCGCCGCCCCCTGCTTGCAGGGGTGCACGGCGTGCTGGATGAGCTGTACAGGTTTTGGTTTTGGTTCTTTTTCCAAAAGAACTCCCCAGTGGGCTCCGGCCCGTCCCGCCGGGGTCCCGGGAGGAAGCCGAAAACAGCTCAATCCGGAAAAAAATCTTCCAAAAACGGCCGTTTCGCTCGGGACATCCTCAAAAAATCGCGAAGATGGCCCAAGATGGCCTCCAAGTCCGCCCGAGATGGTCCAAGACGGCCTCCAAAACGGCCCAAGAGAGTCCAAGACGGCCCAAGACGGCCCAAGAGGCCCCCCAGAGGCCTCCCAGACGGCCCAAGAGGCCTCCAAGAGGTCCTCCAGGAGAGTCCGAAGAGGCCAAAATCATTGATTTTCCCTTGGTTTTTGAAGGATTTGGGCATTTGCGCCTTTTCGGCTCTCCGACGGCTCAAGACGGCCCAAGAAGCCCCCAAGATCGCCCAAGAGGCCCCCAAGAGAGCCCCCTGATGGCCCAAGTGGCCTCCAAGATGGCCCCTAGAGGGCCCCAAGACGGCCCAAGAGGCCTCCAACACGCCCAAGATGGCCTCCAAGACGCCCAAGATGGCCTCCAAGACGGCCCTGGAGCGCCCCAAGAGGGTCCCCCGTTGGCCCAGAAAGGCCCCCAAAACGGCTCCCGACGGCGTCAGACGTGCCAGGAACCCACCAAGATGGCCGAAGTTGGCTCGAAGCTGGCCCAAAAGGGCCCAAGAGGCCCCCAAGAGGGCCTCCAGGAAGGCCAAAAGATGCCAAAATCACTGATTTTCCCAAGGTTTTTGATGGATTTGGGCATTTCCCTTTTTTCGGCCTTCCGACGGCCCGAGACGGCCCAAGAGCCCCCAAAGATCGCCGAAAGATCGCCCAAGAGGCCTCCAAGACGGCGACGATGACCATCAAGACGCCCACGTGTTCCCCGAAGGCTTTCCAAACCGATTCGGGGAACACATGGTCCGATGGCTTGGCAGGTCTGGCCTCAACGTTCGGCCACATAGGCGCTTCCACAAAGGCAGGGGGCGGCGGTGATTCGCCGTAGGCGTCTTCGATAAGAAGAGGCGCCATGAAATCTGGGGAGATATTATGGCCGCCGCCATGATATCCCCCCCCCTTGTCATTACCCCCCTCTTGGCCACCCCAGACTCGGATAGACGCAATAGTGACCCTGGGTAAGAGTGACCTTTGGTGCGCGGCTTTGGAGGGGCCGCGGGGAGGCCGAATCCAGGCGCGCTAGCCGCTGCTACCGCTTCGCGTTCGGCCATCCGGGGGCCCCTCTGCGCCCGCACCAAAAATCACTCCGGCGAAAGGTCACTCTTTAGGGTAACAACAAGTGACATAAACATAACAACTCGGAGGTCCGCGCGGATCTCTCGGATCGGCGCTGGGGCCCCCCGGCGGCGCCTCCGGCGCCGCCCCTGGCGCGCTCCGCGCGCCAGGGAGGAGGGTCCAGCGCCGATCCGAGAAATCCGCGCGGACCTCCGAGTTGTTATATTTATGTCACTTGTTGTTCCCCGACTCTTGCGTCTAGTCGACAGGCTCCTCCCCCCCTCGTGGTGCCCCCCTGCGCGCGGCGGGAGTCCATGGGGGCACAGGCAGGCCCTCCCTCCTGCGAGCGTTCGGCCGCCTGCCCGGCCCTCTGGGAGGCGAGAGCAAGGCAGAGCAGGTCTGACTTCGTTCGGGGATGGAGAGGACCCCCTCTAGTAAAGCTTGGTTGAGCGCAAGCGACCTCGGGCAAGAAAACTGACGAGCGCAGGCCTGGAAAACGACGGCCGCGGCGCCCTCGTGAGAGCCGAAAACCGAAAACGGACAATTCACTAATCGACGTGTCAGGGTGGGGGTTCTGTCCACCCCCGATCTCCTTCTGGTCGCCCACCTCCGTGGCAGCGCCGGAGGTGCCGCCAGGGATGCCCAGCCACGATCCAAGAAATTCGCGCGGACCTCCCGAGGCTTGTTCCCCAAGAGTGCGTTGCCCAGGGGATCCTGCTTGCTTGTGAACAGAGCGGTGGGTGCCCCACGCGGTCGCGACAGGGTTCCCCAGGGTTGCCTGGCCTCGTTTCTTTACAAGACGGCTCCTCGGGGGCGCTGAGTCTTGTCTCCAAAGCCTTGCCTCAGTTCCTTGGTCTTTCTTGAAGCCGTGCTTTGGTTTCTTATCCGTGGCTCTTTGGTTCCTGCTCCATAAATTCGCTCCTTGGTTCCGAGGTTCCGGTTGCCTGGTGCCTTGGTCTTTCTTCCTTGCTGCCTCGCCACGAACTGCCAGGCATTGCCACAAGATGTCAAGCAATGCCACAATGCTACGCAAACGACATGCCAAACAATATGCCAAACAATATGCCAAACAATGCACCCATGTAATTCATAGGATCATGTCCCTACTTTTGGTCACATCTTTCGGGCCAGAACTCAAGTCTCCAGCGGCCGTTCAGGACGCACCCCCGACAAACTCTCGACGAGGCGCAGCTGCTGGCAGGTATCCGGAAACGAGAAGACCTCCAAGAACCGACGCAAACGTCCGAAAACCCAGAAAAAGGGTAGGGGGAAGGCTTCTTTGAAGGAAGCTGCTTCTTAGAAGGCCCCAGCGGCTTCTCAGAAGGCCCGTGCTTTCTAAGGAGCAGGGGTGTTTCTAGACAAGCTTTCCCCCCTCCCGCTTGCCCCTCTCTGCGCGTGCCCGACTCCTCTTGCTTGGACGCCCGAAATGGATACGGAAAAAATGGGTAGACTGCCCAACAGCCAGTGCTGCCCAAAACCGACAGCTGCCGCTGGTGGGCAGGCGACTTTATGTCTTCAGTGAACAACGTCCGCGTTGGCGCGGACAGCGACTCTGTTAGGAGGCAACTACTGGGAGGTCTTCGTCGAAAAGATTGAAGATGATTAATCCCCATTGGGGGGCTGTTGCGTCGGAGTGGGCCTCGGACTAAGCGGGATTCAACTGGATTAAAGCGGATTAAGCAGGTTTAAGCCAGATGAAGCAGGACTCCAGACCAGGGCAGAATCAGAATGTGACCTCCCAGGAGTTGCATCCGAAAGTCCGGTTCAAAATGAACAGGAACAGCTGTTGGGCCTCGTACCTGCTCTTTCCGTACCCCTTTCGATCGCCCCGATCTAGCACGGTCCCCCCCCACCTGCTCCCAGCGACTCGCCATCGCTCGGACGTCCATTTCCTGTGCTTTTTTCGGTTTCGTGCGTGGCTGTTTCGCCAAATGATCAAGGATGCTCCTCGATGGTCCTCGCCGAAGGAAACATGCACACGTCCGAGCGATGCCAAGGCGAAGAGGCGCCAGCCCCCCGCCCCCCCCCCCCCCCCTGCCGGACTCCGGGTGGTTCAGCACCCGCGCGGGCAGCGCCCGGAAGCGCACTGGCATGGCCCGCTCCCCGTCGATCAGGTCGAGCCTCTGAGGCACTTCGTGGGGGAGGAGGGAGGAGGACGACGATGACGGCGACGGGAGGAGGGGAAGAGGGGGAGAGCAGGACGAGGAGGAGGAGGACGAGGAGGAGGAGGAGGGGAGGAAAGGGATGACAAGGAGCTTTCCTCCCCCTCCTGGCTTTCTCTGCTCGGGCGACGTCAACTGAACACCAGTCCTCCGGGGGGATTGACTGAGGAGGAGGAGGAGGAGGAGGACGACGAGGAGGAGGCGCAAAAGGAGGCGCAGGATGAGGAGAAGAAGGAGCGCTTTGCCAATGGAACAAAGGAGAAGGACGCAAAGGGAGAACGTGCGGGGCCACGCAGGAGGAGGAGGAGGAGGGATCCGCCTCATCCCCCTCCTACTCCTCCTTCACGTCCTCTTCCTCCTCGTCCTCCCCCGACCCTCCTCTTCACTTCCCCCTCTCCAGAGCTCTTTCGGGGACCTGCTGCGACCTCTCTGCTGCGACCTCTCTATGGAGGGGGGGGGGTGTACGTTTTCTTAGTTTCTGTGCCGTCTGGTGCGCCCGCGTCGTCAGTCACGGCTGGATGAACCTTGGAATCTCGTCTAGAAAACGCACTGCGACACAGCTTCCAGGGTACGCATGAACACGTCGAGGAAACGGGAAAAGGAGCAACAGGAGTAGGAGGATACGCAGGAGGAGGTGGAGGAGGAGGAGGAAGAGGAAAAGGAGGAGGAAGATGTTTCCAACAAGGTCTTCGCTGGCGGGCAGTCTTGCTTTGCGAACCGAAAACACCTGACCCGAACGATGGTGAACGCGAGAGAGCCACCAATCAAGGACCATTGACTAATCGGAATCCTAAGACTCCGCGCGGCTCACGCGAGCAGCGTGCACCAACAGAGCCTCGCCGCCCTCTTGGCGGAATGCGTCTCGCACTGCGCTGAGCTGCTCACTGGGCTTCGTCACCTCATCGCTGGGAGAGCGCGGAGCCTCTGCCGCACGCTCTGGCGCTGCTTCTGGCGCCTCGAAACATCATGGAACACCCCGGTTGCGACCTGATCAGTTCGGGCGTCTCCCTTTTCCGCGCACGATGCTTCCACCGCTTGAGGTTGTTGCGAGTCGGGGGGCGGCCCCCTTCGGCCAGCAAGGCCTGTGGGCCGAGCGTCGAGATCGCTTTGCGCCCGCGTAGACGAAAATAATCGACCTGCCGCTGCAGTCGAAAGCCAAGCGGCGATGGCATCTCGCATCCACAAGCTGCATCGAATCCAACACTGCTACGGTATACCTGCGGTCTAACCTTCGTTATTTGGATCCCCCAGTCTACCTGCTGCAATTCGTGACTCGGTGTGCTTCCAGTCCCGCCTGGGCTTCTCTATCAGCTGCGCCATTACCGTGGTTTTCCCAGCGCTGCTGCTGGGCTAGATAAGGGCTGTCCGCCATGCGTACTCAGACCTTCCCGAACACCTTCGAGTCGCCCGAACGCGTGATTGTCATCATGCCAGCGTGCATCTTCTTCCGGGAAAAGCGGGCAGATGGGCCCGCCGCGGACGCGTTGGCCACATTCGGGCAATTCGAAAAAAATAAACAGACGGGCCTCGGAGACACTGGGCCACCATGGCTAGGGCCCCAGACTCCGCCGCCCGAAGGGTTTGCGGCATCGGGGCCCCGAAAATAGGGGGAAAACAAACCTACCTCGCTTTTTACCACCCTCGCTTCCAAGAGATACCAAACGATGCCAAATTGCAGCCTGTACTGGTCAGGCCACTTGACGAGGAGGCGCGTGGTATGGCTTGGTTTTGCCTGGAAGCGAAAGCGGGGTAGGTAATGCACGCTCTGAGAAAAAGCCCTCGCACCGAGGGTCTCCTGGGCCACCCGCGCGTGGCCCTGCGACGCTCACTAATCGGGCGCCTCGCTCCTGCCGCGGCCGAGGAAGCTGGCCTCCAGGATGTTCGACGAGTCCCTTGGTGAAAAGAAGAAACCCCATCGGCGTCTGACCGATCTATGTTCCGCGGGACCTTGCAGCGCCCCTCGCTCAGGCTCGACCGCCGCGCGCCCCCGCAGTCTGCGGAGGACAGCGCCCCTGGCGGGGCCGCGCCAGGGGCGCTGAGCTCGGGGCAGCTCGCGGCCCGGGGTCGAGCGCGCGCTCTCTGGCCCCCACAGAGCTCCACGTGCACAGGACTCGACGCACCTGGACGCACGGAGCTGCGGTGGCATGGCGCCACGGCACACTTTTTTTAATCGACTCCGCGGACCCCCCCCCCGCGTCTCTCCCCAGCTGCCTTAAGACGCTTCCTCGCGCAATAGTTTGAAGGGGCCCAGGGACACACAAATAAATGCACACAAATAAAATCATGCCCCATATTTTCCCATATTTTCTGGGTTTTTATCTTCCCCCCCAATTCCCATATTTTCCAATATTTTCCTGGGAGTCGACGATTAATTGTGTCTGTGTGTTTCTTTCCCTCCTGATAGTTGTTGGACGGGCGCGGGCGAACACGTGCCTCGATGGAGGCCCTCTACGAAGTCGTGGACAAGAACGCAGCGGCTTCTCGCGCCCCATTGGACCCCGCGGAGGCGCGCGCGCAGTGCCGAGAGGAGGCGGGCCGCGCGCTTCTCCTCCTCCTCCTCCTCCTCCTCCTCCTCCTCCTCCTCCTCCTCCTCCTCCTCCTCTTTCTCCTCCTCCTCCTCATCATCCTCCTCTTCCTCCTCCTCCTCCTCCTCCTCCTCCTCCTCCTCCTCCTCCTCCTCCTCCTCCTCCTCCTCCTCCTCCTCCTCCTCCTCCTCCTCCTCCTCCTCCTCCTCCTCCTCCTCCTCCTCCTCCTCCTCCGCCTATCGAAAAATCTGGAAACAGGCTAGGATTGCTCGAAGGACCCCGCCCGGCTGTTCATACAGCCCGCGCGCCCAGCCACCAGCGCAGCTGACCCATGTCACGAAGGACACCCGAAAAAGACGAGGAGAGATGCGGGAGACCCCGTGCCTGCCGACGGACGAAATGCCAGACCAAGAAGAGGCAATACAATTGAGAGCCGATAATCCGACTGCCCCTGCCCTTCGGCCCCGTAGCAAGGGCACGCTGGAGGCCCAATGACAAACATGTTGCGGCGCTGCTTGCCAAGCGCAGACTTGGTGCGCTTGAAATTTCTCGCGCTCTGCGCGAAACAAGCCACTCTCTTCCCGTGCTTCTTTCCTCTCCCTTGCGTCCTCCTGCGCATACGCGCTATCTTCAATCCCCAAATTGACGGGAGACTCCTCGAGGGTGGCTCCACCGTGCCGTCGTAGAGCTTGCCGAACAGATGCGCCAATTTTCGAAATGGGCAAATGACCGAGGCTCCGTCCTGAGAATCCTTCGACCTCAGGAAGCCCCGCGAACAGTTGCGCTGCTGCGTGCGCAGTTTCTACAGCAAACTGCCTGGGCATGCCCGCCGAAGACGCCCCATCATCATTTATGCGCGCGTTGAGGGGCGTGCTTCGAGGGAAGGCGATCGCGTCAACAGTGGGGATCGTGTACACTCGCGCGTATGCCGCGGCCACAGGACAACCTGCAATCACTTCCGAGGTGGCGAAACATGGGCCGAGCACCAAGGCCACCATGGTTAAATAAAAAACGGGTGCCCTCTCACGCTGCTGCGCTGGCTCTATACAGCTCCGTGGGCAACTGTGGAGTTCGCACCTATCTGCCAGGGTGGCGAGCGCGATGGCTTCGTAAAACTTGAGCAATTCCCACAATGCAGTGCACGCGAATGTCGCGTAATGCTTCTTTTTTGAGGCTGCTGCCCAAGTCCTTGAAACTCTTTGGGATACCTCTCACAGCTTATTTCAATCTTGGCCGCCTGCCTCCAAGCCACGGCTGAAGATCCCGCCGCCAGGTAAGGCCTCGACAAGGAAACCTCCCAAGACGCAGCCATCGTCCGCCGCGTCTGGCCCAATAAGCTGTAGAGGTTCCAGAACAATCCCACGGGCCTCCATCCCCGAGTCGGCGGAGCCAAAACAGGGATCAGGATGGTCCGCGCCTGATCCCGCATGGTGGAGGTCGCCTCCATCACCGGATAGAGAATTATAAGGGCCACCAAACCACTGTCTGCCAAACGGCTGAAGTGGCGCATGTGGGAGCCGTCGAGCAAGGTGGCGGACGACAGCTGGAATATGGGAGAGACGTCCCTTATGCTCTGGGTGGCCACAGAATCCAGAAGGCTGGACAGATTCAGGCTGCGCGGGGTCCTCATGAGTCCTGGTGGCCCCCTCAGATCTTCGGGACTCTTGGCCGCGGCGACCAGCAACGGTGTTGGGTTCGCCAAGACGGCCCCTTGGGCCGAGAGGGTCGCAGATGGGGTGCCACGCCTTGGGTAAAAGGCATCCAGGTACGAGCACGCCGCCCTTCCTGTCTATCCCTTCACACATCCCAGGCTTTCCAAGACTACCTGGACTACCAAGGCTCCTAGGCCTCCCCCTTGGCCTTCCTGGACTACTCGCCAAGGACCTCAAAGACCTTACCTGCGATGATGCACCCGCTGCCTATGTTCCCGAAGGTCTCCAAAACGCAGAAGACCTGATCGTCCTTGTGTGTACCCCTTGATTTCATCGTACACATCCGAAAACTTCCCCAAGTGGCGGCCGATGCATATCGGTGGATCTGCTATACACGCTCGCACACCACGTAGTGGAAGTAGCACCCGAGAGCGCGTTGGCGCGGGGCTGATGCTTTCACCTCGCCCGGCAGACAGGTCAGCAAGCAAAGCCCTGACGGAGCTTGGCTTTGGGGGTTTAGGTCAGGCATGTCCTCCCACAGGCGGGCTGTGGGCGAGACATGAGCAAGTGCCCAAACAAAATCAAAAACTGACACAAATAGTAGAAAACTCGTCCCCAGACGATTTTAATACTAGGTGTGAACATTCCGCCTGTAGGGGGGCATGCCCGACTCATGCTGCTTGGCTCTCAAAGGTCTCGGCTTGCGGCATCCCTGCAGCCCCATCTGCAGGAGCTCCTGCATCCACGCTCAGGGCCTGCACCAGGCTGGCAAAAAGGCGGCAGGCGCTCCCCACCAAACGCAGCGCGAAGTGGGAGGGTTGCCGACAGACCCATTCCAAATCACTCTCGAGTGCCGACTTCCACAAAAGTTTAGGCAGCCGGCCTCTGATACCAGAGATTGGGATCTCAATCTGGCGGCTGGAAATCAAAGCTGTCTCCGCCGTGTTGGCCCACAACTTGCAAACCCATTCGTGTGTCTGTGAATCCTATTTTTGGGGCCCCTTCTCGAACCAGCTCCATGCCGTACGAAAAGCACCATCTGAATCCGCGCCCCAAGACGGAGACTGTGGGCAGGGTCCCACTGAAACCTGGACAGGAACAGCGGGAGGTTTATGAAACGCGAGAAACTTGAGGTCCGCGAGTGTGGGGTAGAACTGAAGTTGGACCGACTTGTGAGTCTTCAGGCTGCTCCCATGCACCCCTCGATTCGACTGCAAGCACTTCGAAAGGCCGCCGAGACCACCATGCAGCCCAGCAGAAACACCTCGTCAGAAGATTGTGGCAGTGCACGTGCCAAGGACCTCTGGGTAGACTATGCAGGTCTGCCAGCTCCCCGCCAGGTCGCACTCGTGGGGCTCCAATGGCTCCGTGTTGACATACGCGCGCGGGAAAGAATGCCCGACGTCGGGGGAGCACGTGAAGGCGGGGCGGGACTCGGCGCACCTGGCGCTCCGAATCCAACGGCAGTACCCCGAAGCTGTGATCAGCGCGCCGGATGCCGACGCCAAAATACCCCTCTCCCTCCTCCTCCCCCTCCTCATCGTTCCTCCCCTCTCCTCCTCCTCTCTTCTCCTCCTCTTTTCTCCTCCTCCTCCTCGATCCTCGATCCTCGATCCTCCCTCCGCCTCCTCCCTCCTCCCTCCTCCTCCTCCTCCTCCTCCTCCTCCTCCTCCTCCTCCTCCTCCTCCTCCTCCGCCTCCTCCTGCGCCTCCCTCCCCGAAAGGACGAGGCCGAGCACGGGCGCGGGCACCACGACCGCTCGGGCGAGGGCTCGCCTCGCGACGGGCACGTCGCAAGCACCAAGTGCCCCCAAGCAGCGGCTCGTGCGCTGCTTGGGGGCACTCGGAGCTTGCGACGCAGCGATGCTGCACAGCGCAGTAGGACGGCATGAAGTCAAGCATGCAATAGGGGCTCGACCTTAATGGGCCCTGGAAACGACAGGGCCGGTTTTTTGCTGGCTCCGTTCTGCCGTGCTTTACCAGCTCTGGCGCCGCTTTTTTAGCGGTTCCGTCGCCGTTTTTTGGTTCCGTCGCCGGTTTATCGGCTCCGTTGCCGTGTTTTACCGGTTCCGTCGCCGGTTTATCGGCTCCGGCTCCGGCTCCAATCCTGGAGCCGTTTTTTCCCCATATCCTAAGATGGGGTTCCTGTTATTACTTGGACGCCTCCTACTCCCTCTCCCTCCTCCTCTTTCCTCCTCCCCTCCTCCTCTTTCCTCATACTCAGACCTACTCATACTCAGACTTACTCATACTGACTTACTCACACTCAGACATACTCATACACAGACTTACTCATACACAGACTTACTCACACCCAGACGTACTCATACACAGACTTACTCATACCCAGACTTACTCATACACAGTATTACTCATACTCACACATACACAGACTTTCTCATACACAGACCTACTCATACCCAGACTTACTCATACACATACTTACTCATACACAGACTTACTCATACTCAGGCATACTCATACTCAGACCTACTCACACTCATACTTACTCAACACACATCAAATTTGGAGGATGTCTCAAGCGGGGCGCTGGTTTCAGCACCCCTAAGGGGAGCCGCCAGGGGTGTTTGCACGGGCTCGTTCGCGGCCATTTTGTGGGGATGTCTCAAGCGGTTTGCTTGTTTCTGGGCTCAACATCCTTCGCTTGGAGAACAGACTGTGAGGATGTCTCAGGCGGGGCGCTGGTTTCAGCACCCCTAAGGGGAGCCGCCAGGGGTGTTTGCACGGGCTCGTTCGCGGCCATGTTGTGGGGATGTCTCAAGCGGTTTGCTTGTTTCTGGGCCTAACATCCTTCGCTTGGAAAGCAGATTGTGAGGATGTCTCAGGCGGGGCGCTGGTTTCAGCACCCCTAAGGGGGGCCGCCAGGGGTGTTTGCACGGGCTCGTTCGCGGCCATTTTGTGGGGATGTCTCAGGCGGTTTGCTTGTTTCTGGGCTCAACATCCTTCGCTTGGAGAGCAGATTGTGAGGATGTCTCAGGCGGGGCGCTGGTTTCAGCACCCCTAAGGGGAGCCGCCAGGGGTGTTTGCACGGGCTCGTTCGCGGCCATTTTGTGGGGATGTCTCAGGCGGTTTGCTTGTTTCTGGGCTCAACATCCTTCGCTTGGAGAGCAGATTGTGAGGATGTCTCAGGCGGGGCGCTGGTTTCAGCACCCCTAAGGGGGGCCGCCAGGGGTGTTTGCACGGGCTCGTTCGCTGGCCATTTTGTGGGGATGTCTCAAGCGGTTTGCTTGTTTCTGGGCTCAACATCCTTCGCTTGGAGAGCAGATTGTGAGGATGTCTCAGGCGGGGCGCTGGTTTCAGCACCCCTAAGGGGAGCCGCCAGGGGTGTTTGCACGGGCTCGTTCGCGGCCATTTTGTGGGGATGTCTCAAGCGGTTTGCTTGTTTCTGGGCTCAACATCCTTCGCTTGGAGAGCAGATTGTGAGGATGTCTCAGGCGGGGCGCTGGTTTCAGCACCCCTAAGGGGAGCCGCCAGGGGTGTTGCACGGGCTCGTTCGCGGCCATTTTGTGGGGATGTCTCAGGCGGTTTGCTTGTTTCTGGGCTCAACATCCTTCGCTTGGAGAGCAGATTGTGAGGATGTCCGCCAGGGGTGTTTGCACGGGTCGTTCGCGGCCATTTTGTGGGGATGTCTCAGGCGGTTCGCCTGTTTCAGCGCTTGGAGAGCCAGGTATGCACATATGGGAAGCCCCAAAGCTACCACGGGCTGACAAGGGGAAGGCCTGGCAGCTGAGGAGGGGGGATGAAGAGGAAGAGGCTCGCATTCAACCATACTCAAAGCTCACTCTGACTCATACGCAATCACTCGCATTAGGGGTCACTCGTCTTCGTCGGCCCTGTCGCCCACGTGGACGCGCTATTGTAGTCGACCGCTCATGAACAGACGCTCACCACGGCATGACATAAAACATGAGATGCACATATGGGGAGCTCCACGCAGTGAGTAATTTGTGCAGTTTCTGGTCGCCGATTTCCCAACCATCCTGTGGTGTTGGGTCCTCGTTTTGAAGAGACGGTGCCCCGCGTCTCCTCTCCTTCCTTCCTTCCTCCTCCTCCGCCTCCTCCTCCTCCCTCCTCCCACCCCTCACACGTTTCGTGGCCCCATAGGGAGCCCCACCGAGGGCCCCAATGGCTGCGTCCGCATGGCGGCACCGCACCCATTTCGGCACACCCCTCACACGTTTCGTGGCCCCATAGGGAGCTCCACCGAGGGCCCCAGTGGCTGCGTCCGCATGGCGGCACCGCACCCATTTCGGCACACCCCTCACACGTTTCGTGGCCCCATAGGGAGCTCCACCGAGGGCCCCAGTGGCTGCGTCCGCATGGCGGCACCGCACCCATTTCGGCACACCCCTCACACGTTTCGTGGCCCCATAGGGAGCTCCACCGAGGGCCCCAGTGGCTGCGTCCGCATGGCGGCACCGCACCCATTTCGGCACACCCCTCACACGTTTCGTGGCCCCATAGGGAGCTCCTCCGAGGGCCCCAGTGGCTGCGTCCGCATGGCGGCACCGCACCCATTTCGGCACACCCCTCACACGCTTCATGGCCCCATAGGGAGCTCCCTCTCATTCGTTCAACCTGCCTTGCGGTACTCGTAACTGTATATGGTTGGGTCCATCGCCAGGATATTTTTTTGCAGTTTCTGGTCGCCGAGTTTTCGCCGCTTCCACTTGCAAGAGACATGTTTGCAGAAACGATAAAAAAAAACACAGGTCTGCCGCTTCCGGGGCCCACGAAGGGCCCGACCTCAAGAAACCGTCCACGAGAAGCCCAGCTCGGAGACCCCGGGGCGTCCATCGCCTCCTGGCGTGGGGACGCCACGCCTTTCATCGCAAGACCATCAAAGCCCAGGAAACCCAGGGCACCCTGGTGGCAAGCAGGGTGTTCCTTGGCATGGGTCTCCGCTGCACTGTGCGCCGATTGGGGGGCAGCTCCCGCAGAACGGGGTGTGCGTCGGGCGGCGAGAGGCCGAGAGCCGCAGCAGTGCCGTGCAGAGCACGCTCGCAGAGGCCAAGACTTTGCCAGGGAGACAAATCCGTGACAGCGAGCGAGCCTCGCCGGCCTCTTGAGACCGACTGGCTGCGGAGGAGCAGGAGGAGACGATGAGGACGAGGGGATGAGGGAGAAGAGGGAGACGAAGACGAGGGTGACGCTGCCGATCGGGAAAGGGGCGACGAGAAGGACTGCGAAAGAGGAGAGAGGGAAAGAGGAGGCGGTGGACAAAGAATGGGCGCACGTGGCCGGTGGCAGCAGGAACGAAACCTGCTCGTCCGCCGGGGCGATCGTGCCGCTCCCCAAGGGTGTTCGACGCGGAAACGAGGGAGAGGGAAGAGGGCTGTGAAAGGGGAGGGGCACGAGGGACGTACTAAAGAGGGAGTCGAGCTCTATATACACCGACGCCTTTGTCTGGCCTCACACTGAACCTCGCCCAGGAAAGCGGATCCTGGTGTACACGGTATCATGGTGTATATATTTTTCGTTGTTTCCCTTGGGATACGGGGGAGGAGTATACACCACACCACCCCGACGTCGTCCCCGACCCTCAGAAGAGTCCTGGGATTGAAGAACAGCCCGCCACTGGTAATGTATACGTTCCAGTTTCCGACGAATGACCAGAGGGCAACCTGAAACAGAGGAGGGAACGTGGAACGCACGAGTAGTGGGCTGGCGAGACAGGGTGAAAGATGTGGGATGGCATCGGGCTGGGGAGCGGGGGAAGGAGCTCGAGGGCGGAGGGGGTAGCGGGTGGGAAAGTGCGAGGGCAGAAGAACGGAGTTCGAGCCTCGCTTCCACAGGGCCGAGGCAGGCCGCGCACTCCGCTCCCCAACCGATCACGTCGCCCAGCCGGTCGATCTGGTATGAGCACACCAGCAGGGCCATGCTCGCCTGACGAGGTGTCTGAAAGTCGCGAGTCCTCTTCTCCCAGCCGACTCTGCACATGCCCATGCGGCCTTGGACCTCGCGCCGCATTCCCCCCATCATCCTGCCACTGACTTTCCAAGTAGGCTTAAGTCGGGCATGTCCCTCTACGGGAGAAACATTAGTACATAAATAATTGGGGACGATTTGTTTTGCGTATGTTCGAATTGTTGTTTTGCCTGCTTAGACTATTTCTCATTTTCGTCCAAAAAACTGAGTGTAGGAGGACATGCCCGACCTAAAAGCAGGCTTGCCTATAGACAGTCCAACTCGCTACCCAGAGCTGGCCCCGCCCCCACATGCGCTGCCATTGCGAGACCCCAAGCATCCCCATGAATCTCAATGTGCTCCTATGTTTAAGTCGGGCCTGCCCCCCTACAGGGGGGATTTTTGAAATAAGAAATAAAAAAATACGAAAAGCATGTAAAAAGATCGTCCCCGTACCATTTTTGGCCTATTTTTGAATATCCTTCCTGTAGAGGGACAGGCCCGACTTAATCCTATGTGCTTCTGCTTACGTATATTACAAAGCAAAACGTATAAAGGACGGGAGGCCGAAGCTCAGACTTTTCGGGCGGTGGGCGACCAGTGAAAACGGCAAAGCACGGGCCCCAGAGGCCCGGACACAAGGGCACCCTGGATGAAGGCGCGCGTCCCTCCTAGGCGCGCTGCGTGTACAACGTGTCCTGCACGCCCCTTTTGCGTGGCCACTTGTTCATGCGTGTGCTCCGTTTGCCGATGCGCTCCTATGCAGTCCAAGTGATATCACGTTTTCCCCAATATGAGGAGAACACGGATATCTTGGATCTGCGCTGGAGCGCGGAGCGCGCCAGGGGCGGCGCCGGAGGCGCCGCCGGGGGGCCCAGCGGATCCAAGAAATCCGCGCGGAGCGCAAAAAGTTTATGTACATGGCGCGTCTTCTTCTTCGACTGCTTTTCTTAACAAAAAACACAAGCACCCCATGTCCGCCCATGGGCAGGACAAACTCGAGTGAGCGTCAAATCCGCTTCCCCTCCAGGGAGAGGGCTAACCGCACCCACAAATGACTCGATAGCGGCAGGGCTGTAAGTTGGCCGGCCAGGTAAACGTCACCACATTCAGGGAGGAAGGGGAGAAGGAAGAGGACTGCACGGGTGCTGCATCACATCTGAAGGTCGGCGGGTGACTCGCCAAAAATCCTGAGCCAGTGGTGCGTGGCCTCTGGCCGTGGCCTCTCTGTCGGGGATCTTCTGACCCGGGTCAATCCAGACCCGGGCCAGCAGGAAACCAAAAACTGCAACGCAAGTCTTCGCAAACCCGGGTCAGCCAATATGCGCGGCCGCCTCGCGGCCACGAGCGACTCGCTAACCCGGGTCAGCCAGAGGGGGTCTTCGCAGGATCCTGCAGGACCCCCGTTTGCATTGACCCCCGTCTCGAGGCTCCCGGCTCTGGCCGCGGCCCGCGTCTCCGGCTGTGGTCTCTCTCTGGCCGTGGCCCGTGGTCCCCGGCCCTGGCATGCTGTGGTCACCGGTCGTGGCGCGTGGTCCCCTGAGATCCTGGCGATTCACAATTTTCGAGCCGGGCGTTTTCGCTCGCTGTCGGGCCCCAGGGCCCTCTCAGATCGATCCGGCTCGAAAAACGGCGCAGAGAGATGGGGTCTAGGGCTCTGGCCGTGATTTCTTACCATGTTCTGATCTTTTTGCGACGTCGGATCTCAGGGCTTCTCGTATCGAACATTGTACAGTCAGGATCCCCAGGAGGGGCCCAAGAGGGGGAACACGAACTGGCATGTCGAGCCCTCCGCCCCAGGAGGCGCCCGAGAAGCCCTGGTAAGCTCCCAAGGGGCCCAAAGGAGGCCCCAACGGGCCAGAGAAGCCCCGCGACACCCCAAAGCTGCCTCCAATAGGCTTCCGAGAGGCCCCCCAAGAGACGTCAACAGTCATCCAAAAGGCCTGACCTAAAATCCAGGGGCGCCCGACACTCACTCGGTCGTGTAACCGATTCGTGGGTGGGAGAAGGGGGGGGGAGAATTTGGGAAGGGATTTGATTGCATTACAGTGGAGGCCATTCCACAAGAGACCTTCCACAAGAAACCCAACCCTGAGACCCCAGGACGTCCATGGATTTTTCGATGTTTGGTCTGGGAGCGTCACGCTTCCCATGGTAAAGCCATCGAAGCCCAAGAGACCCAGGGCACCCTGGAGGCAAGCAGGGTGCTTCCTGGCATGGGTCGGCGGTGGACAAACCTCCCTTTAGTAAACCTCCCCTTAGTGAAAACGGCCTGGGACCGAAACCGACGGACCTGGACCCGCAAAAATGACGGCCGTGACGCCATCTCGCGAACCGAAAACGGCCAATTCCTTAATCGACGTGTCAGGGTAGGTGGTCTGTCCACCCCCGAATGCTGCAGCCCCGACCTGGTGGTGGTCGGGCACTATTGGACTATGTTGCCCCCGTCGTACCTCAGGACCGCATCCCCGAAATTCGCCGGCCCAACGGGCCAGAGGCGTGCTAAGATCTCCGGTAACTACTTAACAATATTTCTAGTTCGCGCGCGCGGGGCGGCCCCTGGAGGGCCCCGGACGAGAAATACCCCGGCTGATCCCCGGCCGGGTCCCGGGCGATCCCCAGAAGGGGAGGCTATTTTTCGCCACCCCTCACGAGGATCGTGGCCTCCGAGGGGGGTGGCTGCAATCGACTACCCCCCCTCCCGCCCCAAGGAGCCCCCAAGAGCCCCCCAAGAGGCCCCAGGGGAGCCCAATACGCCGCCAAGGAGCCCCAAGACGCTCCCAAAAAAAACCCAAGAAGCCCCCCATACGGCCTCCAAAGGCCCCAAATAGCGTTCCAGGGCCGGCGGAATGAACGAAACGATTCAATAACTTCGAGCACCCCGAACAGGATCGAAGCAGTGTCGAACGAGTATCGCCTCCCGGGGCCCGACACGAGGGAACCCCCCAGTTTCGGTCCTTGCTTGGTGCTCGACATTCTTTCTGGTGATCGAGGCTGGAGTGGATTGGAACATCATAACTCTTGGACAAGCTCCCCTCGGGTCGGGCGAAAATGGGGGGATAGCAGAGGTGGGTTTTGAGAATCAGCTCACGTAGCTGATTCTCCCAGCGCCTCCCGGCGCCGGAGGCGGCTATGTATCGAGGAATGGGCCCCTCGGTGGGGCCGAAACCAGCTGCATACAGCAGATTTCGTACCCCCCCTTTCTCGGGAGCGGCCAATAAGGGGGGGTCTAAGAGGAGGGGTGCAAACCATGACCGGCGGCATGTGCGCGGCCCAGCGGGGGGGCCAGGGGCGTAACGAGATAAGAAGAGGCGCCATGAAATCTGGGGAGATATCATGGCCCGCGCCATGAAATCCACCCCCCCTTGTCATCACCCCCTTCTTTTCCACCCCCGACGTAACGGCGCTGGACCCCCCTGGCAGCGCCTCCGGCGCCGCCCCTGGCGCTTGGGCGGTTCGGTACCACGCGAACGGAATGTCAACGACGACGAGTATACAGGTCGGGGCACAAAGTCCCAGGAGCGCGTGGCAGGTCCAACTTCGGCTTGGCCGAGCCGAAGGGCGCCTGCACTTCCGTTCCTGGACGAGAGAGAGAGAGAGAAAAACAAAAAAAGCTGAGTGCAAAAACGCACATGAGCACGAAAAACAGCCTCAGAGGGCATCGCAATACCGCGTGACAGTCGCGTGCCAGGCTGCGATGGACTGCGCTGAATATTGCCGAAGATGCGCAAGGGCCTCCTCGCCCCCAGCTGCCCGGACAGCGTGCGCATGAATCTCACAGCCATGTCTTTCTCGGTCTGCCCCTCTTACTCCTGAACATGGACAGCGCCAGCTTGTGTGAGAAAGGCCGGAACACCGTCTGTCTCATGGGGTCGTCGCCAAAGCGGCCCAAATGGCGACCAACCTCCGACGGATTTCCTTAGACTCTGCCTCTAGCTCTCGCAGCGCCTCCGCCTGGCTCGAGATGCCCCACCTTGTGCTTTTGGTGCTCCATTCGAACCTTAGCGGCTTCTGTCGGCCGCGCCTGCGAACCACGTCTTAACCAGGCTGCGAGCGAAAGTGTAGGCTGGGTGGGTGTCTCGGGCTTGGGGCCTGCTGCTGTGGAGGCAACCGAGAGGGCGATGTTGTGATAGCTGCTCTGCAGCTCATCGAGCTTCTACTTAACCGACCCGATGTGTTCCCAATGCTGCTCCAGGTCACGCTGCCACTTATGATGCTTGTCCGCTGTTTTGCGAAATCTGTGCTCCTGGTCGTCAAGGGATTTCCCAGCCGCCGTGAGTTGGCTCTCCGATGGGGGAGGCGGCGGTGGTTGCTTATCGATCTGCTTGATGCGCTACTAGCAAGCAATCGCGGGCTGGCTCTGCCCACACTTCCCTGCTGAAGACGCCACAGCTTCCAACTCCCTGCATCTGAGGCTGGAGACGCCCACTGTTGGCTCGCGGGGCGGGCCCCTGGCCAAGCAAAAGTCAGGGCGAAGCTCGTGATGGATACATTATTGTCCTGAGGGACGCCAGTCCAGTCCCCACAGTGCTTGCACCAGCGGAAAGGAGCAGCGTTCTTCCCACATTGGCCAAGGAGCACAGTTCTTCCCACATTGACAACCTGGGCACTTCCAACAGGGTCCATTGGCAACCTGGGCACATTGACAACCTGGGCACTTCCTGACCCATGGTGGGCGGGCCCACTTCCAACTCTCTGCATGATCGCCAGAAGAAACAGAAAGAGAGAGAGAGAGAGAGAGAAGAAAGAGAAAGAGAGAGAGAGAGAGAGAAAGAGAGAGCGAGAGAGAAAAACAATAGAGAGAGAGGCGCCATGGTAAAAGAAAGGATCGGCCCGAGTGGGCCGTGGTTTCGGGATCTGCTCACCCGCGGGCGCGGGAGGCAGTCAGCAACTGAGGCAGACCCGCTGCTGAAGAAGACTTTGGATGCTGGCCGCAGATCAGCGGTGTCCGCTTCACCGTCTGAAGCCAACGACTTGAGCCCAAATAGCTGCTGCATCTGGGGAAGGGAGGGAGAAGGGGGAAGTTATGGGCTGGGAGAGGGAGGCAAGGCAGGAGGAACGGGAAGTGGCTGTTTTTTGGCAGCCGCCGTGGCCTGGTTGGGCCCCTTGAACTCCTCGACGAGCTCGTCGTGCCAGTGTTGCCACCGCAGCAGGTCCGGCTCCTGCCACGTGTGACCTGGGCGTGCCCGAATCACCCCTGAAGTTGAGGAACAGTTGCTCCCTGGTGGGAGGGATAGGTCGGGCATATCCTCCTACAGGCGGAACTTTGGACAACCAATATAAACTAGTCAGACATATTCGAAACATGTTAAACAAATAATCGAAACATCGTCCCCAGACTATGTTCAACTATTCTTGCATCTCCCTCCTGTCGAGGGACCTGCCCGACTTCAGGGGATGGGGCGGGGCCGTCGCCAAGAGACTCAAACTGACATCTGCAGGCACCCACCAGTCCCACAGCGACCCCCGAAACCGCCAGCAGGCTCCCGAGAGGAGCCCTACAGGCCCCACAGACGGGCACCCACGAGGACCGGAGGAGGCCCTCTCCCGCTCGGGCTCGGCCTCGGACTGCAGATCCCCTTCTGCTCCGTCCCTCCTGCCCCTTCCCCCTCCCCGATCCACCTCCCGATCTCCCCGTCCTCGTCTGCATCATCCTTCCCTTTCCCCTCCATCCTCCGCCCTCCGCCTCTATCGTTGTCAGTCTTCTCCTCCTCCTCCTGTTTCCACCGCCTCCTCCTTCCTTCCTCCCTCCTGATCCTCATCCATCGTCGTCCTCCGTTCTCCCAAATCTTATCCTTTCACCTCCGTCCCGCTCCGGCCAGCTTCCATTCCGGATGCCTCCTCCGCCTCCTCGTACCCTGCGCCTCCCACCCAACGATCTGCCAATCGCCTTCCAGGCCACAGCCTGGCACCGAGCGCGCAGACGCAGCGGGAGGGTCGAGGCGCTTGCCGATGTCTTCTTCCCCGCTGCTGGTGAGCCAAATCGTCGCCTAGGCAGCCGGCAGGGGGAAGAGAGGAAGAACAGGAGGATGGGAGGAGGAGGAGGAGGAGGAGGAGGAGGAGGAGGACTAGGAGGAGGAAGAGGAGGAGGAGGAGGAGGAGGAGGAGAGGGAGGAGGAGGGGGAGGAGCTGCTGATGCTGCTGCTGCTGCTGCTGCTGCTGCTGCTCACGGCTCCTGGACAGTCTAGTAAATTACGCTACCGAGGAACCCCACATACTTAACTTAAATATTGAGTGTTTGCTTAAGTTTATAATAGATGTGCAATTCTGCGTTCTCAGCCCTCGTCGCAAATGTTCCCCTATGTGTCATCCAACGCCATATTGCTTGAACCTCCTCCCTCTTCCTAGCCTTCTATCCTCCGTCGAGGACAGATTCGAGCCAGCCAGCGGCCGCGGTGAGGGACCACCCCCTGCGCAGCCTCTATGGTGTCGAGAAAATGCCGCGCCTGCTATGCCCTGGACGACCGTCGTGCATAGCAGCCGCGGTGAGGGACCACCCCCTGCGCAGCCTCTATGGTGTCGAGAAAGTGCCACGCCTGCTATGCCCTGGACGACCGTCGTGCATAGCGGCCGCGCTGAGGGACCACCCTCTGCGCACCTCCTGTGGTGTCGAGAAAGTGCCACTCCTGCCACGATCTGCGAGCGTGTCACGGATAGAGGCCGCGCTGAGGGACCACCCTCTGCGCACCCCCTGTGGTGTCGAGAAAGTGCCACTCCTGCCAAGATCTGCGAGCGTGTCACGGATAGAGGCCGCGCTGAGGGACCACCCTCTGCGCACCCCCTGTGGTGTCGAGCAAGTGCCACTCATGCAACGATCTGCGAACGTGTCACTGCGCGCAGCGTGTCACGGATACCCGCGCTGAGGGACCACCCTCTGCGCACCCCCTGTGGTGTCGAGAAAGTGCCACTCCTGCCACGATCTGCGAGCGTGTCACGGATAGAGGCCGCGCTGAGGGACCACCCTCTGCGCACCCCCTGTGGTGTCGAGAAAGTGCCACTCCTGCCACGATCTGCGAGCGTGTCACGGATAGAGGCCGCGCTGAGGGACCACCCTCTGCGCACCCCCTGTGGTGTCGAGAAAATGCCACTCCTGCCACGATCTGCGAGCGTGTCACGGATAGAGGCCGCGCTGAGGGACCACCCTCTGCGCACCCCCTGTGGTGTCGAGAAAGTGCCACTCCTGCCACGATCTGCGAGCGTGTCACGGATAGAGGCCGCGCTGAGGGACCACCCTCTGCGCACCCCCTGTGGTGTCGAGAAAGTGCCACTCCTGCCACGATCTGCGAGCGTGTCACGGATAGAGGCCGCGCTGAGGGACCACCCTCTGCGCAACCCCTGTGGTGTCGAGACAGTGCCACTCCTGCCACGATCTGCGAGCGTGTCACGGATAGAGGCCGCGCTGAAGGACCACCCTCTGCGCACCCCCTGCGGCTTCGAGAAAATGCCACTCCTGCCACGATCTGCGAGCATGTCACGGATAGAGGCAGCGCTGAGGGACCACCCTCTGCGCACCCCCTGTGGTGTCGAGAAGGTGCCACGCCTGCCTCGATCTGCGAGCGTTTCAGGGATAGAGGCCGCGCTGAGGGACCACCCTCTGCGCACCCCCACCCCCTGTGGCGTCGAAGGAATGCCCTGTGTGGTATGCTGTGCTGTGCTGTGCTGTGCTGTGCTGCTGTGCGGTGAGCTGTGCTGTGCCGTGCCGTGCCGTGATGTGCTGTGCTGTGCGAGAAGGAGAAGGGGAGGGGGGAGGTGTGAGACGCGGGTGCGGCGCGACAGGGAAGAAAACCAGAACCCCACGAAATGTGGGGAAATAATACCATACTCCACTCGCTCCAACTGGAAAATACAAAATTATGCTACCAGAATTCGCCACATGAGGATGTCACAATGGGGCCTAAATGGGCAGCTTGGTGGGGCCTCTGTGGGCGCGCTCGGGGCCTGTCAAAAGCCTCAATGGCGCTCTGGCGGGGCCTTCCCAGAGAGGTGTCAGGGGCACGAAACCGTGTAACCAGTATGGAGTTCCGACACGCTCCTCGCTCAGGCGGGGCCTCCCCGAAGGGGTGGGAGTGGCACGAAAACTAGTGAATCATTTGGTTATCCGATACTCTCCTCGCTCAGGCGGGGCCCGCCGCAGATTCGCTTCTGCATGCTGGGTTGGTGGCGATGTGCCAGGCGTCCAGAAGGGGAACGAGTGGAGAATCGGACCGGAGCTGGAGCAGTGATAAGCAGCAGGCGGGGATGCCACTGAGACCGAGTGTGGCGGCCCCCCCCCCTCCATAACTACCACCTATCTGTCCCAGGCGCTCTCCGAAAAAAACGACTCTGCATCGATCTGATCATCTGGCCAGATCTCGTTGGGTCGCTCAGACCTCGCGGAGATGCATCGAGGAGGGAGGAGGGAGGAGGGAGTAGGGAGGAGGGAGGACAAGGGACGCGATGGAGGGACAGACTCACAAGAGAGAGCCGCGGCAGAAGCCAACGCGGGCACTCTCCGCCCCGAGGCACGCACACGCGTCGCCTGCGCCCACCGGACGAGGAAGTCCTGCACGGCCCGTGGCTCCGCCGGACTCTCCCCTCCTGGAGAGTGGGTCGAGCTGCTCGCGCTGCGCCGTCCCGGCCTTCCCCTGCCCACGTGCCCCCCCCCCCCCCAAAAAAAAACACCCGTCACCGTCATTGCCCCCCATCTTGAAGGGCAACGACAGAGTGGGACTGGCATTCAGGGGGGGTTGGATCGACCTGGGAGCGGCAATACCTCGTCGACAGATCGGCGACAAAAAAGCATCGCCCACAGAGCGGCGACGGCCCTCCGACGGCGAAGCCGCACCTTCCTGGGCGGGGGTGGGGCGATCAGGCCCTTCTCGGCGATCCGTGGGCGATTGGGGGTCGATGCGCCCCCCCCTGTGCCCATCCCCCCCCTCCTATCGTTGCCCCCGGCATCTCCTCCCACAGCCCCTACCGGTGCAACTGTCACGAGTCGGTGATCGTCGGCGGTGGACAAACCTCCCTTCAATAGACCTCCCCTTCGTGGAAACGGCCTGGGACGGAAACCGGCGGACCTGGACCCGCAACAATGACAGCCGCGACGCCCTCTCGCGAACCGGAAACGGCCAATTCACTAATCGACGTGTCGGGGTAGGAGGTCTGTCCACCCCCGAGATAGACTCAAGACCTGACAGCCTCCGTCGCCGGCCAACGGACCGTCTGCACCTCCTTACGCGCGCAGCTGCTGCTTCCGCGGCGCGCGCAGTGCCTGCACGACCCGAACGCGCAAATCTCGCCCGCCTCGGCGCCGCACGCCTGCCGGGCGGCGACAGCCGAACCCTACCCCCCCGCCAACCATCGGCTCCCCGGAGTCCGTGCTCGGGGATCTTTCGGGAGCGGCCAAGAGGGGGGTGTCCAAGAGGGGGGGGTGCAAATCATGACCGGCGGCATGTGCGCGGCCCAGCGGGGGGGCCAGGGACGTAATGAGATAAGAAGAGGCGTCATGAAGTCTGGGAAATATCATGGCCCCCGCCATGATATCCACCCCCCTAGTCATCACCCCCCTCTTTGCCGCCGCCGAACTTCTGACCCGGGTCAATGCAGACCCGGGTCAGCAGGAAACCAAAAAACTGCGATGCAGGAAAAAAACTGCAACGCAGGTCTTCGCACACCCAGGTGAGCCAATATGCGCGGCCGCCTCGCGGCCACGAGCGGCTCGCTAACCCGGGTCAGCCCGAGGGGGTCTTCGCAGGATCCTGCAGGATCCGGTGCCCTGGCTGACCCCCGTTTGCATTGACTCCCGTCCCTTGAGCCCCGACATGCGAGGCGAGGGCAGGGTCCAGACTTCGCCGTGCTCGACGGCTGCCGGATCCTGCCACCGCCGCCCCCCGCACTGCCCAGATCGTGGGTCGGCGAGGGTACGAGTCCGCCGGACTTCGCCGCCGACCTGCAGGCAGATGTGCCCCGAGGCACCCGCGACGGCGTCGATCCGGGCCCGGGTGGCCTGCCGGCCACACGGTGCGGGGCGCGGCCCGTGCAGGCGACGGGCGCCAACAGGCCAACGCGCTCCGCTGCTCGCAAAGCCGCTGCTCGCAAAGGGCCTGGATCCGTCGCGGGGGATCGACGATCAGATATATATATATATATATATATGTATATATATATATATATCAAAGCAAACGCGTGGTTTCAAATCGACGAGAAACTAGATCAAAGTGACACCGCGGGGGGTCCACCGCGGGGGGTCCACGCTCAAGGTCGACGATACGTTATATTCAAGCAGGCGCGTCTTTTTCGGGCGTCTGCGAGTAGGCACTCTGCGAGCTGCGGCGCGCGCTCGGCGAGTCCACAGAGGGGGGGGCGAGGCCGCCGCGCCGCCGGGGCTCGGCGGGGAGAGGGGCCGCTCTGTGCTGGCGCGTGGGGTCTCGAGCCGCCCCCCCCCCCCCCCCCAAAAAAAACTGGCCTCCGCCCCCCTCCTGTCCGCCTCGTCCTTCCCCCTCGCCCCCCGTGCTCCTTCCGCTCCGCCTCCTCGCCTCGCCCCCGTACCCCCCTCTCTCCAGCTTCGATCTTGCTCCTTCTCCTTCTGATGCTCTTCGCCTCCGCCTCCTCCTCCTCCTCCTCCTCCTCCTCCTCCTCCTCCTCCCCCTCCTCCTCCTCCTCCTCCTCCTCCTCCTCCTCTGCGTTGCCCTCCTCCATCTTGAAGGCCCCACGCAGCGCGTGCTCTCGTGTCGTTGCCGAAGAGCCACTCTTCGGGTTGTAAGGCGGTGGGGGGGGGGGGGTAGGGGCTACTTTCGATTTGCGAATGGTGTCGGGTCGGCATCTCGATTTACCCGTCTAAAGATGCCGATATCATCTATCGATCTCCATCCTGGTCCATTCTTAGCAGAACTATCGAACGATAACCAACCACTTCAACGACAACCAGCGACTGGACGACCGCAGGACAATCACGGGCAAATCACGAAACAACCACAACACAACCTCTTGAACAACAATCGGAACAACCATCAAGTCACTCAAACGAAACAAGGGCGGAATAACCACACCACGACGGCAAAACAACCACGGGACAGCCGACGGAACGACGATCGAAACAACCATCGAACCAATGAACGAAACAACAACAAAACTCGTAGCAACCACGGGGCAACAACGGGACGTCCGCGAAACAAATACGTACAGAACAACCGCGGGACAACCATGGGACGAATACAACACAACCGCGGTACAACCACGGGACAACCACGGGGCGACCAGAAGACAACCACAGAACAACCGAGGGACATCCACTGGACTACACACCAGAACAACCGCGGCACAACCACGGACTCGGCACACGACAATCACTGCACAACCCTCGAAACAACAACTGGAACATGGAACAACGAGAGAACCAACCAATGGGACAATCGGAGCATAACCACCAAACAACAACATAACAAACACAGAACCACCGTCGGGACAACCACATTAGCCTAGCGAAGGACCCAACCATATGCAATTGTGAGCACTGATGTTGTATGCACCGCATTCGGAAGAGCTCCCTATAGGGCCACGAAACGTGTGAGGGGTGTGCAAGAAATTTGCGCGGTGGGCGCACGCGAACGCAGCCACTGGGGCCGTCGGTGGAGCTCCCTCTGGGGCCATGGTGTGCCAAAATGGGTGCGGTGGGCGCCTGCGAACGCAGCCACTGGGGCCGTTGGTGGAGCTCATTACGGGGCCACGAAGCGTGTGAAGGGTGTGCCACAACTGGGCGCGGTGGGCGCACGCGAACGCAGCCACTGGGGCCTTGGGTGGAGCTCCCTACGGGGCCACGACGGCGGGCGCATGCGAACGCAGCCACTGGGGCAATCGGTGGAGCTCCCGATGGGGCCGCAAAACGTATGAGGGGTGTGCCAACATGGGTGCAGTGGGCGCGTGCGAACGCTGGCATGTGGACCACGAAGCGTGGGAGGGGCGTGCAAGAAATTTGCGCGGTGGGCGCACGCGAACGCAGCCACTGGGGCCGTCGGTGGAGCTCCCTCTGGGGACGCGAAACGTGTGCTGGTGTGCCGACAGGGCGCGGTGGGCGCATGCGAACTCTGGCGTGTGGACCTTCGGTGGAGCTCATTACGGGGCCACGAAGCGTGTGAAGGGTGTGCCACAATGGGTGCGGTGGGCGCATGCGAACGCAGCCACTGGGGCCGTCGGTGGAGCTCCCTATGGGTTCAGGAAGCGTGTGAGGGGTGTGCCGAACTGGATATGCGGCGGGCGGGGTGGGCGCATGTGAACTCTGCCACTGGGGCCTTCGGTGGAGCTCCCCATGGGGCCACGAACCGTGTGAGGGGTGTGCCGAAATTGGCATGCGAGAGAGCAGAGGCAAGAGTGGGGAAGAAGCGGGAGGAAAGAGGCGGGAAAACGCGGGGCGATCTCTTCAAAACGAGAACCCAACACCACAAGATGGTTGGGGAATAAACCGCAGGACAACCGTCGGAACAACAAGCGGCACCGCCATCGAATGCACCAACGAAACAACCTCAGGACACAGGGGCAACCATGGGACGACCAACAGATAACAACGACACGGCCACGGAACAGCCACAGGACGAACACGGCACAACCACGCGACAACCGCGGGCTGACCACGGTCAAGCACGGGACTTCCACGGGGGGACAACCGCGGGGAGAAACCAGGAGACAACCACGAAACAACCGCGGGACAGCCACGGGACAGCGCCGCAACGCCCCCGGAGCAGTCACGAGACCACCGCGAGCCAACCGCGGGACGACGCCGGGACGACCGCGACGTGCAGCACGGGCCCCGCCGCGGGGCGCCCGGGGAAGGGCAGCCGGATGGCAACCGGCCCTAAGCAAGGCGCGCCTTCGCCTCGCCCGCACGCGCGCCGCGCAGGGCACGCAGCGGAGCCGAGATCGACCTCCCCGCTGGAGGACTCCTGGCCACTTCGGTCTCACCCGCCGCCTCCGACCCTCCTCCTCCTCCTCCTCCTCCTCCTCCTCCTCCTCCTTCTCCTCCCCCTCCTCCTCATCCTCCCTATCCTCCTCCTCCTCCTCCTCCTCCTCCTCCTCGTCCTCCTCCTCCTCCTCCCCCTCCTCCTCCTCCTCCTCCTCGTCCTCCTCGTCCTCCTCCTCATCCTGGCCATCGTTGTCGTCGTTGCCGTGGCCCTCGATGTCGTTTTCGTTGGATATCCACTCCTGGAGAACAGGCATTGCCGAGACGTTAAACGGCTGCGGACGCGCACGCCCCGACGCAGGCTACTCTGTCTTTGTGAGCGAGGCTCCCGCTCGAGCGCCGGCTTGATTCCAAAGCTGGGCTGTTGAAGCCCCGGCTGAGACGACAACGGCTCCCGCTCGGTATGTCCTCACAATTTCCTCCCGGACGCTCTGGCCAGAGAGGCTCCCAAAACGGAGGGACGGCGATTTCGCTCGAGACTTCCTCGCGACTCAATGAAGTTAGTGAAAGCCTCTCTGCGACGACAGCGGCTCCCGCTGGATACTTCCCTACGATTTACACCGAGACGCCCTGGCCAGAGGCCCCCGCCCACTCAGGGACGGCGTTCTCGCTCGAGATTTCCTCGCAACCCAATCGAATCAGTGCAAGACGTGTTACGACGACAACGGCTCCCGCTGTATGCACCCTCGCGATTTACCCCGACACGCCTTGGTCAGAATGCCCCCCGAACTCAGGAACGGCGCTCTCGCTCGAGACCTTCCCGCAACTCATGGCGGCCTAGCTACGATCACAACGACTCAGGAACGGCGTTCTCGCCCGAGATTGCCTCTGAATTCAACCAAGTTGGCGAAGTGCCCGCGGGCGGGTTCGCTCGCAGGACGGCCGTGGCGGCATGGCGCGCATGGGCCACGCCCCCCCCCCTAAGAAAGGGATTGGCTTGTAGGCTGAGCGGGCGGGTATGAGGGAGATAATGAAACAAGGTCAAAGCTACCCATGGGATCACACCACCTGAACTTCCGCATCAATTTGGCGGGAGTCACGGCGCCAGCCTTTGCAGCCCTCAGGTTCAGGAGCACCACCCCCGTGTTGATCCTGGAGAACCCCTTGCCGCGCGTCCTCCCCACCTGAGCGGAATCACTCGCCCAAGGCACGACAAACTCTGGATCGTAGACCGTGAATCCTCCGGCACCTCCATGGAAGGGCCAAGGCTTTATAAGAAGCGCAGGGGAGCAGCAGCTGGAGTCGGAGGTGTAGACTGCCCCTCCCCCGCTTTCCCCCACCACGCTGGCAATGGGTCCAACTTTTCGCCGTCCATGGCAACACTACTCGATGGTCGGGCGTTTAATCGTTTCCGAAGAGAAGAATGGCGGCCACGCCTATCGTTTAGCATCGCAAAGCCACACAACCCAAACACGGAATCGCTCGGTGTTTGACGACCGCTTAACAGCCGCACGTAACGGGATGCGAACTCTCGATTCTCAGTGTTTGCATTGTCGCGCTAATCAAAATATGCATCGTGGTCGCGCCCCCCAGCTCCCTCCCGCCGGGGGACCTCGGGGTGGCCTCGGCCCCACTCGGAGCCCACGTCCCAGTCAGGCGAGACACCGCAGTCCACCAGGTACCCCCCCACCGGCCTAACGAAGAGGGTGTCGCTGTCGATGAGCATCGCGTTGCAGAAGCCCTGGGACAGGAAGAGGAGGAGGAGGAGCAGGCGCAGGAGCAGGGGGAATCCTGCATCTACGTTTTGCCTTCTGACCTCATGTGACGCCGCGCAGTTACATCTGCAAGTGCGTGCTCTATTTCACCCTGCTGGCTCTCACACAACAGGTCCGGTTGATGTGCGCACAGAGCGAACTATGATGGACGAAAGCAGAGGGAGGGAGAGCGAGGGAGGGACATGCCGATCGGACGACTCCGCTGATAAAACGAGGGAGCCACGCGATGCAGTGGGGATTCGCCGCTACACGGACAAGGGAAGCCAGAGGGAGGGAGAGATGATGAAGACCGAGAGGCACGTGGAGAGGAAAATGGAAGGACGAAGATGGAGGGAGGGATGAAGAAGACGGGAAGCTGCTCGACAAAGGCGCAGGGAGAGGAAGGGGGCACGGAGGAGGGAGGAGGAGACAGAGGATGGGGAGGAAGGGGAGTGACACCCTATAAACGAGGCCGCCGACGAGACGGTGGGATCCTGTCCAAGTCCGCCATGCGATGGTCTGTCCGATCCCCCCCAGACGCCCGAGGGAGCCGCGGGACCAGGCCCCGAGGCCGACCGAGGTCCTGACAGAGGTGCTCCCTCGCTTGGCTTCTCGAGAGGAGCACAGGGCGGCATCAGCATTGACATGTGGAGCTCCGCGCTGCATTCTGTGATCGGCGCTGGGCTCCCCGGGCGGCGCCTACGGCGCCGCCCCCGGCGCGGTCCAGCGCTGATGCAGGAAATCCGCGCGGAGCTCCACAGTTCCACGTTCACAGTCTGCCGCTCTTTGCTCTGCGACCCTTCACGCCCATGAGGGCGGGACGAGCTCATCATGAAGGGGCCCTGGGACACACACACACATAAATACACACAAATGACAGGATTCCCCATGCTTTCACATATATTTTCTGGGTTTTCGTCTTCCCCCCACTGCCCATACGTTCTGTGTTTTTTGTCCCATCCTGACTTTACGTCGCAGCGCGTCATGGGCAGCCCGCTCGCGCGCTCTGGCAAGCCGGGTGACGGCATGGCGAACTGGCCGGCGGGGGCCGACCAGACACTCGAGCGCACATCCAGGACGCCCGCGGGCGGAAGGCCTCCACCGGCGCCACGAGGCCCCTCCGCGGCGGGGGGGCGCCACGTGCGCCGCCCAAGGGGCGTGAGGAGGAGGAGGAGGCGGAGGAGGAGGCGGAGGAGGAGGAGGAGGCGTGCCCCAGCACCGAGCGGAATCTGGCACCCATGGGCCGCCGAGGCGTCTCCGTGTGGTCGTCGGGCACTCCCCGGCTTCTTCCGCTGCCGCTCGCGCCCCTCGCAGTCCTCTCGTCGCCTCCCGCACTCTCACCGATGTTGCCACGCGGGCTGCGTTGCCTGACCGCGACGCGATGGATTTGCAAAATATACGTTATAATAGCGAGCCCCCCCATATGGTCGAGGAAGGCAGGTCGTGCGAGTTCGTGCCGCACGCCGTGCACGGTCGGCCCATACGATAAGGCTGCGCGATAAGGATGCAGGGGCCCTGGACGCCCATGTCGAAGCTTTTCGCGGGGCGCGGCCAACGAAAGTGACCGAGGAGGCAAGGATGCAAGGGTACCCCTGGGAAGGTCTCCCATCCTAACATTGTGGGTTGAATGCTATGACAGCGCGATCAAACAGATGGTCGAGGAAAGCAGGTTGTGGGAGGTCGTGCCGCCCGCAGCGTATGCGGCGTGTCCGCTCTCATAGCCCAGAAGGCTCTGACCACTCGGAACCACATCGGCACCCAGGTCGGCGAGTTCGAGACCTGCATGAGGCCGGAGCGGGGAGGAGGGGAGGAGGGGAGGAGGAGGAGGAGGAGGAGGAGGAGGAGGAGGAGGAGGAGGAGGAGGAGGAGGAGGAGGAGGAGGAGGAGGGAGGAGGAGGAGGAGGAGGAGGAGGAGGAGGAGGAGGGGAGGAGGAGGAGGAGGAGGAGGAGGAGGAGGAGGAGGAGGAGGAGGGAGGAGGAGGAGGAGGAGGAGGAGGAGGAGGAGGAGGAGGAGGAGGAGGAGGAGGAGGAGGAGGAGGAGGAGGAGGAGGAGGAGGAGGAGGAGGAGGAGGAGGAGGAGGAGGAGGCGGGGAGGAGCGGTCCCAGTGCTGGCAGCAAGCACCGGCGTCGCCGCCTCGTCGGGGCAGCGCGAGCCAGCCGTCTCCTCCTCGCCCTCCCGCCTCCCTGGCGGTGTCCTGACCCGAGTGCGTCTTGAGGTACTCTGCGACGTGGAGCGTGAACCACTTGTTGTTCTGCATGACCTTCTCCGTCCTGTTCTCGAGGACGTCCTGGACCCTCCCCCCTAGGATTTTCACGCTGGTGATGGGCTGCGGAAGAGGGAGAGGGGACGATGTCCCAGACCTCCGATGTCGTGATCCCGTCGTTTCGTCTGTTCGTTCGGTTGCGTGCTGTTGAACGATGTCCCTTGAGTCATCAAGCAAAAAATGAGCCACCATGGAAAACAACCCCTAGGAACAGTGCCGATGCAGCCCATGCAAGGATGAGAAGGCGTAGGAGCGGGAGAAGAAACAGGAGGAGGAGGAGGAGGAGGTGCAGCAGCAGCAGCAGCAGCAGGAGGGAGGATGAGGAGGAGGGAGGAGGAGGGAGGAGGCGGAGGAGGCGTCGGGAGGATGACGAGGATGATGAGGAGAACCGGGAGGAGAAGGAGGACGAGGACGGGGAAGATGGGGTGGGTGCAGGGGAGGAAGAGGCAGAGGGGGGACCGAACACATCCAGTGGACCCCAGTCCCGCATCTCGAGGCAGCAGAGCGCGCACTGCGACGTGCACGCCCGCCCGGAGACGCGGGCTGGCCAGACCGCCGGAGGCTTCCTCTGCCAACAGGCCCAAAAGCGCACGAGAGCGCGGCATCGCTCCCTCCTCGAAAATCTGAGCTGCCTGCCCAGACGGCCGACGTGATGTCCTGGTTCGCGACGCGAGCCGCCAGAACTCTCGACCTCGTTCCTGGGCCTGGTTCTTCGCATCGCGACGTTTTTTGGTGTTCCTGGGGACCGACACGGGCCTCGGGATGCCCAAACAATGGAGCAACAACGGTAACGACTCTGTCGTGCCGCTGAGATCTGGGAACTTCGTGAGGCACCAAAGGCATGGCGCAAGAGGGGCGGCCTTCTGGGAGGGCGGGGCGCTCCTTAGAAGGCGAGGGCCCTCTTGGCAGCCCACGGGGAGCTCCTCAGAAGCCGAGCGCCGGGGGTCGCTTGATTGAGCAGGGACCGACCGTCCCGGCATTCCTATAGTCCTACCACGAAATGTTCTTAGAACCCAACAATGTTCTAATAACAAAAACAATGTTCTTAGAATACAAACCCGATATGCTACAACAAGACAGTCCCTGCCAGAAATGCTCTAAGAACATTTCGTGGAAACCACAAAGAAGGTTCCTAGAATATTGTTTGAGCCAGGACGCTTCGCCACTGCTTGACTTGCGACGCCCCTGGCCTGCTGAGGAGCCCCCCTCCGGGCCTCCCAGGAGGCCACACTCGGGTTGACCCAAAAGGGAGTCCAGCGACAAGGGGGTGGTGCAATAGATTTGGTGCACTAGATTTGTGGGGTTGCAATACCTTTGGGGCGTGCAATACATTCCGGGGCGCAACAAAGTATTGCTGGCCTTTCGCGCGCGAGGCGTCAGCTGCAGTACAACGCAATACCATTCTCCAGCGCAAAACGTCTGCAATACAGTGGCCCCAAATCTATTGCACCGCCCCCTTGCAGCTGGGCCCCCTTTCGGGCCTCCCAGGAGGCCCCGCGCCCCGCGCCACCGCCCGGCGCGCGCCGCCAGGGAGCCCCGAGAGGCCTGCTGGTCGGAGGGGGCCCCGGGCGACGCGGCTCCGCGCGGCGCGCCCCGCGATGTGCGGCCATCTTCGCTCCCCCGCGCCCTCGCCGCGCCCCCCCTTGGAGGAAGGGGGGCCCGAGGACACACGAATAGATACACTCTTTGATTCGCTGGTCGAGAGCGCGCCTCTTCTGGTCGGAGCTAAGCGGGCCGCGCGAAGCTCAAATGCCACATGTGGGGATCCCCATATGTGCATCTCCTTGCTGGCGCTCCCTTGGTGGTGGGACTCGGTGAGGACGAATCTGGTTTTAAGTGTGACTGAGCTGCCTCTCTCTCTGCTCTCTCTGCTCTCTCTGTCTCTCTCTCTCTCTCTCTCTCTCTTTCTCTGCCCTCTCTCTGTCTCTGCCTCTCTTTCCCTGCCTCTCTCTCTCTCTCTGCCTCTCTCTCTGCCTCTGTCTCTCTGCCTCTCTCTCTCTCTGCCTCTCTCTCTCTGTGCCCCTCTCTCTCTCTCTTCTCTCTATTCTCTTTCTGCTCTTTCCTCTCTCTCTCACTCTCCCTCTCTCTCTCTCTCGCTCTCTCTCTTCTCTTCTCTTCTCTTCTCTTCTCTTCTCTTCTCTTCTCTCTCTCTCTCTCTATATATATATATATATCTCTCTCTCTATCTCTCTCTCTCTCTCTTCTCTCTCTCTCTCTCTCTCTTTCGCTCTCTCGCTCTCTCTTGCTCTCTCTCGCTCTCTGTCGCTCTCTTTCGCTCTCTCTCTCTCTCTCTCTCGCTCTCACTCGCTCTCTCTCGCTCTCTCTCGCTCTCCCTCGCTCTCTCCCGCTCTCTCTCTCTCTCTCTCTCTGCTCTCTCTCTCTCTCTCTCGCTCTCTCGCTCTCTCTCTCTCTCTCTCTCTCTCTTTCTCTCTCTCTCTCTCTTCTCTCTCTCTCTCTCTCTCTCTCTCTCTCTCTTCTCTCTCTCTCTCTCTCTCTCTCCCCTCTCTCTATATCTCTCTCTCTCTCTCTTCTCTCTCTCTCTCTCTCTCTCTCTCTCTCTCTCTCTCTCCTCTCTCTCTTCTCTCTCTCTCGCTCTGTCTCCTCTCTCAACTCTCTCTCTCTCTCTCTCTCCGCTCTCTCTCTCTCTCTCCTCTCCCTCTCTCTCGCTTCTCTCTCTCTCTCTCTCTTGCTCTCTCTCTCTCTCTCTCTTCTCTCTCTCTCTCTCTCTCTCTCTCTCTCTCTCTCTCTCTCTCTTCCTCGCTCTCTCTCTCTCTCTCTCGCTCGCTCGCTCGCTCGCTCTCTCTCTCTCTCTCTCTCTCTCTCGCTCGCTCGCTCGCGCTCGCGCTCGCGCTCGCGCTCGCGCTCGCGCGCTCTCTCTCTCTCTCTCTCTCTCTCGCTCTCTCCCGCTCTCTCTCTCTCTCTCTCTCTCTCTCTCTCTCTCTCTCTCTCTCTCTCTCTCTCTCTCTCTCTCTCTCTCTCTCTCTCTCTCCTCTCTGCTCTCTTCGCTACTGGCTTCTGACGGAGTCTGGGTTAGGTGAGCCTGAGTGTGGGTGAGTCTGAGTATGGGTACGTCTGTGTGTGCCTGACTCTGAAGAAATGAATCTGAGTGTGAGTGAGCTTGTGTATGAGTGAGTCTGGGTGCGAGTCTGAATCCCAATGGTGCCCCTGGCAGTGTCTGGCGACTAGGAGGCCCGGGTCGACTCCTCTTTGGGAAGCCAAAATGCTGCCCCTGGCAGCGTTTGGTGACTATGAAGCCCCTGGTGGACCCCCCCTGGGGCTCCCAAATGATGCCCCTGGCAGCGTTTTGTGACCATGAGGCTCTCAAGAGATACATGTTGGGGACGCCAAACGGCAATTCTAGCTGAGGCGTCCCACCAAAATCGGCGCGAACGGGCTCGTGAGATCAGCCAGGGTGGCTCCCCCTTGGGGCTCCCAAATGATGCCCCTGGCAGCGTTTTGTGACCATGAGGCTCTCAAGAGATACATGTTGGGGAGGCCAAACGGCAATTCTAGCTGAGGCGTCCCACCAAAATCGGCGCGAACGGGCTCGTGAGATCAGCCAGGGTGGCTCCCCCTTGGGGCTCCCAAATGATGCCCCTGGCAGCGTTTTGCGACCATGAGGCTCTCAAGAGATACATGTTGGGGAGGCCAAACGGCAATTCTAGCTGAGACGTCCCACCAAAATCGGCGCGAACGGGCTCGTGAGATCAGCCAGGGTGGCTCCCCCTTGGGGCTCCCAAATGATGCCCCTGGCAGCGTTTTGTGACCATGAGGCTCTCAAGAGATACATGTTGGGGAGGCCAAACGGCAATTCTAGCTGAGACGTCCCACCAAAATCGGCGCGAACGGGCTCGTGAGATCAGCCAGGGTGGCTCCCCCTTGGGGCTCCCAAATGATGCCCCTGGCAGCGTTTTGTGACCATGAGGCTCTCAAGAGATACATGTTGGGGGGCCAAACGGCAATTCTAGCTGAGACGTCCCACCAAAATCGGCGCGAACGGGCTCGTGAGATCAGCCAGGGTGGCTCCCCCTTGGGGCTCCCAAATGATGCCCCTGGCAGCGTTTTGTGATCATGAGAGAGTGTGAGTGTGAGTGAATGTGACTGTGAGTGAGTCTGAGTGAGAGTGAGTCTCATCTTATCTTATCGAGTCCTATCTTATCTTACCTTTATTACCCTCTATCTTATCTTATCTTGAAATCTCTTATCTTGTCTTAGCTTATCTTATATCATGTCTTATCTTATCTGGTGATTATCAGTGGGAGGAGGGAGGCGGGAGGCGGGAGGAAGGAGGAGGAGTGGGAGGCGTCAGAGTAATAACAAGAACCCCAATCCTTAGGATATGGGGAATAAGTACACACAAATAACAGGTTTCCCCAGATTTTCCTTTATATTTTCTGGGTTTCTGTTTTCCCCCCGCTTCCCAGATCTTCCCCTATGTTTTCCTGAGAGTCGACGATTCCTCGTGCCTGTGTGTCTTGTCTCCCCCCTGATTGGAGCCGGGCGGCCGGCCCAGGCCGCGACGTGCGACGCGCGGCTCTCTTCGGGCCCCCCCGCGGGCGACCTGGGCTTTGCCTCTGGCCCGAGAGGCGCACTGCTTCGCGGTCCTAAGTCGGGCGTGTCCCCCTACAGGGTTTCGCCTCCGGGTTCCTGTACAAGGCGTCCCCAGCAGGCCTCGAAAGTGGCGACAGTTTCACAGATCGCAGCCCCCCCAGGGATGGCGAGGTCTGATTTGGGTCCGCGCGTGGCGTCACTGTGCTGGGCCCCCCAGCAGGCCTCGAAAGTGGCGACAGTTTCACAGGTCGCAGCCCCCCGCAGGCAAGACAGGAGGAGGCAGGCAGGAGGCAGGAGGGAGGCGGGAGGAGACGCGCGAGCAGTGCTCTATTCAAAACGAATACCCAACCAAGGAGGGTTGGGAATAAAGCAGGAAGCAGGACGCAGGAGGAGGGAGGGAGGCGGGAGGAAGGAAGGTGGAGACCACAGTCCCTTATTCAAAACGAATACCCAACCAAGGAGGGTTGGTAAAAATTGAAATGGCTCCGAAGATGGAGGCGCGCCGTTTCAAAAGGTTGTTCTTGCCTTAGCGCCGTGCGCATTCGTTAAAAGGTTGGCAGCAACTTGGACGCGCAAACCACGCTGATTTGCGCTTTTGAAATCGCAGGAATGGATTCAGGCGCGGTACAGGATCGTTAGAACGCAAGAGATACGTTCATTCGCGGCGATGAAGTCCCATGAATTGTGCTCTTTGCACGTGGGTTTACACTGGTCCTCTTCTTCCTCTTCCTCCTCCTTGACGTCATCAACCTTCATGGGCGTTCGTTTCTCCTCATCTTCCTCATCCTCCATCCTCCGCCCTCCGTCCCCTCCTATTCCTCCTCCTCTCCATCCTCCCCCTCCTCCCACTCCCCCTCCTAGCAGTAGAACTCCAGGCGCCTTGACCTCGACATTGACTTCATCCCTCCTCCCAGCACAGTGACGCCACACGCGGACCCAAATTAGACCTCGCCATCTCTGGGGGGCTGCAATCTGTGAAACTGTCGCCACTTTCGAGGCCTGCTGGGGGGCCCAGCACAGTGACGCCACGCGCGGACCCAAATCAGACCTCGCCATCCCTGGGGGGGCTGCGATCTGTGAAACTGTCGCCACTTTCGAGGTCTGCTAGGGGGCCCAGCACAGTGACGCCACACGCAGATTCAAATTAGACCTCGCCATCCCTGGGGGGGCTGCGACCTGTGAAACTGTCGCCACTTTCGAGGCCTGCTGGGGGGGGCCCAGCACAGTGAGGCCATGAATAGAGCAGTGTGGTCTTCGCCTTCGGCACCGCCTGATTCCGGTGCTTTGCCCGCTCTTGGCCTTGACGTGAGGCCCCTCCTTCTGCCTTCCTCCCTCTGTCAATTAAAGCTGTGCGCGGCCCGCTTAGCTTCGACCGGAAGAGGCTCGCTTTTGACCCGCGGATCAAAAAGTCCCCCTACAGGGGGATTCCCGATGAAAAATCAAACATACTTTAAACAAACTCCCACAGGGCAAAACAATGCTCAAACAAAAATCCCAAAACTATTTCCCAACCATCCTGTGGTGTTGGGTCCTCGTTTTGAAGAGACAGCGCCCCGCGTTCACTCCTCCTCCCGCTGCCCCCTCCCTCCTGCCATCATCATCATCATCATCATCATCATCATCATCATCATCATCATCATCATCACCATCATCATCATCATCATCATCATCATCATCATCGTCATTATCACCATCATCATCGTCATCATCATGGGGCCACGAAACGTGTGCAACCGTTTCGGTATCACCATCATCATCATCATCATCATCATCATCATCATCATCATCATCATCATCATCATCATCATCATCATCATCATCATCATCATCATCATCATCATCGACATCATCGACATCATCGACGTCATCATCACCACCATCATCATCATCGCCATCATCACCCGTCACACGTTTCGCGGCCCCATAGGGATCTCCACCGAAGGCCTCAGTGCCACCGCCCGCATGCGTCAGCCACACCCACTTCGGCACACCCCTCACACGTTTCGTGGCCCCATAGGGAGCTCCACCGAAGGCCCCAGTGGCTGCGCCCCATGCGCCCACCGCACCCATTTCGGCACACCCCTCACACGTTTCGTGGCCCCATAGGGAGCTCCAGCGAAGGCCCCAGTGGCTGCGCTCCCATGCGCCCACCGCACCCATTTCGGCACACCCCTCACACGTTTCGTGGCCCCATAGGGAGCTCCAGCGAAGGCCCCAGTGGCTGCGCTCCCATGCGCCCACCGCGCAGATTTCGGCACACCCCTCACACGTTTCGTGGCCCCATAGGGAGCTCCACCGAAGGCCCCAGTGGCTGCGCTCCCATGCGCCCACCGCACCCATTTCGGCACACCCCTCACACGTTTCGTGGCCCCATAGGGAGCTCCAGCGAAGGCCCCAGTGGCTGCGCTCCCATGCGCCCACCGCACCCATTTCGGCACACCCCTCACACGTTTCGTGGTCCCATGGGGAGCTCCAGCGAAGGCCCCAGTGGCTGCGCTCCCATGCGCCCACCGCACCCATTTCGGCACACCCCTCACACGTTTCGTTCCATTACGCGCACAGATTTCGTCACACGTTTCGTGGCCCCATAGGGAGCTCCACCGAAGGCCCCAGTGGCTGCGCTCCATGCGCCCCCACCACCCATTTCGGCACACCCCTCACACGTTTCGTGGCCCCATAGGGAGCTCCACCGAAGGCCCCAGCGGCCGCGCTCACATGCGTCCCCGCCACCCATCCCGGCACGCCCCTCACAACAACAGGTTTCGTGGCCCCATAGGGAGCTCCACCGAAGGCCCCAGTGCACCGCCCGCATGCGTCACCACCCGCACCCAATTCGGCACACCCCTCACACGTTTCGTGGCCCCATAGAGAGCTGCACCGAAGGCCCCAGTGGCGGCGCTCACATGCGTCCCCGCCACACATCCCAGTACACCCCTCACGCGCTTCGTGGCCCCATAGGGAGCTCCACCGAAGGCCCCAGTAGCGGCGCTTACATGCGTCTCCGCCACCCATCCCGGCCCCCCCCCCCGCAGCAGCATCATGTTTCGGGGACCCATAGGGAGCTCCACTGGAGGCCCCAGTGGCGGCCCGCACATGCGTTTCCGCCACCCATGTCGGCACGCCCCGCGCGTGTTTCATGTCCCCATAGGGAGCTTCGCCGAATGCCCCAGTGGCACCCATCTCGGCACACCCCTCACACGTTCCGTAATCCTATGGGGAGTTCCATTGAAGATGAAACCCGCAGCTGCGGTACTGACAACTGCATATGGTTGGGTTCTTCGCCAGGCTGATTTCTTACTATCTTTGGATATTCCCCCTAATCGCAGCCCCGACTTAATCGGAGTCCGGCGGCTCCGGCCGCCCGCCCTTCGGGCGCTCCTGGGCCACGCTGCAGCTCGGCATCCCGTTCTCGCCGGCGACGCAGACCTGCACGCTCTCTGCCCCCGCCCCCCCCTCCCTCTCTCGCGCTGGCAGCCTCCTCCCCTGCCTCCCGCGAAGGGGAGCGCAAAATGACGCGCTTGAGGCAGCACGGCCCCGATGGGGGCCAGCCTGCAGCAGCCACCGGGTGCGAAGCCGCAGCTTGACGGGCACGCCCGTCAACTCCTTGCGACGAGCGGGAAGCCCTGGGGAGCCAAGAGCCAGAGAGGGGGAAGCGGGAGGGGGGGGGAATGGAGGACAGAAGGAGGCGGAAGAGCAGCAGCAGCAGGAGAAGCACAACGAGGAGAGTGGCAGCAGGGGAGGAGGAGTGCGAATGCACCAACACCTCTGGGAGCCATGACTCCAGATTCACACCTGAGGCTTGCCCTACGACCGACGTGACCGCCGCGAACTTCATATCTCATATCAGGAGAAGGAGGAGGAGGAGGAGGAGGAGGAGGAGGAGGAGGAGGAGGAGGAGGAGAAGGGGGAAATGGAGGTGGAGGAGGAGGAGGTGGAGGGGGAGGAGGAGGAGGAGGAAAGCAAAGGCCCCTGGCCATGCTGGCGTCGCCGCTGGCGGCGTGCTCGTCGAAGAGGCCCTCACCGGCCCTGTCCCCGAGCTCGCCGCCGCCCAGCTCCTCGACACCAGAGGAGTCAGGAGGGGGGAGGGGGGGGGGTTGGAGGGAGTTGGAGGGCTGGAGGAGGGATGATGGAGGTTGAAGATTAGGAGGAGGAAGGTGGAGGAGGGAAGAAGAGGAGAAAAGGAGGGAGGGGGAGGAGGAGGGAGGAGGGCAAGGTGGGGAAGGAGGGAGGAAGCACGAGACAGGGAGGCAGGGACGACGGGGGGCAGGAGGAGGACGAGGGGGAGGAGGGGCAGGAGGGGTGAGGAGGTGGACACCGTAGTGGAGGGAAAGGAGAGACGACGAGAGAGAAAGAGAGAGAGAGAGACAGTGATGCACATGTGCGCATTTGCATATATATATATATATATATATATATATATATGTATATATATATATATATGAATCTATGTATATATACATTATTTACAGACTCGTGACGACACACATACACACATATGTTTATATGTCTATATATAACCAGGGCATCGCACCAGCTCTTTAGGGTGTGAATGGTTTAGGGCGTGTTCTCTTCTAACCTCCCTTCTTCCCCTTCGGGTACGGGTAGACCACTGTTCCCTATTCATAAACACCCCCTTCCCCCAGGCGGCCAGCAGCCAACCTGGACCAATGATCCCCCAACCCACCATCCCTTGTTACAGACAATACAAGATACACTTTGCCTCCAAATCTGTCGCGTGCGCGGGTGCCCCGCGACCACTCGGAATTGGTTTTTGACAGGGACCACTGCCCAGCCCCTGCCAAGCAATGATACAAACATGCACTTTGGCTCCAAATCTGGAGCATGCGTAGGGCCCTCACTTCTCTGAGATCTCATCTGTTTCACGACTCCTCAAGGTGTCACAACTTGTCCATCGGTGCTGGCGCTAATTGATCCCTGGAAGAGCCGCCCTTCTCACAGAATGCCCGGCACTTCGCTTCGAATGGGTTAAGGATCCTGAACTCCTTGGGGCCGGGGCCCCAGGCACTGGGGGGTCCCTATTGGTTCTTGGTAGCTGCCGCACCTCCCGCGCGTCTGGAGCACGTGGCACAACTGGCGCACGGGAGCACGTGCCGTACCTGGCACGCCTGGGCCTCCAGAGTGCCCGGTGCACCTGGAACCCGTGGCGCGCATGGCATTCGTGGGCGTTCCAGGCGATCTGCTGGCACTCGGGTGCTGCGGATGTGTTCGGAGGGCTGGTGGGAGTGAGCTGGACGGCCTGCTATCTAGGAGGGTGTCGTGACCCCTCCCCCTACAAGTCAACCAGTATAAGGATGCGCGATAAGGATGCAAGGGCCTGGGAAGCCCATCCCGAAGCTTTTCGAGCGGGGCGCGGCCAACGAAAGTGGCCAAGGATGGACCGAGGAGGCAAGGATGCAAGGGTACCGTTGGGAAGATTGCCCATCCTTACTATTCGGGTTGACTGTACCCCCTCCCCCTGGACCTGGACGGGGAGACGGCGGGCAGTGAAAGCGTCCAAGATGGCCTCGGCGAGAATGCCAGCAATGCTAATGTTAATAGGGTCTGGGGCCGGTTTCGGCTTCTAGGGGAGGGGGACGCTAGTTGAGTACCCCCCTTGCTGTGATCGGTCGCTTCCAGAATAGCCCCAAGATAGCCCCCGAAGCTCCCAAGAGTGCCGAACTCGGACCCAAGAAGCGCCCAGGAGGCCCCAAGAGGCCCCAAGATGCCCCCCTAGATGTTCTTCAAAGGCTCCCAGTAGACCCCCAAGGGGCCCCAAGAGGCTCCCCCGAGGCACCCAAGACGCTTCAAAAGGCCCTGGGGACCGCCAAGAGGCCACCAAGACGCCCTAACAGGCCTACAAGGCGCTCTCAAGAGACATCCGAAGAGACTCCGAGAATCATCCAAGAGGCCTCTGGCCTTTCTGTTCGCCCTCCTGTCGTTCCTCTTCCTCATTCGCCTAATCCTCCTCCTCCCTCCTCCCTCCTCCCGCTCCTCCTCCTAGTCCCTCTCCTCCTCATCTTGCTCCTCCTCCAATTCCTCCACTATCCTCCTCCTCTTGGGGTATGACGGCTTCCCCGCATGTATTCCACTGCGTGCTCCCACATGCCTGATCGGGGCAAGTCGCCTGGGCATCTGTTCTGGATGGGCTGGTGGGGTTACGCGAAGCGTTTATACTAATGTATACATGTGGAGAGAGAGATAGAGAGAGAGAGAGAGAAAGAGAGAGAGAGAGAGCATACATAGAGAAAGAAAGAGAGAGAGAGAGAGAGAGAAAGAGAGATGGAGAGGGAGAAAGAGAAGCCAGAGCGATGACGAGGGAGGAGAGAGACAGAGAGAGAGAGAGTGCGACACACATACCATCGTTGTTGAGAACCTTGCATGTACAGGGAAAGAGAGAGGCACACGCAGAGAGAGAGAGAGAGAGAGAGAAAACAACAAAACAGGAAATAGAGACAGAGAAGGGCAAGCGTGCGTGCCCCAAACTGGTCCAAACAGGTAGGACTCGCACTGAAGCCCAACGCAAGTGAGGTGGGCCAACGAAGAATGCGGAACGAGGCAGAGGAAGGGAGACAAGGAGAGGGAGAGAGAGAGAGAAAGAGCAATTGAGTCTGCGTCAACATATAAACATATATATATATATATATATATATATGTACACACATATCCCCTGACCCCGATAGCAAGCGATACGAATCACGGATCGCTTACTCAAGGAGTAGCAGGTCCAGGGATAGGCCGTAGATGTGCGAATTCGGGCGCAGCAGCAGCGCGCGCCGTTTGAACGGAGACTCATGCCGAAGCGGAGAGGTAAAGTTCAGGATCTGGCGTATTACGCCACAGACTGTAGTCGGATCGCGACGCAGATCATCTACTGGGGACCGTGCCCTCGCGGCTAGGTGGGGCCACGCGACCGGGCCCCCAGGATCGCGCGCGCCAGCAGGCAGGAAGACACGCAACAAGGGGGAGGGGACGAGAGAGGGACGAGGAGCGCGGGGAGGGGCGCGCAGAACCTGCGGAAGCCGAAGGGTGAAGCACCCGGCCAAAAGGCGAGCAACCTGCGCTCCAAGGAACGGGCGGTCTGCAAGCCGGCACGCCGTGCAGCGGGGGAAGGCACACGCACGCCCTGGAGACGAGGGCGCATGGCACTCCGCAAAACCATCCCCAGCTGCGGAGAGCGAGTTCACCAAAAGCATCGACCAGTAAGCAAGCACGAAAGGGAACGAATGGGCAGAGGAATGGTGGGCTTGTTTTCCACCGCCACCACCATAAGTGGGAGGGGGAGGAGGTCCTCCTCCTCCTCCTCCTCCTCCTCCTCCACCTATTCTTCCGCCTCCTCCTCCTCAGCCTCCACCTCTTTCCCCCCTCCAACTTATAGGTGTGGCCCATCAAGGAAGACTGAGGACGAACAGACGCACGCTCCAGTCGAGCGTCTTGGGCCCCTCCAAGGCCGGGTCCTCTCCAGCCGGCCTGAGCCAACAAAGCCTGGGCCAACTAAGATATAGCGCCGTCCCGAAGTGGAGTGGGGAAGCAGAGGGAGAACGAGGAAGGACGCGCACACATCAAGACACATCAAGATCGAAACAGAAACCATGATCCGTGCGCAGCTCTTGTAGCAACAAGCTGCCTCTTGCTACGGCGACTTGCACCACCCCAGGCGGACTAATCCTGCCCTCTTGTGGACAACAGGAGTTCAAACACTTGTCACGGACTCCGTGCTTGGAGCTCGTTCGCGTCACTGGTGCGTGGGAGAACGCTCTCCCAACAAAGCAGGGCCTTTTACCGCCGAGAGGGGTGTCAGAAGGAGAAAGGACAACATGGTTGAACATCCAATCGAGGATAGGCTTAGGTCGGGCATGTCCTCCTACAGGCGGATTTTGGACAGAACAACTTGTAAGCTGTCAGAAAATTATCAAACATGTTTTTTAAAAGATACTCGAAGAACCGTCCCCAAACTATGGTTAAACATATGTTTGGATATTCCTCCCCCCTGTAGAGGGAGAAGCCCAACTGAAGGATAGGCCAGCACGTTCGACAAACTCCACCTGGGGCTGTGCAGGGGCTGGTTCTTTGTCGAACGCCCTGGGCCCACCGCGGCGGGGACTCAATAAACAGCGCCGTTGCGAAGAGAAGGGGGCAGAGGAGGAGGAGGATGAGGATGAGGAGGAGGAGGACGAGGAGGAGGAGAGGAGGAGGAGGAGGAGGAGGAGGAGGAGGAGGAGGAGGAGGAGAAGAAGAGGAGGAGGAGGAGGAGGAGGAGGAGGAGGAGGAGGAGGAGGAGGAGGAGGAGGAGGAGGAGGAGGAGGAGGAGGAGGAGGAGGAGGAGGAGAGGAGACGAGAAAAGTGAGGCTCTTGTGCGTCACGCCCGAACTCGGACGAAAAGGCGCTCAGGTGGTCTGTGCCATGTCGCCGCCTCGCTCAGGGCATGTTGCAGCGCCCTGCCAGCAACCGCTGCCGTCAGTGTCCTGGCCGCTTTGGTGGAGTTGGTCGCGCGGTGGGCCGCGTAGGCGCCCAACGCCCCCTCGGCGAACATGTCGTCGTCGCGCCTGCCATCGTGGACCCCAGCCAGTGTGGAAGGACGAATTCAGCATCAATGCGGAGCGCCTTCGGGTGGATGTGGCGAATGACTCTGCGTCTAGAATCATGTTCTCTTTTACCTTCAGCGCCGCCACCACAACCAAGCCGACAGACAGACGCTGCCTGCGCCAGCACGCTGCTGGAATCTCCTGCGCGTGCACCACATGTTCCAGGCGGTGCTGAAACACAAATGCCACCACCCTACGAAGTACCCATCGCCGCAGCCAGCCCGCGCCGCGCGCGCCGGTCTGGACTGCATCCGCGATTTGACGAGGGACTCCAAGTGGCCGCCGCCATTTGTGCAGCATTTTCTGGATGTGGAAATGCGGGGCCCGCGCCTCCGGTTGGGCTTTCCTCTTTTCTCGTGTGACTGCCTGAAAACGACGGTTCGATCTGTTTGCCACTTCTTCCACAGTGCCAGCAATCACGCCCATGGTGGTGAGCTCGTCGAGTGATCTTGACAGCGCTGCAGGGATGGCGGCCTTCAGCCAAGCTGACCATTGCGTGCTCCTTTGCGCGTACTCTGAATCGAGCGTTGGTGTTGCAAATTCCTGGGCGCGCTTGCGCAGCAGCAGGCCGCCATGCTCCGCATTCTCCTGGTCCGCGACCCGGAGGTGGTGCGACGCGCGGGCCACATCTTGAAAAGACTGCGGCATGCCGCAGTAGTCCCCAATGCACCAAGAGGTCGTTCGGACTGGCTCCATTCTCGAGCCCTGGCGCCGCGCGCTTCAACGCCCAAGTTTCCACGTCAAGCGCGCGTGCGTCGGGGGCTACGATCTGCTCAGATCGCAAAATGAAGGCCCATCGCGGTCCATGACCACCCTTCCACGCGTTCCCGAGATGGCAGGCCCGCGGTGTCCCAACTGCTGTTCTCCGTATCAGGCACGGTAGCGCAGTCCGGATACGTCGCTGCTCGCCGCAGCGGCAGATGGCGCAAGGCTGGGCACGCGGCTGTACCTCCAGCGGCCCTTCCCAGAGCGGGGTCCCTGCGGTCTTCGGGACGTGGACATTCATGCCTGAGAGCATGCCACATTCATACAGCGTTTGCTGAAGGATTTGCAACCGTGTCTGGGCATCTTGATAAACAATCCCAGCGTCGTCGGCGAAAGCTCGAACAACTACGCCCTCCATCCTCGGGGGCAGGATGCGGAGCAGCAGGTCCATGGCAGTGACGAAGATGAGAGACAGCGGAAAGCCTTGCGTGATACCTGAATGAGCATCGAGGCCTGGCCACCGACCCCCAACGACCGAGATCGAACAACGTCCGCGGTCGTGGAAAGCATCCGGCACCCTCAGGGCATCGATCAGCACGCCCAGGCTGTCCAAGCACAGCTGCATGAAGCGAAGCGGCACGCTTAGCAAAGCAAGCTCGAAATCCAGGAGGACGATTCTGCCCCTGGCTTGTCTTATGGCCATGATAATGGCTGCGCGTTCAAGGCCAACCACCTTCGCAACCATAGGCTGGCCAGGAGCTGAGCGTGCACTTCCACCCGTGCTGATATGCCCCTGCCATATGATCCTGCTTGACGCGTTGACAGACGATATACGCCTCGTCCCATCTGCAGCGTGCGCCGCGCCAAACTCAGGGTCGTGCCCGCTCGCTTTCCTCGGGATGCAGCAGAGAATCCCAAGATTGAAACTGTGATTCCCCGAGCTCCCGTCCTCGTCCGCATACGCGGTCTGGATGTCTCTTGGGGCCGATGGCGCAGCGAGGGTCTGAGCGGCTTCGAACAGGGCTGTTCCTGCCATCTCGCCCACCCGTTTCCAGAGAGACGTTGCGATGCGTATCCGCTGCCATCTCGCGAGCTGGCCATCGCGATCTTGACATCTCGTTGACGTATTCGCCACAACTGGCTGTTCGTGGGCAGCTGCGTCACTGTACCTGTCGCTGCACCCTTCCGGAAGCACTCTGTGAGTCTCGCTTCGTCGACGTCCCAAGCTGTGAACGCGCCGCCCCACTGTCGCGCCAGCTCGGCCGCCATCTCCTTCGGAAACATGGTGATGATGCTGCCTGCAGCTGTTAGGATAGCCCGGAAGTTGTTGGGTTTTCCAGGCTTCAAGCAACGAGTCTTACTAGCGATCGGTTCCTTCCGCGCGGCCGAATCCTGGTCCGAAGACGAAGCTGCAAATCCCAATTCTTGGAAATCGTGCCGCGCATTTTCCCTCGCCAACCGAATAGCGAGGTTTCTGAATGCTTCTCGGGCCTCGGCATTATTTTTTGTCGGCGATCCCGTGAGGGCCTGAACGAAGGGTCAACAGTTAGGCCCACGGTAGATGTTGCGCACTGTGAGCGACATCGCGACCGAAACGCGCTAGGAAGCAAAACAGCTAAGCTTCAATGCCCGACTGTTGTGCCTCGCGCCGAAGGCGCGCTGGCGGGCATGCGATTCCGAAACCTACATTCTGAGGGCCCGCCACCCCCTGTTCCCCCGACCCTCATACAACAGCGTTCGTCGGACATCGCGGCGGGCAATCGGCTCAGCCAGGCCGCGGGCGCCCAGGAGGCACGGGATACGGAAGCCAAAGGGCGGGCCCGCCCAATGGCCCAGAGGACAGAGGCGCAGCCTGCTTCGTGTCCTTCTCGCAGTGAGCGTGGTAGCGGCAGCTCCTCTGCAGCCCACTGCGCGACGATGGGTCTGCCTTCCTCCACTGCTCTCAGGCAGCGAATGGCGCAGCCTAGGCAGTCAGCGGGAGAAGCAGGTTCTTCCTTGCTTTCTAAAGGACTGGGCCTGCGTGTTGGTCCGGCGGCTGTCGCCGCTGTCGCCGCCCCCTCGCCGCCTCGTCGCCGTCAGTCGTCTGGGTCTGCGGCCTGCGTGTTTGTGCAGCGGCTGTCGCCGCGGTCGCCATCCCGTCGCAACCGCGTCGCCGCGTCGCCCCCCGTCGTCTGGGCCTGCTTGCCGGTCTGGCGGCTGTGTTGTCGCCGTCGCCGCCCCGGCGCAGCCGCGTCGCCGCCCGTCTTCTGGGACTGATTGCCGGTCTGGCGGCTATGTTGTCGCCGTCGCCGCCCCGTCGCCGCCCCGTTGCCGCTTCGTCGCCGCCACATAGCGATTGCACAACATAGATAGCACAACATATATTACACCACCTATATGTATACACATATTCCATAAACTGATACACATGATATAACATACAACCTGAAGCGTAGAACCGACTTTGCTCAAACTATGGTGCACCACGTTTGCACAACATGGGTTGCACAGCATCGCGTGCACTACACACGCATCTATATATATATATATATACATATACATATTTATACACGCACATGCACATACGCATACACACATGCACTTACACACATATACATGTACACAAACGTACACGTACACACATGTATATACATATACGTGTGAATATACATATGCAGAACACCATGCATACACATTCACGTACACACATACATACACATACAAGCATACATATAAAGTGATGCCCACATATACTGCTCCAAACGAGTGGCACCACATATATATATATATATATGTAGTTCCACATATCTGAAACAACACCTATGGCATCACATACGTTGCAACACATAAAAGACACCACGTGTATTGCACAATATAGGCTGAACAACATAGATTGTGACATGGATTCCACTAAATCCGTAAAATGCCTGGCGGGTTTGGGGGACCCTGGTCCCCGGAGCCGCCAGAGAGCCCCGAAACGGCATCGGAAGGATTCCCAAGGCCGCGAAACTGCTCCCCACAAGAGCTCCGAGACGGTCCAAGAAGCCCCGAGACGACCAAAGACAGCTCCGAGATGACCCAAGACGGCCCTCAGACGGCCCAACATGCCCCCAAGACGACCTCATAGGCCGCCAAGACGCCCCGGGACGGCTCCGAAGGGACACCCAAGAGGGCCCCAAGAGGCCGAAATTGTAAATGTCCGATGGGGTTGCCACGGATGTTTTGAAACAAACACGTGCGAACGCGCTCCTGCAGATTCTTCAGAAAATCGAATCTTTCAACATGTTCATAAAATGCTACCCAACGGGCCTCCCGCGCGTGCGTGTCGAAATCTTCCGAACGCCTCTGCGCGCGTGCTGTCGCAAGAACCCGCGCGCGCATGCCGAAAGTTTCAACAACCCGAGGTTTCGCAAGGATTGTTTGATGTTTTTTGCCCGGCAACATAAAAGCACAGGGTTTGACAACATATTTTTTTACAACAAAAAAAGACATGCGCGCGCCCTCTTGCGAATTCCCCATAACACCATATGTGTATCAACAGTGTCGTCGAATTCTGCCAAGCAGGCCTCTCGCGCCGCATGTCGAAATCATCCGAGCGCCCTTGCGCGCGTGCTGGGGGGCACGATCCGCGTCAAAAAATACCACGAGGTTCACTTGCGCGCGCCGGCCTCACGCGCATGCAATCCGACCCGAAGACATCGTCATCAACATCGGCGCCGTTATGGGCTTTGCCATCGTCACCGCCACCATCGTCACCATCGTCGCGACTCTCATCATCGTGCCTACCTTTGTTGGCGTCGCCATGATACCGGGCCCACCCAACTCATCGACTCGCACGGAAGTGCCCGCTGGGAAGTCCAGCGGTCAGCGCCACCGCGGCCGCGTCGGTCGCGCCGCACTAGCTGGCCGCTGCGCGCGCGGGGCATCCGCGGGCTAGCGCGGCCGCAGAGACGCACCAGCCAACGCCAAGCACTCATCGCAATCGACACCGCATGGGTTTTGCAAACCAAATTGCGCGAGCTGTGGCGTTGACAACTCACTGCGAGCATTGGCAAATTGCACATAGATTGCGCCACGCATATTGGTCAACAGAAGGCTGCAAGCATGTGTGTATACGTATATATACACACGTATCAGCACCACACACAGGTCTACGTAGCTGGCTAACATATGCACAGCATGTAAAGACATATCTGTATACAACAGGAGCAGTCTGAATCAGGATGGATTGGTGGAACCTGATTCGGATTATGTAGGGCGTGGCCTCCTACAGGCGGGTTTTGGACGACAAAGTTTGAATATTGTCAAAAATACTACACAAATCGTCCCCTGACCATTTGTTGACTATTTTTGGACATTCCTCCTGTAGAGGGACACGCCCGACTTAAGACTAGGACAAAGATTTGCCGCCCAGCTCCTCGAAGTGCGCCCAAGGGGAGAAGCGCTCCCTGGCCTCGCTCAGGCCCGCATGACCCCCTCCCGCGGCGGGTGGGCCTCAGACACAAGGATGCCCTCCCTCGCTATTCCTCCCGTCCTGCCCCTCCTCTCCCTCCCTCTCGCTCTTCTCCATCCTGCTCCTGCCCCTCCTGCTCATCCTGACACTCCTGCCCCTATCCCCTCTCCTCCCCTCCGCCTCCTCCGCATCCCTGCACCTGGGGAGGGGGGGGGACAGCCATCGGGACAGCCACGGGACAACAGCGGGACGACTGCGCAACAACCACGGGACAACATCGGGACAACCTTCAGGACAACCATCGGGACGACCATCGGGACAACCATCGTGGCAACCATCGAGGCAACCATCGAGGCAATCATCAAACCAACCATCGGGACAACCACCGGGACGACGGGCGGAACAGCCAGGGGCGACGGCTCGGATATCCGGCGACTCGTTGTAAAGTCAGACGTTGTCCCGATGAAGCCCGGGACCTCGCGCAGCCCTGCCTCGCCCGCGCGCACGCCAAGCAGGAAACGACACGAGTTCCTGATTGGGACACCTCACGTTTCACTTCGGACTCACCGCCGAACACCTCCGACCGATACATACAAAAAGATAGAGAAACGAAGGATTGAAGGATTGCAATCCTTGTTTTTTTTGCAATCCTTGGTTTTTGTTGCGATCCTTGGTTTTTTTGCAATCCTTGCAATCCTTCGTTCGAGAGAGAAAGACAAAGGAAGCGCGAGGCAGAGCTGATTAGCAGAGGGTCCGGGGAACACGCATGTTGGGCAGACTTCGAGCGCTCTGTCGCGAGCGCCGCAGACCTTCGGGAGCCCTCCAACCAAGCACTGCCGTGGAACAGTTTCCACCGAGAGACACAAATTTGGGACCCCCGCGGCTCTCCAGGCAGCGTATTCTCACTCGGAGGCGCTCTCTGACGGCCCCAGGGCCTGGGAGAACGACCTGGATGGGTATACGCACACAGACAACAGTAGCACCCCTTTCCCTCAGGATACCTTTCCATCGTGGATAGAGGGCAACAAATCCACCCCGATAAGAACCACCCCGACACGCGAAGCCGTTTGGCAAACGCGCCCAAAGAAGGAACCAAACAGGGCAAGGCTGTTTAGCAAACGCCCAAGGCCGTTTAGTAAACGCCAATTGTCCGGTCGGGGTGGTCTTTCCTCCCTTGAAACTCGCCATCGCTCGTACGTACGTCCATTCTCTGTGCTTTGTTCGGTTTCGTGCGTGGTTTCTTCGCCAAATGATCAAGGATGCTCCTCGACGGTCCTCGCCGAAGGAAAAATGCACACGTCCGAGCGATGCCAAGACGAATACCAAGATGAGGCGGTCGCGCTGCCAGCGCGCCCCCTCGCTGCCCCGGGGGCGCCTCTGCGGGAGCGGGCCGCGAGGCTTCCAGGGGCATAGCTCCGCTCCACGCGCGTCGTGAAGACGACCTCGGCACAGAGGGCGAGACGCGGAGGTCGGCGAGCGGGCCGGAGGGGAGGGGAGGGAAGCTCGCCATCGCTCGGACGTCCATTTCCTGTGCTGTTTTCGGTTTCGTGCGTGGTTTTTCGCCAAACGATCAAGGATGCTCCTCGATGGTCCTCGCCGAAGGAAGAATGCACACGTCCGAGCGACGCCAAGGAGGGCGAGGGGACAAGCCATTCCCAGGCATGCGCAGCCTGCGACACCAGGCAGCTCTGGACTCGGCGCGCAAGGGATAATTACCCTCGGACGATCCGCGGCCAGCGATGGGGGAAGCGAAAGGGAGGAGGCCTGCTCAGAAGGCAGCGAGGCTTCTCATACGCCCTCGCGCCATCTGAGAGGTTTCCTGTGTCTCTGGGCAAGGCTCAGAGAACTTCTCAGATGGTCGAAGAAATTCGGGGGCGCGCAAACATGGATTAGCGATCCATAGATTTGGCGCGCTCCCCGAATGGTGCCGCCTCGCTGGGCGGCGGAAATCCGTGATTTCACGTGGAAGCGGGGCCCGTCGCTGATCCACGCCCCCTTGATCCATGTTTGCGATCGCCTGAGAAATTCAGAGCCTTCTTGGAAGGCCCCGCCCCTTCTCGCCTTCCCCCTGGGCTCGCCGCCGATGTGCGGGGACGCGGGGCGGCAGGGCGCATGGCAGGATCGTGGATGCGTCCTGTGCGCGCTCCTCCCTCCCTCCTCCTCCGCCTCGTCGGCCCCGTCCCCGCCGCCCCCCCTCCCCATCAGCACCACGGCCCACGTCCCCACGCCTCTGCCACTGCTGCCATGACGTGTAGCAGGCTCTCTCTGGCTGCTCCTCTCCTCGGACTCCTCCCCCTCCTCACCCTCGCCGCTCGTTGCTGAATGGCCCGAGGGTTTGTCGGACGCGGCCTCCCTCCTCCTCCCCCTCCTCCTCCTCCTCCTCCTCCTCCTCCTCCTCCTCCCCGACCGCCCAGGCGGACCACACGGTGATCCGCCGCCGCGGACCCGTACGCCCTCTCGAAGCTCGCCAGAAACGGGCCGCAGTAGGTGTCGAAGTCCGACGGCGCCCCGCTACGCGGGGCGTGCGGGGCGAGGCTGGTTCCCTCGAGGACGCTGGGCTCAGGTCGGGCATGTCCCCCTACAGGCGGATTTTGGACGACTAATAAAGCATTGTCACAACATACCCCAAACTGATCAGAAATATTAGGAAGATCGTCCCCAGTCTATTGTCTGACTATCCTTGAGTATTCCTCCTGTAGAGGGACGAGCCCGACTTGACGCTGGGCCGCAAAGCGCTGTGGATTGTTCACGGTACCAACACCAGCATGCTGAGCCTTGCACTGCTTCGTGCCACACGCGGTCCCCGCGTGACGCCGCCGAAAACTTCTGAAACAAGAACGTGTCCCCTGCCCTCCCTGCCGTGCATGACACAGTGCCGACCTCTCTCAGATCGATGCCCCCGAGTGAGTATGCATAAAACTGCCAGCTGCGCGATCCGACTTAGTTCGCTCCAGAGCCCAGCTTGCATGACATGACTGGCGTGCTGAACGGAGTGCGCTGTCGAGAGTCGCCGCTCGGCCAACCAAGTGTTGCATCTGCGAAGCACGGGCCGCATACTCCATCCAAAGGGGATGCGCTTTACCTTGTGGCTCTGGATCGCCCAAGGCTGCACTACCAGAACGACGACCTCGATTCGGGGGGTCACAGAAGATGGGGCCCGTGGGGCCACCTTCGCGGCGGTCCTCACCCTCCTCCCACCGCCCTCCTCCTCCTCCTCCTCCTCCTCCTCCTCCTCACTCCTTCCTCTTTACTCCTTACTCCTCCTCCTCCTCCTCCTCCTTCTCCTCCTCCTCCTCCTCCTCCTCACTCCTCACTCCTCTCTCCTCACTCCTCACTCCTCCTCCTCCTCCTCCTCCTCCTCCTCCTCCTCCTCCTCCTGCGAGACGTGGGGCCGTGGCGGGCGATTGTGTCGCTGGACATCCCCAATGGGAGGTCCCGGCGCACATCGTCAGCACCAGCGTCGCGCCGTGGCGTGCGGCGGGCGGCGGGGGCGCCGCTGGCCGCGAAGGGGGCCCTCCCTGTGGCCGTATAGTTATTCGCTCAACAGCTCGGCACGGACAGGCCGCCCCTCCTCACCAGGCCTGTGAGGAAGAAGCGCCCCTGGCTGGGGGGGCCCTTTGCTGGAGAACAGAGGCCTGCCTGCAGATGCTGCCCTCCGCCTACCGCTTTCTGAGCCGATGGCTCGCAGGTGGCATTTCGCACGCAAGCTGAACCATCTGGCTGCCTTTTGATCCTGCTCTCAGGTGATGCCACATGCAACTACAAGGCCAACTATGAATGGCCGGCCCTTGACGTCAGTCTGCCACTTTCTCGATCCGACATACACATTCACACACACGTGCAACTCTTACGCGCATCCACAAGCTGCTGGAATCTGTGAAGTGGAGCGGACAAGCACTTGTACTACAGAAGAGACACGTATTGATCAAATGGTTTCCTCGCCCCCTCCCCCCCCCCTGTTAGACAGGCCAAAAGACCGACCTTTAGAGCTCGGAGTCGGCCTCGAGACCCGATCACACGAACCAGCGGAAGTCTGGGCTTCCCTCGTGATCCCTCTCATCGTTTGCGAGGCGGGGATTTATTCATAACCAGAGTCTGCGGGGGCTCAGATTCGGAAACCAGGGTTGGCAATGGATATGGATATGGATATATATATATATATACACATAACTACAAGCCATTCCGACATACATACATGCACACATACACATGCATGCATACCGATGTCGGTGTCAAACATATATACAAGCATACCGACAAATCCATCATTATATCGACGACACAGCTGTATACACATTCGGATATATGCGTGCACATCTACATCGATGCATAGGTCGAACGAGGGTCATATACATATATATATATATACATACCCATCGGTCGATCGACCATCGTTTGTATATATGTATGTAATATATGCATATGTACACACACATATGTATGGGTGTATGTATATGCTGGAATACAGAGATATACATACTTCTAACTGTATATCGATGAATTCATCAGTGCACACCCATGTATTTATCGGTAAACATATGCATATACGAAGACCATGGAGCACGATTCGCACGCGCTTGAATTTAAGCTCGGCTTTACGAGCTAGCTGTAGGATGCCCCCATGCGTTGGTCTTCCCTGGGGCCTCCAAAATGCCTCAAGACGGCCAAAAAGGCCTCCAAACAACATTTGGATACCCCACAGATTGTGTCACAGAGGTCCAAAACGGGACAACGAGGACGTGGAACGGGATACGGAAGGGAAAAGGAAAAACATGCAGGGACACGCCAAAGCAGGGGGGCCGCAAGGAAATCGTGGGGGGTAGAAAACCTGAAAAACATGTGTTCGAGGGATGTGCTTCGCGCTGGGTTTCCTACGACTGCGTGAGGCACGCTGCTGGGCGAAGGGGGCTGAAGAAGGAAACAACGCCAGGAACACCATGAAGGGACAGCAGTCCGAACGAAAGCCGAACGAACTGAGACGATTCAGTCTGAGGGAGGAGGAGGAGGAGCGCGGGATCAGGGAGAAGGGGGCGGCGCAATCTCCCGGGAGCGTCATCGGGGTGTTTTCGGCAACTTCCCTGGAACATCTTGGGGGCGTCTCCTGGGGCCTCTTGGGGTCTCTTGGGGGCCTCGTGTGGGTTCATGCGGGCCCTTCGGAGGCCGCTTGGGCGCTCTTCGGGGTTGTGGGAGCCTTTGGGGAAATTCAGAGCGGATCCTGGGGTCTCTTCGGGGCCTCTTCGGAGAGCCTTTGGAACCTCCGTGGTGCATCTTCGGGCGTCATGCGGGCCTCTTGCGGCGACTCGGGGCTCTTCCGAACCGCTCGGGGCGCCTCTTGGGGGTGTCTTGGGGCTCTCTTGGAAGGCATGCGCGGTTTCCCCGGGGCTCTGGGGGCCTCTTGGAGGCCTGGGCCCTGGGCGCTTTTGACGGGCTGTCGTGGGCAGTTTTGGGATGCTCTTGGGCTGTCGGTGGGGCGTCCAGGGCTGTTTTCAAGGCCTCCCTGGGCGCTTTGGAAACCCAGGAACGCGGTGCCGGGGATTCACCGAAGATGTCAGCGAGGTGGGCCGGGCCCTGGGGGGTCGTATACTGCGCCGATCCGAGAATTTCCCCGATTTTGCCACCGTGCTCGCCGCGGCCATCTGGGGCGGCGCGCGCAAGATAAGACTCGCGGGGCCCGAAGGCGGATAGGGGGCGATGTCGCGAGGGCAAAGTCGGCGCGCCGATGGGCAGCCCAGCGCCCCATTTGGCCGGAGGGGCCCAATACAATGCAAGGGCAGAGCCTGACCTCCGCCCGGGGTCGCGGGATCGGGTTCCCCATCCCAATTTAAAACTTTAAATCCCAAACGGTGGCTGACCCGAAAAAGAGCAAGCGGCACAGGACTTCCTCGAACAAAACTTTCGGGTTCGGTCACGCGACGACCCGAAAAAGTTTACCGGCCGACCTGAAAGTGGCCAAATTCCATAGAACTTGTGCCCGAGAAAATTCGTATCCGGTTCGAACGGCCCGAACATGTGAAACCGTTTAGAACGTTTTGCAAAAGCATCGTTCTCGAAGTCTTCGGGCCCAGTCCGAAGAAACCGAACGTGGGCGCACCGCCTAGACCTTCCTATCAAAAACGGTTTCTCGGTGGGTCCAGGCCTCGTCCGAAAGAGCTGCCGATGGGCAGACCGCCCAGGACTTCCTGCAACAGAAATGGTTTCTCGGGCGAGCCATTGTCAACGGGAGCGCGCCCCGCGCGGGATCGGGGTTCGCACGGGGGCGCGGCTGCTCTCTCGCCTGTCCAGGGGGCATGCATTGCCGCGCCCTTCAAGCATAGCGCTTCCACGGCGCCGTGCCTCTCAAATCGGAATTATCCTGCGACGTACCCGACCCTTTCTACACAAGTGGCAATTGCATTCAGGACCACTCAATACCGAAGGACATTTCGGCGCCATGGTATAATGGCGATCTGCGTAGGACGTGCCTCCGCTGAGCCTCCCAGAAGCCCATGCGCGCCAGGTGAGCCAAGCGCGCCAGGCGCGCCAGGTGCGCCAGGTGCGCCAGGAGCGCCAGGTGCGCCAGGTGCGCCAGGTGCGCCAGGTGCACCAGGTGCGCCAGGCGCGCCAAGCGCGGCAGGTGCGCCAGATGCGCCAGGCGCGCCAGGTGCGCCAAGTGTGCGCCACGTGTGCGCCAGGTGCGCGCCCGGTGTGCCAGGTGCGCCAGGTGCGCCCAGCGCGCCAGGTGCGCCAGGTGCGCCAGCTGCGCCAGGTAGGCCAGGTGCGCCAGGCGCGCCAGGCGCGCCAGGTGCGCCAGGTGCGCCAGTGGCGCCAGGCGCGCCAGGTGCGCCAAATGCGCCAGGTGCGCCAGGCGCGCCAGGCGCGCCTGGTGCGCCAGGTTCTCCAGGCACGCCAAGGGAGCCAGGTGCGCCAGGCGTGCGCCAGGTGTGCGCCAGATGCGCCTAGCGCGCCAGGTGCGCCAGGTGCGCCAGGTGTGCCAGGTGCGCCAGGTGTGCCAGGTGCGCCAGGTGCGCCAGGTGCGCCAGGTGCGCGCCAGGTGTGCGCCAGGCGCGCCAAGCGCGCCAGGTGCGCCAGGTGCGCCAGTTGCGCCAGGCGCGCCAGTTGCGCCATGCGCGCCAGGTGCGCCAGGTGCGCCAGGTGTACCAGGTGCGTCAGGTGCGCGCAGCGCGCTAGGTGCACCAGGTGCGCGCCAGGTGCCCCCAGCGCGCCAGGTGCGCCAGGTGCGCCCAGCGCGTCAGGTGCGCGTCAGGTGCGCGCCAGGTGCGCGCGCCAGGTGCGCCAGTCGCGCCAGGTGTGCGCCGCGTGTGCACCAGGTGCGCGCCAGGTGCGCCAGGTGCGCCAGGTGTGCCAGGTGCGCCACTTGTCCCAGGCGCGCCAAGTGAGCCAGGTGCGCCATGTGCGCCAGGTGCGACAGGCGCGCCAGGTGCGCCAGGTGCGCAAGGTGCGACAGGCGCGCCAGGTGCGCCAGGTCTGCGCTAGGCGTGGCAGGTGCGCCAGGTGTGCGCCCAGCGCGCCAAGTGCGCCAAGTGCACCAGATGCACCGGGTGTGCCGGGTGTGCGCCAGGTGTGCGCCAGGTGCGCGCCAGGTGCGCCAGGTGTGCCGGTTGCACCAGGCGCGCCAGGCGCGCCAGGTGCGCCAGGTGCGGCAGGTGCGGCAGGTGCGTCAGGTGCGTCCAGCGCGCCAAGTGCGCCAGCTGCGCCAGGTGCGCGCCAGGTGCGCCCAGCGCGTCAGGTGCGTCAGGTGCGCCCAGCGCGCCAGGTGCCTGCCAGGTGCGCGCCAGGTGCGCCAAGGGGACAGGGAGGCCTCAAAGTGGTCTGCGTAAGACGTACCTCCGCTGGGCCTCCCAAGAACCCACGAAGGTGGCGACAGTTGCGCAGATCGCAGCCCCGCAGGGGACAAGGAGGCCTCAAAAAGGTCTGCGTAAGACGTACCTCCGCTGGGCCTCCCAGGAACCCACGTATCTGGCGACAGTTACGCAGATCGCAGCCCCGCAGGGGACAGGGAGGCCTCAAAGTGGTCCGCGTAGGACGTACCTCTGCTGGGCCTCCCAGGAACCCACGAAAGTGCCGACAGTTGCGCAGATCGCAGCCCCGCAGGGGACAGGGAGGCTTCAAAGTGGTCCGCGTAGGACGTACCTCCGCTGGGCCAGGAACACACGAAAGTGGCGACAGTTGCGCAGATCGCAGCCCCGCAGGGGACAAGGAGGCCTCAAAGTGGTCCGCGTAGGACGTACCTCCGCTGGGCCTCCCAGGAACTCACGAAAGTGGCGACAGTTGCGCAGATCGCAGCCCCGCAGGGCACCGCGAACACAGGAGAGAAAAAGGAGGAGAGGGCGGGAGGTGGATACCACAGTGCTCTATTCAAAACGAATACCCACTACAAGGAGGGTTGGGAACAAACCTTCGGATCGCCGATGTATGTGAGTATATGTGTATACACACATGTCGACACATGTCTATTATGAATCAATTACTTTTCTGTATGTAGATATGTCTGAGCATCCGTCTGTATGTGTATTCAAACATGTACGTGTACTTTCACACATCTAGATATACATACATATGCATCACAGGCATATTTTCGTGTGCACATTTACGTATAAATGCAGTCTGGGCGCTCCCTCCACTAACTGGACGGTGCTTCTTTAGTGTGAGGCGAGCGCGAAGGCACCACATCGGGGCCGCCATTGCGCGAGATTCAGACTGCAGTTGAATGAAGGACTGGTGAGACAGGCAGGGCACGCACGACCGCATGCACCCTAAGGTTGGCCAATAAAGGGTTGGGAGAAACTTTGACGATGGCGGTAATGTCTAAGAGCAATCGAAAAGCAATACAGGGAGAGTTCCGACACAGATATTCCCAGAGTGCAAGAGGACGACGGGGCAGCGTCTCCCGGGGTACGTTGGGACAAACACTTCGCGGCTACATCCGCGGTGGAGGCGAGGGCTTCCCAGGCGGCCCCCAAACAAGAAAAACAACAGGCAGGGGCACAGGCTAGACGTTAAGAGTGACCCTGGGTAGGAGTGACCCTTCATGAGCGTTTCTTTGAAGGGGCCCCAGGACACACAAATAAATACACACAAATAAACCTATTCCCTATATCTTCCTACATTTTGTGGATTTTTATCTTCCCCCCCACGTCCCATATTATTATATATTTTCCCGGGAGTCGACGATTAATCCCACCAGCCCTTTGGGAGCCCTTTGGGCGTGAGTGGTTTAGAGAGCCCGCTCTGTCCTCAACCCCCTTCTTCCCCTTCGGGAAGGGGTTTACCCCTCCCCCTACCCCCTCCCCCTGGACCTGGACAGGGAGTCCGGGGTGGGGTCAGGGGGGCCTTTTTCGATTCCCGGGAGGGCCAGAAAACGACGACCCTCACGAGGATTCTGGCCCCGAGGGGGGGAGGGAGTTTGGCCCCTCTGCTCGTCTTTGAAGCAGAAATCATTGATTTTACTACGGTTTTTGGCCCCATTTTGGCGTCCTGAGGGGGCCGCGCTCATCTTCCCTCATAGCAGAATCATTGAGTTTACTAAGGTTTTGGTCTTAATTTGTTCTTTTCAGGGGGCAGCGTTCCTTTGCGCTTCTGAGGAGGTCGCAAGAGGCCCCAAGATGGACCCCAGAGGCCCCCAGGAGGCTCCCCAGAGGCCTCCCAGAGGCCCCCCAGAGGTCCCCAAGCGGTCCCAAGAGGCCCCCAAGAGCCTCCCCAGAGGCTCCCAAGAGGCCTCAAGAGGACCCAAGAGGCTCCCAAGAGGCTCCCCACAGGCCCCCAAGATGCCCCCAAGAGGCCCCAAGAGGCTCCAAGACGCCCCCAAGAGGCCCCACGAGGAGCCCGAACGACTCACACCAGGACGAGGGGCCCGAACGACTCACACCACGAAGAGCCCGAACGACTTACACCACAAGGAGGGGCCCGAACGACTCACACCAGGACGAGGCGCCCGAACGACTCACACCACGAGGAGCCCGAACGACTCACACCACGACGCGGGCCCCGAACGACTCACACCAGGAGGAGGGGCCCGAACGACTCACACCAGGATGAGGGGCCCGAACAACTCACACCACGAGAAGCCCGAACGACTCACACCAGGACGAAGAGCCCGAACGACTCACACCACGAAGAGCCCGAACGACTCACACCAGGAAGAAGGGCCCGAACGACTCACACCAGGACGAGAAACCCCAAACGACTCAAATCACGAGGAGCGTTTTCTCTCCCTCCTCCTCCGCCTCGTCCTTCTCCCGCTCCCCCCACAAGGAGGATGTACAAGGAGGCGGGAGGAAGGAGGAACAGGGGAGATATGCGGGGCCAAGCGGACACACGCCTGAAAAACACGACTGTCGGCATGCTTCGCAAGAGTTGCTGCTGTGAGATGGGCTGGTGGGGATACGCGAAGCGTAAAGAATTGTGTCTGTGTGTTTTTTCCCCTCCTGATTCTTGTGGGCGACTCGAGGGGGCCAAGCCCAAGCGCGCAGGCCGCTGCTATCGCATCGCGCTCAGCGATCGGGAGGGCCCCGATGAGCCCGCACCGAAGGTGACTCCAGCGAAGGGTCACTCTTACGTGTAGTCGAAGGGTAACGGTATCCGTACCGCTTCCTCCTTTCAGCGCGACACCCCCTGCGGCCCCACGGGCCTCGAGCATACACCACGAATTTCGGCTTGGGCTTCTGCGTGGTGTGCGCCACGGCGCCCGATGGGCCGTAGCGAAACCCTGAACCCAAAAACGTGTTCATCCCTGGGGGTCCTATTTTTACTTCCTTTCAAGCCACTGCCCCCACTCGTCCACAGCTCTGGAGGCCTAGTGTTGGGCTAGTAACACTGTTTACCGAGGCTTACAAACGAGTGCAAAACATCGGCGCAATCGATGATCGATCGGAGCCCTTGAAATGCACAAGGCGGGACCGAAACCCGAGACACTGAGCCCCAGCGAGACGCCTCGATCCCAACCTCGCGCACCCCATCCTCTGAGGGGGTGGCACTGCGAGGTCGGCCCCCCAAGCCCCTCTAGGCCCAGGAGGGCCGCAGGCCACAACTAGAGCCCACGGGAACCCCCAGCAAAACCGCTATGTGCCACCCCCTCTAGATGAGCGAAAAAATTGACTCAAAAAAGTTTGATTGCAGCTACTGCTCCTAGAGCCCTCCCTCCTCCTCCTCAGTGCCTCTGGCGCTTGCTGCCCTTGCCCTTGGTCTTGCCCTGCTTGCCCGCCTTGAACGCGAGCCTCTCGACGGTCTTCGCCGCCTTGCTCCGCGGCGCCGTGTCGCGCTCCAGCAGCAGCCCTGCTGCGAGGGCGCCTCCGTTGTCCCGCAACTGCATGAATGCCTGCTGGAGCTCCGGGTGGTGGCAGATTGCGAAGATCCACTTCTTCACCTCGTGATTCGCGGTGTCCTGCGTCGTCACCATGAAGCACCTGGTGGCGTGGAAGATCTTCGTCGTGTCCTGGGCTCTGGTGCTCCACTCCGCGATGCACTTCACGGCCTGCTTCGTCGCACCAGGGTCGGGCCCCTGCTGGATCGCCGCCTCCACCGCGGCCTCGTTGGCTTGCAGTGCTTCTGTTATGCGGTACAACACCATCTTCATCTGTGCGTCGGGGCGCTTGCCCCATGGGTGGCCCTTGAACTCGTCCTCCTTCTCCCTCTCCTTCTTGCCCACGGCATTGTACTCGTCCACTCCCGCTTCCAAGGCCATCTGGACTTTGGAGTCGGCGCGATTGGTGAGCACGATGTTCACGTCCCTGCTCTGGTTGCGAAGGTTGTCCTCGTGTTGCAACACCAGCTGGGCCATCGCCATCGTCAACTGTGGGAGCACCGCCGCGGCCGCGCCTGCCTCGGGCTCCTCTACCGCCCCTGCCGCGGCCCCGCCCACCGGCTCGGCGGGCCTCTTGGCCCGAATCTCCGCCAGCGGGGTGAACATCACTACGACCCTCTGCTGCTGGGACTGGCGGGGGGGCTGGATGGGCGTTTGGAGCCGCAGATGCCTGCAGCATAGGGCATCTCTTAGCACTGATGTGGCGTTGGAGCGTATCCTTTCTGGTGAAAACCTGTTGGCAATACGGGCATGTCTTATTTTTCAAACAATCTGGAGGAAGATCAAGTCGATTAGCGACTATCCCATGGGCTTGACGTCTGTGGCTATCGAGGCCCTTCGGGCCCCTGCACAAGTGACCGCACTCTGGACACTGAAGCATCTCATACTGCGTTCCATCGGCCCGCTCCCCTCCAGCAGGCGTGGGGTCGCTCGTGGCCTGGAAAGACAACGCCAATCGAAGGTCAGCCAAGGATAGTTCACAGAACCACCGTAGCCAAGGTTTAGACACTTCAGGTTCGGGTCCAGGGGCACCTTCCCGAATACCAGCTGAGAGCGACGACCAAAGCGAAGTGAGGTCCTGGCCCAGTTGGGCCACCCTTCCCACGGTTTTGCTGGAGTTCACCCTCTTCTCGAAACTCAGGCGCCCGAAAATCACGGCCCTGACCGCGTACGTGGGATCATACTCAGGAGCCTCTGGAGCCAGCCCTGGGGTAATCACTCTCTGCCACCACCTCAGCCTGCGGAAGAGCAACGTTGACGAGACCGAATGGATATTAGCCTTGCGACGGATCGCCTCATTGGGGACGTGCTTGACATGAGCGGGAGAACGAAGCAGGTGTCGAAGTCTTTTGTTTTGCCAGCGTTCTAGTTTTTGGAGCTCCGACTGGGTAAGCACCGCGATCTCCATAGCGCGCAAAGCGATGGACCGAACAAGTGAACTCCAAAGCCGTATTTTAAGTCGGTAGCTAAGGTGTCCTTTAAATACTTTATGGGATAGCCTGCCGTGCACCACATTGGCTCCTTTCAAGCGTTGTTGTAGTTCTTCCCCCATCGAGCTGTCGTCCCTGATCCTGACCCCCAGGTATTTGACGGACCTTTGGGCATGTATTTTCACTGAGCGACCCTCGTAGTCAATCATCTGGATCCCCGTACTTTTGGCGTTGATTTCCCTTCGGATTTTCTTGCACCCCGTTCCCGAAGACATCATCATGAGTTCGAGTTTCGGTACATTCATCTTCATGCCCCCCTCGTTGATCATTCGGAACAGGAACTGGAGATACTCGGCAATCCGATCATAATTCTCAAAAACGGCCAGACCTGTGAGATCGTCGACGAACTTGACCTGAGACACGTCTAACTCGGCATTCACCTCTAATTCTAAGATGTCCCTGCCCCTGTACCTTTCGAAGTTGGGGTCTGAAATCACGGTGACCCCCTCGAAGCCCTGAACGACCTGCTGGGAAGCAATCTCCTGGGTAATGAAATCATAGATGGCAATGAAGAGGAGCGGCCCTTCGACACTTCCCTGACGAACCCCACGACGGATCAGGAGTGTTCTGCACGGCCTGTTTGTTTTTACATCTCGCAAAATGTAACGTGTCCCTTCGTGTAGGGCCTCGAGTGTTCATCGGACGCCCTTCGAAACGGCCAGCCTGTCCAGCGATTCCCAAACCTTGTCCCTGGGTAACAAATCAAATGCTTTTTCCAAGTCGACAAGAGCAGCGACCAAGATCAGCGCAGGGAGGTTGGTGCGACTTCGGCACACCCTGAAACGGCGAATAATCTCATCCACAATAACCACTGCGTCTCGTGTTGATCGCTGTGGTAATGCACCAAATTGGGTAGTAGATAATCGGCCAGCGCACTTACGTAAATCGCCCATGCATGCTACATTAATGAATGCTTTCCCCATGTGGTTAATCAAATTGATCGTTCGATAATGATCTTGAGCGTTACGACCGTCACCTTTGGGTTTGCGAAGCGATACCGTTTCTCCATCTTTGAATCTCTGGGCAACCTGCTTCAATTGGTGGCAAGCCTGGAAAACTTGGGTCAAGGGCTCAGCGACGTAGTCGAGGCAAAGCTTCCATATTTCTGCTACCGCCCCGTCTGATTGTGGTCTCGGCATCGGTGACAACGCACTCCCAGGATCGCTCCACTTCAAGACGGGGGCCGCCTTATGGTTGGGTAGTTTTCTGACTGCTTCTATCGTGTTCTCGACGGTGATGGCCTCCGAGGGGTCGTCCAAGACGCCCATGCCGTGGCGTGGAGGCCGCTGCGGCGCAGACTCCGTGACATCTTCCGCCTGAAAAATGGTACACAGGGCTCGGGCTCGTACTTCCATGTCCTCCTCGTGGTCAAAGCATACCGTCCCAGTAGCAGGATTGTGGACCGTCATAGATGGAGCCGTGGGCTTCGGAGCGATACTTCTAATAATAGCGTAGCCCTTCCTGATGTCGTTGTGATGGTCCGCCTGCTCAGCTTGGTCAACTAGCTCTGCTGTTCGTTGTCTGCGAAAGGCTCGGACTGCTTTCTTCGCCAACCGCATGAAGTGCTTGTGCTGGCTCGTCAGTGTCTTGTGTAGCCAACTCCCCAGGACAGCCTTGGCGAGCATGCGTTGGTAGAGCTGCTTCTTAGCGATAAGCTCCCACGTCTCATCAGGAAAGGCGGGGGCCGCCTGCTTGGTGGGCAGCGTGGTATAGATGTCCACCGCTGCGTCAACGATAGCGCCCTCGAGGGCATCGAAGTACTCAGACGTCGTGCCATACGCCTGGCCAGGACCACACACATGTTGCCACTCTCCCCGAAGACGTCGCTCACGAAGATGCCGATCTACTGCGCCACACAACTGTGAGACCCGTTCGGGGATCATGGAGCTCTCCTGCTGCTGGGCCCTCTGCAGGTTCTTGAGGTCTGTCATGATGAGGTCCCTATTCCAGCGAAGCTCTGAAGGAGGGCGTTGTAGCTTGCACCGTAGTCCAGCATATATCGTTGCCTCCACAGGTCGATGATCCCGGTAGCCTCCCAAGCTCACTGGGAGGTCAATGAGCGGCCGGCTCGCGCGGCCGTAGCCTCCCTGAAGACGCACGCACACGTAGTCAATCGTTGACCAGCTCACCCCGTCCGTGTGGACCCACGTGGAGTTGAAGCGAGAGGCCTTGCCGAAAGTGTTGAGGGCTGCCAATCCTTGGTTCTGGAGTACCGACAGGAACTTGTGGCCATTCTGGTTCGTCCTGCTGAGGGACCTCCGAGAGCCTGCGAAGCCTGTGTTAGGAGGTGATGGGGCCACTGATGCGTTGGCATCTAAGCACCAAACCAGGGCTGAGCGGCCGGGGATCCTCGAGATGGTGTCTTCGCACTGTTGCCAAAACGCATCCTGGGACTTCCAGTGTTTTTCATTCACTTCAGTGGTCTGGCCCTGGGGCGCTCTGGGGGGCTCGTTGGTCCAGGAGTACCCGTTGAGGACGTAGAGGTCTCGGGGTCGACGGCCAGCCCTACGTAAGCGAACACCCTGAAGACGTCCAGGGACCCACTCATGAACACATCGTATTTCATCCATCCCGAAGAACCGCTTGTTGACAGCTATGAGGCACCCGTCTTTGGCCTTGGGGGACGTCCTAGGTGTAGGAAGTATGCGAAATCCTTCACAATGCCACGCGATGTTCAGGGACATGAGGGTACTCTGAAAACAGCACACTGCTACTTCCCGATCCCGCGCTAACCGTAAGATCTCCCCAAAACGGTCCATGATCACCAAGGACTCCGTGTTGTAGCTCCAAATCTTCAGTAGTTGTTTTGAACGTTTTTTCCGCAACTTTCCAAGGCCCGACGGGGCCGAGGGCGAGGGGTCGACATGGGGTTCATGACACACGCCGCTAGTGGCAAGCACGGCTATCGAGGAGCGAGTCCAATGCTGACCTTTGTACCAGCAGGCTCCTGTCAGTGCCACCAGCCTTAGTGCACGTCGATGGGCTCGCTTGTTCCCCATACGCCCTGGCTCCCGCAGCCGTACCTGACGTCAATGTCTGGAAAATGCGGTTCAGCTCGGTCGGGCAGCCGAGCAGCGCTCACCTCGCAGGCGTCGGTGTCGTTCTCCCCAGCCGACTCCCTCATGCAGCAGCAGGCAACGCCATGGCTGGGGGAATGCTGTGAGTCTGCCTGGTGGGGAGTTGCGACCCCACGCGCGCCCGAGCAAGCGACGTCCTTGAGCCGCCGAGGCTTTATTTTTACTTCCGCCGCCTTCCGCCAGCCATGCGCCGGCTCTTCCGCCGGCGGAGGCGACCTCGCTTTACTTCCGCCGCCTTCCGTCGTCTTCCGCCGAGGAAGAGATGCCAGCTCCTTCGACCCTCGAAGGCGAGACCCATCTTGGAACGCTCCATCTGGAGGGCCGCAGGTGGGTTAATAATGCTTATTTGTTGGTCGACGCTTCCTCTAGAGAAACCAAGCGGTACCGATACCGCTACTCCGCGGACCTCTCCCGGAGCTCGTTCTGACCAAACTTCGAGGCGAATCCAGCGATTGCGACGGCGAGGGCCCCGCGAGGCCGCGAACCACGCCTTTTTTTTTTTCCGCGGCATGATTTTGGCACGGCGCGAGGGGGCCGCGAGCGGCCCCCCCTGCAAGAGGAGAAGGCCACTAGGGCCCTCTCCCCCTCCGCCCCTCCTCTCCAAGCGCGAGGGGCCGCGAGCGGCCGCTCGAGGCCCGGGGCGGAGACGCGCCTGCGCGAGGGCCCGCCGCGCCCGCTGCGCCAGCGCCAGCAGGCGCAGCCGCGCCCGGGGCCGGCGGCGCGCGGGGGCCATGCCGCCGCGCGGCGCGGGGGGCCCCTGCGGCCGATACGAGCCCGGCGGCTGCTCGTGCCGAGGGCCCGCCCGGCGATCTCCCGCGCCGGAGGGGGGGGCTGGTGGGCGGTCGATGGGCCCAAGACCCCCCCTCGGGCCACGAGCCAAGAATCGGGGCGGGCGGTTCTGGTCTCCACTTGCGGCCTCTGGGGGCCCGCCCTCTGGACTACAGGGACGCATCCCCTGACTATGAAGGCCCCCCCCCGACTACAACAAGGGCCCCTCCTGGACTGCAGGGACCCATCCCAGGACTACAAGGACCCCCCCCCAGACTACAGTCACCCCCGCCCAACACAGGAGGTGCTGCGGGTTGCCAATGACGGATGTCGGGGCCGTTGTCTCGGAGAAGGGCTCCTCGTACGCGCGCGCGTTGCAGCAGCGGGAGCGCCGCGTTGCTTGCCGACGGGATTGCGCGCTTGCGCAAAACGCACTGTCTGCGTTGTCCCCCCCCCCGGACTACAGGGCCCCCCCTCTTGACTACAAGGCGCCTCCCCGGAACCGCGCCCTGGACTACAGGGTACCCCCCCGGACTACACGGCCCCCCCCCCAGATGATCACCCCAGAACTATTGAGGTAGTCAGAGTACTCAGAGTACCAGGCCTCGGGGCCGTCAAAACACTACTCAGGATGACAAGGTGGTCCTGGGGAATGGGTCGAGACCTCTGGGGGTCGACGCCATGAAACAATCCTGACGTCGAGGGTCTGGGGAGGAGGACGCTCGCGTGGTGCCAGAAGTGCCCTTGGCCGAGGGTGCCCTCGGGATGTCCAAGGGAGGCCCCCGCGGCCTCCAGAGCATCCCTCACGAGGTCCCAGAGGGCCCTCCACATGGAGCGAAAGGCGGGGGGCACCCTGGGCCCAGGGCGCCTTTAGTAACCCCCGAGGCGTGGAGGAATACGAGTACCGACCCAAAACATCACCCTGACCGCTGATCCGCCACCGTGCCTGGGCGGAGTGGGGGCGTTAGACCCTGGGCCGGCACAGGAACGGGCAGAGGGGTACAGAAGCTTGCCCGGATGTCATGGCGCGGCTCACTCTGTGGAACCCCGGTGTTGCGAGCGTGTCGTGTCACTGTGAGTTTCTTGGAGCCTTTGTGATAAGAACGCTCCACGTAATCGCTCGCACTAGGTAAGAGCTTCTCACGTCATCCATCGAGAGCTCCTGGGAGCCTTGACATTGCACGATTCTTACTTCACCGACACGCCTTGAAAGGGAAATTCCGTCACCTGGAGCTCTTGGGAACCTTGACGTCAAAGCTGTCTTTGTCACTGGGACGTCTGGGGGCGGGGGCCTTGGCGGCAAAACTGTGTCCGTCACCGTGCCCTCGTGGAGCACGAAGGCTTACACCATCGTCCGTACTGAGGAGCCTTGGTGTTACAAACGTGTTGCAAGATAAAATAATAATCCCACGGTTTGGGCCTCCCTGAGCCTTCTTCGGGTCGTCTGGAGGCCCCACCAGGCAGTCCGCCGACCTCTTGGGGTGAGATGCTTCCCCCTCCCCAAACCCCTCTCCCGGGGGCCTAGCCTGGCCGGTTTGGAGGGGGGGGGATCCATCATCCGCACACTTGGAGTCTCAAGAGGCCCCGAAACGGACCAAAAAGGGTCCATAGGTTCCCGGAACGGTCCAAGAGAGCTACGAATCGACGAGAGATCGTCCCAAAACGTCGGAGATTGCCTCCACCCAGCTCCATAAGTCCCCAAGACGTTTGAAACAATATTGCGAGGCGCCCAAAAGAGGTCCTCCAGAAGCAAAATTCGTCCCATTCACTGGGGAAAACGTAGATGTTCACCACACTCGCCCACTCGGCATCCACGCGGCGCCAAACGGCCCAAGAAGCCTCAAAGCTCGACCCTCGCCAACCCAAGAGGCGACTAAAAAGGCTCCAAGACGGCATCCGGGCGATCCACGAAGGCCCCAGAATCCATAGCAACGGCTTAGGAAAGCCGCAGGCTGCAGGACGGTCCCAAGAGAGCTCCAAAACGGGGCAAAAGGGCCCCCAAAGGCTGTCCGGACGGCCCACGCGAGGGACGATTCAATCCAAACCGCCCAATATCGCCGCCAAATAGCACCATGGGCGCCCAAGACGTTTGGAAACGCTTGAGCTTTCACGAGGCCTGCAACGGCCCAGTAGACCTCCAATTTCGACCCCTGTCACCCGCAGAGGCTCCCAAGAAGGTTCCAAGACGGCTTCCGGGCGATCCACGAAGGCCCCAAAAATCATAGCAAAGGCTTCGGAAAGCCGCGGGACGGTCCCAAGAGTGTTCCAAAACGGGGCAGGAGGGTTCCCAAAAGCTGTCCAGACGGCCCACGCGAGGGACGATTCGGTCCAAACCGCCCAATATCGCCAAGCGTCATGGGCGTCCAAAAACGTGAGACATCGTGACCACGAGGCGCTCCAAACAAGCCTCCGGAAGCAAGAACCGTCCCATTCCTTAGGGAAAACGCATATGTTCAGCATGTTCACTTATTGGGCTTCCACGAGGCCCACAACGGCCCAGTAAACCTCCACCTTTGGCACCCCGAGAGACTCTCCAAAAGGCTCCACGACGGCCTCCAGGCGCCCCACGGAGGCCCCAGAAACCATAGCAACGGCCCGGGGGAACGGCAGGACGGTCCTAAGAGAGCTCCAAAACGTGTCTAGAGGGGCCTCACAGGCTGTCCGGACAGGCCACGCAGGGGGACGATTGCTGCCGCCCGTGCAGGGGCCGGCGGTGCGGCGTAAGCCAGTGAATCTTGGGAAAAACTTGGGCCGTCCCTTTCTGGGCCGTCTTGGGGTAAATGATCGGCCCTCCTTCCAAGGCCCCAAACCTAAACACGGCCTCTTGGGCCTCTGGGGACTCCAAGAAGGGCCTCGAGATGGCCCAACATGGCCCCAAGACGGGGCCCAAGATATTCCCATCGGGGGCCCATGAGGCCCCCAAAACGGCCCCAAAAGGGCCCGAAAAGCTCCAAGGACGGCCCGAAAAGGCCCCAAGAGCGCCCACAACTGCGCCTCCAAAGGCCGAAATCATTGATTCGCCTATGGTTTTTCAAATATTTTAACTTTCTCGCCTTTTCGACTCGCAAAAATCCATGAACCCCAAAATCGCCCCAAAAGAACCCAAAAAAAACCCATGAGGGCCCCAAGACGGCCCAAGAGGGCCCCAAAACGGCCTAAAGAGGCCCCCAAGACGGTCCAAGAGGCCGCGAAAACGGCCCAAGAGGACCCCAAGAGGGCTCCAATGCGGCCGCGGGAAGCCCCAAAAACAGACAGCCTCCGAGGGGGCGAAACGACGCAAAAGCGCCCCAAGACGGCCCAAGACGCCCCCAAGAGGCCCCAAGAGGCCCCCAAGAAGCCTCCAAGAAGTCCCCCAGAAGCCTCCAAAAGGCTTCAACAAGCCCCCCAAAGGCCACGCAGCGACTGGAGTGTAATGTTATTTTCTCACCTGTGGGCGAACTGCGGCGCAGCGCCAGCCAAGTGGAGATTGGTCGCTGCGGCGCCCATGATGAGAGCCGGCGCTGGAAGGGAAGACGGGGACAGTGCGTGAAAAGGAGGGGGGGGGAAAGGCCCCAGATAAGTCCCCAAGATGCCACATGAAACTCCCAGGAGGCCTCCAGGAGGCCCCCAAGAGGCCCCCAAGAGGCCCCGCGACGACGTGACTGCACGCGCTCCGGACGTGCACCCCGCGAAGCGAGAGGGATCTTGGGAAAAACTTAGGCCGTCCTTTTCTGGGCCATCTTGGGGTCTTGGGGGGCTTCGGCCGCTTTTTGGGGTTCTCGGTCCTCTTGGGGCCCTCTTGGGGCTCGCAAGGGGTCTCTTTGGGCGCTCCTGGGTCGTCTTGGGGTTTTCTTGGGCCGCCTTGGGACCGCATTGGTATTGTGCCCTCGTGAGCCGTCTTAGGGCCCTCTTCGGAACCTGTTGGGCTGTCTTTGGGCGAATTCTGACGCGTCCTGGGCCATCTTGGCCCGTCGGGAGCCCGAAGAGACGAGAACCTACAAACCATCAAATACGTCTGGAAGATCAGTGCGCTCGGCCTCCCGAAGCACTTTCGTGAATCTTCGTTAGGCCCCTTTGGGCCGTCTCCGTGCCCTCTTGGATTGTTTTGAGGCCATCTTGGAAAGCTCTTGGGAGGTCTTTACCTCTCTTGGAGCGCCCTTGGGCCGTCTCACAGTTTCCTGGACCTCTTTGGGGCCGTCTTGAAACCTACTGGCCGCCTTTGAAGTTGCCCCTTTGGGCAAATCTTAGGGGGGGGGCGCTACGCCCGCCTGATCGCGCTTCGCCCCTCCCCTGGGGCCCCGTCCCAAGAGAAGGCTTCGCCCCGCCCCGCCAAGAATGTCGTCGCTCGCGCATCGCACCCCCCTCTTTCCGTTCGAATGTTCTCTAGCCCCCCCCCCCCCCCATCGCCGCAAGCCCCCGCTCAGACGCCCCCTCCCCTCAGAATTTGCTTTCTGGGGGCGTCCAAGACGGCGGAGGGCGATGCTGAGGATGATACTGAGGAGTTCCGCTTCTCACGTGCCACTGGGCGCCCTCTGCGCGGGCGCGAACTCGCCCGCCCCGCGCGAGGCCCTCCGCCTCTGCGCCGGGGCGATGCCCCGCCGCCCACTGTGGAGGGGCGAGCGCCGCGCCTGCCGCAATGCGGCAAGCGCGCGAGCCCGGCCGCGAAGGCTCGCCGAGCCGACTCGGCCGGGGCCCCATTCACCGCTTCATTCTTAAAGCGGGCGGGTGCGCCCCCAAGACGCAAATGGCCTCGCTAGGTGCCTCGAGCGAGAAATGCAGCGGGCGCGGCAAGAGATGACACGGGCGGAGGACCGAAGAGGGGCTGCGCCTCCCTCTGCTCCAGAGAACCGCCCCCCTGCTCTCCCCCTCGCCCTCCCCGGCTAGTGCCTGAAGGTGCGCGACAGGATGCTGGGCGCTATCGCACTGTCGCTCTTCGAGCTCCTTGTCTCCTCCAAGTAGCGGGGGGCCGCTCCTGAATCGACGCGGCCCCTGGTCTCGCCTTCCTGCGAGCCCGGCTCGACGCTGCTGCTCTGGCACGCTCGCAATGCCTAGGGCCGCGCGGCCCCGGGCGGGCGCCCAGCCAGCGCGCCTCGACCCGTCGCCACTCCTTGGCTCGGCTCGCCTCGCGCGTTAGCCCGCGACCGCGCTCTCGGAGGGCCGCTGCCCGGGCTGCCTCTCCATCCGCAGTCCTCGCGCGCGGGTCGGGCAGGAGCCCCCGAGCCCTCCCGCTCCTCCTCTGCCTCCGTCGGGCTCCTGCTCTCCTCCTCGGAAGGGAATGCAACTCCCTCGCTCTCGCCCTCTGACGCGGGCGCAATGTGCGCCGGACAGCCGAAGCCCCCGGCTTCCCTTTGAGGGCCTGGCATCGGGAGTGGCTTCCGTTCTCTCCGCGTCGGCTGGGCCACGGCGCCCCCGTTGGAGCGCGGCGGCGCGGAGTGGGCCTCGCGCTCGCGCCGGCCCTCAGCCGACGGGGACCTGGTCAGGCCCCCCCCTGCTTCCGACCGCTCTGGCGCTCCGAAGCCCGCGCCCGACGCAGCGCCCCCGCCCCCCGTGGAGCGAGCCTGCGCGCGGCGCGCTGAGTCCTGGCACGTGCGCCCCACTGCTGCACGGCCGATGCGCCTCAGCAACTCATCGTCGGACTCCGGCTCCTCCTTCGCCACCGCCGGAAGCTGCCTCGCCCTCGGCCTGATCTACGGCGCGTTTTTTCTCGTCTTCCGCCGAGCGGCCTCCTCGCGCCCTGCCCCGTCCTCCTCCCGCCTGCGGCGCGCCAGCGACTCGGGCGACGGGGGCGGGCGCTCGCCGCTGAGGCTGCTGCTGCCCGGTTTGCCCCCTGCTAGCCAGTTAGGGAGGGCGCCTCCGCCCTCGGGCGCAGGCCGCTGGGCGACGGTGTCGGCCTCGGCTTCTTGGGAGGAGGGTCTTGTCTCTGCTTATTATCCTCGCGCTGGCGCCCTCCCCCCATCCGGGGAGTTCCGACGCCGCCCTATAACTCCTGGCCGCGGGGCGCCTTCTCGCCATGACCCTGATAATGGCTCGCGCCACCCATCGCCCAATCCTCGCCTGCGCCCCGCGGGCAGCAGTAGCCCGGGCGCCGCTGCGACGCGGGGCCACCATGCTCCAGGCAAACGCAGTTCGGCAAGCGGCGCGGCTGTTTTCCCCGCGCGCGCGCGGTGCTCGGCGCCGGCGCCCCGCGAACCTCCTGCGGCCGAGGCGTCCTCGGGCTCTCCGAGCGGTTGGGGCTCTTCCCCGCCATAGGGCGCACCAAGCAGCCTGCGGCCCTCCGCCGCTCGCGCGCCCCACGTCTCCTCGTCGCCCAGCGCCCCCGCGCGCCTCGCACGGCCCTGCTCTGCCTCGCCCGGTGGCGGCGTGGCTCCTGGAGCGGCCCCTCGCCTCCTGGAGCCCTCCCTTTTCATCGCAGAGTGGGCCATGCCAGCAGCCCTCGGTGTTCCTGCACGTCCCTCAGCAGTGCCAGCCACCCCTATCTCCAGCGGTTCGCAAGGGCGGTTTCAGCCCGTCGCCCAACGCAGCCAGACCGCATCTGGTTGGCGCCAAAGCCTCCTGGATACCTTATCTGGCTACTCGTCGATCAACAGGGATTGGGCCAGGGTTGCGGGGGCCTGCTGCTTGCATGGCTCCTCCTCGACCTGCCCGCCAGGGCTGGCGGGCACCTCCTCTGGAGACCCAGACGGCGCTGCTGACGCGCGCTCGAAGTCGCCGCTCCGCGAGGCCGTCCGCGGCACCTGCTGGGCGCTGTCCGAATAGTAGCTGTAGCAGTAGTACCAGAAGTCCACGTACTCATGGCACTTGCCCAAGACCAGCGCCGAAATCAGGGCGTCTGCCGATCCGCTGGGACCTCCTGGACGCCCGCCCTGGTCGGTCATGGCTGGTGGCGGATCCGTTGCCGGGGGCCCCATCCAGGGCGGGGGTCGCTGCCTCCTCAGGTCCCACAAGCTGTGCGTCCGGACCTGTGGAGGCTAGCGGCGTCTCCTCGCCTTCGGCAGCGCAGCCCTCCGGGCCGTCCTGGTCGGCACTCCAGGTGTCTTCACTGCTCTCCTCCGCGCGGCTACCTTCACCGCGATCGGCTCGGGCGTGGCCGTCCTCTGGACCACGATAGATGGCCGTCGACGTAAAGCTAGCGTAGAAGCCAACTCCAAGGAACGCGCCCAGCCAGGTCAGCATCGCGAGCATGGCCGTGACGACGCTGTATTTCAAGGCGTGGAGCGGCCGCATCCTGGCCGCCGCCTCGCGGGCCGAGCTATGGCCCCGCCCGCCCATTCCAGAAAACAAATGACTCTGCTAGGCGCCTCGAGCGAGAGGCAAGAGGAGAGAAAGACGCAAGACGGAAGAGGGGCTGCGCCAGCGACCAAATTCTTTTTTAATCGAACGTCCAGTTGCTGATGGTTTTGAAGCTCTCGCCTGTTTGGGTGTCCGAACTCCCAAGACGAACCAATACGCCTCCAAAAAATTTCAAAGACAGCCCAAGAGGTCCTCAATAGGGCCACAAGTCGGCCCAACAGGACCCTAAGACCACCCAGGCGGCTCCCAATATAACACCAAGACGGCACTAAAACCCTCCAAACGGGCACCAAGACGGCCCAGAGAGGGCCCCAAGACGGCCTCCGGGGGCGTCAGGCGGGCCAAATATCTTCAAAGACGGCCCAATATGCCGTGAGAAACACTCGAGAGCCTGCTGGAAGCCCACACAAGCCTCCCAAGAAGCCCTCTGGAGGCTTCAAGGAGTCCCCCAAAGGCCCCAAGAGGCCTTACCCTCCCTGTTCTCATGTTCTCCCCCTCTTTTCGCTCCTCCTCCTCCTCCTCCTCCTCCTCCTCCTCCTCCTCTCCCTGTCTCCTCCTCATGTCTCCTCCTCCTCCTCCTCCCTACCGCGCAAACGAAGACGAGGTCGATGTCAGACCGCTCGCTGAATTACAGCGGGGCGTGAACTCGACCTCCTTCCTGCTGCGCTGTTGCACAAACACGGTGGCGGGGTTTGCCGCAAACAACTGGACATTTTATCGCAACCGTGCGCTGCCTCCATGACGGAGCTCCCTATCCACACCCCAGGTGTTGGGGGAACGTATAGGAACCCCCAGAAGCGTCCAAGGTCGCCCACGGCGACCCCGCAGCCGAACACCGACCGACCCGATGGGCTGGGGGAGTGGATTTGAAGGCAGAAGATCCACCCCGATAATTCGCCGGCCCAACGGGCCAGAGGCGTGCTAAGATCTCCGGTAACTGGTTAACACGATTTCTAGTTCGCGCGCGCGGGGCTGCCCCTGGGGGTCCCCAGGCGAAAAGTACCCCGGGCAAGTCCCGGGAGGAGACCCCGGACCGGGCAATTTTTCAACACCCCTCACGAGGAGCGTGGCCTCCGATGGGGGGAGCCGCAATCGACTAACCCCCCTCCCGCTCCAAGAGGCCCACAAGAGCCCCCCAAGAGGCCCTGAGGGCCCCCAAGACACCGCCAAAGAGCCCCAAGAGACTCCCTAGAGGCCCCCAAGAGGCCCTAAAGATGTCTCCAGGGCCGGCGGAATGAGCGAAGCGATTAAATAACCACCCCGACACGCGAAGCCGTCCAGTAAACGCACCCAACGAAGAAATCAAACAGGGCAAGGCTGTTTAGTAAACGCCCACGGCCGTTTAGTAGATGCCAATTGTCTGGTCCGGATGGCTTTTCCCCCCTTGATGGATAGGGCACTCGACGGTGGGACGCGGGCGCGGGGCGGGCCAGGCCCTTGGACGTTGTCTGTGCAGCGCTTGGCCGGGGAGGACGAGGCATGGGAAACAAAATGCGACGAGAGGAAGGCACAGCGACAGACGAGCGTCCGAAGAATGGGGCATGACGGACGAGAGGATACCCTTAAAGACTCCGTCGGCGCCACGGGAGTGGACAACGAGCCAAGCTGGGAATTTGAACGGAGTGCTGGTGGGCTGCGCGAGAGGGGCTGCAGGGAAAGCAGTCCTGCTCCAGGCTGGGCGGTGGTCGCGCCTGCCCTCCCTTTTCAAGAGCGCTGCCGGCGTTGCTCCGTCGTCGTCGCTGCAGTCGTCGATCGTTCATTTCTACTATACTTCTTGTTATCTATGGAAGATGGTTCTGGGCGTTCTCGCCTCGACGCTGGCTGCATACTCTGTGAAAACAAAACAAACTTCCGCTCGAGCGAGGCCTGGGTTCCCGATCTGGCTTGAAAACCCAACTCCGACGACAATGATTCCCGAACGATATTTCCTCACAGCCTACCCCGAAAAGCCATGCCCAGAGAGGGCCCCCGACTCAGGGAATGCACTATCGCTCGACACCTCCTCGCATGTCAATCAAACTGGTGAAGGCCCAATTGAGACGAGAACGGGTCACGGTCCATATTTTCTTGCAACTTGCTCCCAGTCTCAGGATTGGCGCCCTCGCCTTCGCCTTCCTGTCCACTTGGGCTGGGGAAGGCCCGACTTCAACGATACCACGCGCCCAGGTCGGACGCGCCAAAGCGCTCTCACGAAAGATTCCCTCGCAAATCTATAAAATTGTTGAAGGCCCGCCTACTGCGACGACAACGGCTTCCGTTCGGTGCCCCCTTTCAGTTTACTCCAAGGCGCGTTGGCCAGAGACCCCCCCGATCTCAAGAGCGGCGCTCTCGCCCGATCCCGTTCGACACTTCCCTGCAATTCACTGCGAGGCGCCTTGGCCAGAGAGGTGCCCTGAGTCAGGAATGGCGCTCTCGCCTGAGCTTTCCTCGCAATCCACCTGGGTTGGCGAGGGCTTCGCAGTTCGCTCAAGTTGGTGAAAACCCAACTACAACGACGACAGCGGTGTCCGCTTGATAATGGAAGCAAGCATTTACAACAACTTTCTGGGGCGGACGATGAACAAACAGTTTCGCGGGCCTTCGCGCCACCGCAATAGCGGGGTCACGGGGTAGGCAGAGGGCGGACAATCGCATCGCGGGTTGTCTGGAGGCCCGGGGGGGGGGGCGCGGGCTGACAATTCAGGGCGGGGGGGCGGGGGGTTCAATTCAGAGCCGGGCAAGCAAAAGCTGGGAAGGACTTCGCGGGCTGACGATTCGAATCCGCAGGGGCGGACAATTCGAGGCCGCGAAGGTTGATCTTGGCCAGCCCTGAATGGGAAGAAACAAATTCTGATCCGCCAGTCCTGCGCGGAAGGCAAAGATTCTGCGCCGCCTTCAGACAGCGACCTCCTTCCCCACCTCCTTTTCCTATTCTCCTCCCCCTCCTCCTCCTCCTCCTCCTCCTCCTCCTCCTCCTCCTCCTCCTCCTCCTCCTCCTCCTCCTCCCCCTTGCGTTTCTATCCCTTGTCACCTTCTCCCTGTTTTTTTTGGTGCCCGGACAGAACACCTGGGCGACGCAACCCGAAGGGAGGTGCCCAAGGTGCCTGCGTGAATTCACATGCAGTCGGACCTCGCAACACGAACGGCGGCACGGACCGCCCCCGGCGTTATCCGCGCCGCCGTTGCGAGGTGCCTCGAAATGCCACCCCGAGACACGGCCACCGGCACCACCCCCACTTGGCCGCCGGCCTCAAGCAGCGGAGGCCCCGCTGCCCAAGGACTTAAGTTCCCGCGCCCCCCACGTCGGGGGACCCCTTCGAGTAACCCCATCGGGCCTCCCAGGGGTGGTACGGCGGGCCCGCACCTACTGTGGCTGGCCAACCACAGGGCAAGAGTCTCTCCCACAGCCCCGTCGAGCTGTGGAGACGATCGGGCTGCCAACCCGCCTGTTTTCCTGGGACGCCACAAAGGCACCCAGCGGCACAGGTGCCACCTTCTCCCTGCTAGTTACTGCTCCTCGACAATTGTTCAATATGAATGCTATTCCCCGCTCTCCCCTGATGCACTCCAGAAGATTGCCTGCACCCCTCCACGTATTATGCTGTTAGTTGCACGCAGGTTTGGCGCGAATCCGTTTCTCATATTTGATTTTCGATCGACGCGTGTTCGGCTCTTCCAAATTGTGTCCCCGCAGTAACGCTGGTCTCATGCTCGACCTTCCGCTTGGTTCGAATCCTCCCGCGTGCTGGGTTTTTTTCACAGAGGATTCGGGGAGTGTGTTGTTCACATCTGTTATTCAATCCGAACTTGTTCGGTTCTTCCGACACGCTGCTCCCGCGGCAGCGTTGGCCTCACCTTTAAGCTCCAACCGCCGTCCACTAGGACGACAGTTGGGCCGTCCTCAGGTTGGTTCTTAAGTCGGGAATGGGAAAACTGCACAAAACATAAACTTTCGGCGGTCCTCCGTGGATTTCCTGGATCTGCGCTGGGACTCCCTAGCGGCGCTTCCGGTGCCCCCTCTCCGCAATCCTCCTCCCGCGGCCGCGGGTGATCAAACGAACGCAAGAGGACGAATAGAAAATCTGTTTCCGCAAGGCGGTAAAACAAAACGCCGGGGGGGCAGACGATTTAACACAGTTTCCAGCGGCTGAACTCCATTAGTCTGCACCACTCATTTATTTTGGTGCCCCCATGAAGGGGTGGGGGGTAGGGAATTGTCATATATAACCCATTTCCCTCATTACATGCTGGCAGTTTACTCCGAGGCGCGTTGGCCAGAGACGCCCCCACTGGCAAGAGGGGGGAGGAGGAGGAGGAGGAGGAGGAGAAGGAGGAGGAGGAGGAGGAGGAGGAGGAGGAGGAGGAGGAGGAGGAGGAGGGGGAGGACAAGGAGGAGGAGCAGAACACACAGGAACTTGCCGTTCAGAGAATGAGGGGGGGAGGAGGAGGAGGAGGAGGAGGAGGAGGAGGAGGAGGAGGAGGAGGAGGAGGAGGAGGAGGAGGAGGAGGAGGAGGAGGAGGAGGAGGAAGGGGAGGAGGGTGAGGAGGAGGGGGAGGAGGGGGGAGGAGGAGGAGGAGGAGAAGGAGGAGGAGGGGGAGGGGGAGGAGGAGGAGGAGGAGGAGGAGGAGGAGGAAGGAGGATGAGGAGGAGGAGGAGGAGGAGCGAGGAGGAGGAGGAGGAGGGGGAGGGGGAGGAGGAGGAGGAGGAGAGGAGGAGGGAGGAGGGAGGAGGGAGGAGGGAGGAGGAGGAGGAGGGCAACTCGGGGGTGACAGTCCCTGGGCGCCATTCCGACGCACCCCCGTCGAGGATCGGCCTCCGCCCGTTGCGCGTCCCCGCACGGAGTCAGCGCTGCTGCGGCCGATGCAGAGGCCCGACGGTGTCGGGGATCGGGGTTCCGTGTGGACCTACATGTTGTTGGTTTTGTTTTCACTGTGCTCTTCGTTTTGCTCTACCGTCGGACCTGATTGGAGAGGACACGCGAGAGGACACGAGACCCTTCCGGGGGCCCACATTGCCACAGGAATGCGAGGAGGCATGGGCCGCGAGGCACAGGACACAAGGGTACCCTTGACTTGGCAGGGTCGACCTATTAATCCGGGCCGACTGTACCTGGTGTCCTGTACCTCCCTGCCAAGACGAAGAACAAAGCACGGCCGAAGTCCAGCAACACAGCGTTTAGGTCCAGCCCTGATTGGGGTCGCCGCGCCCCCCCCCTCCAGTTTCGGAGCAGCTGAAAAACAGTCGTCACGAAGACAGTGTAACTTTTGTTGTCGGGCCGCGGGACAGGAGAGTGCGCTGCGGCCGAACTCGACCACCCGTTCTGCATGACTCACTGGACCGACCGCGGTGGTCCCTTGCTAGGCTTCCCGATCCTGGTCAGCATCGCTCCGCCGATCCGCCCACACAAGCAATCCCTCAGCTGCCCGCTCTGCCCTGTTAACCCCACCTGCGTCAAGCAAAGGCAGAAAACGGACAAAAACAATTTCCAAGTGAACCATTGTGGCCGGACACTCCCCAAGGGCGTCGTAAACATGGCTTGAGGTACCGAAGCCCGACTTTCCCTGCGGTGCCGTAACCATGGTTGCGGCACCGCATCTTGACGCATCCCCGTCAAATCGCCACACGGTTCTGGGGAGGGCGGGTCAAATAGTTGTCACTGTCCAGACACAAAACCTTCCCCCAAGTCTTGAGCACGCGACACCACCACAATCCCCACCGTCTTCTTTGGCCTTGCGGCCTCGACGTCGACCGTGTCCAGCGCAGTCAGCGCGTCCTACGAGGCAGCGACATGCAATAATCAAGGGAAGGGGATTGCAGCGGGGCAGGTGTCATCGTGAAGGCATGATCATGCATGATCTTCTGGGCCACCGACACGATCCTGACAAATGGGTCCGCGCAAAAAGGCTCGTAAGTTCCGCAACTCAGGTATATCGGGATGAATGTCCGCAAGCGCGTGATCTTTCAGGAATTCGTAATACTCGTTGGTCTGGTCTTCGCCCGGGGAACACTGGAAGCTGCGATGTGCCTGACAAATCGACGCGGGGGCTGATGAAATGACGCGTTGTTCGATGGCCACCATGCTCAAACATGAAACCAAGTTTGCCTGAACTCACTTCGCCCTGATCACCCTCGCGAAGAAACGGTACGTCACTACCGGTTCGAACCCCTGCCCCCCCCCCCCCTCGAAAAACGGGGGGGGGGTCACTACCGGTCCGAACCCCCCCCTTCTCCTCGAAAACCGGGTGGGGTCACTACCGCTTCGAACCCTTCCCCCCCCCACCCCGCTCACCGCCAGCAGACAACTCTGGGTCCTCGCCACCGTCCGCACCACGTCCCCCACTGCTGTCCCCAGCACCACTGTTCTCACCACCATTGTCCCCACTATTCCCACCACCGTCACCACTGTACTCACCGGTGCCCCCACCACTGTCGCACTGTCCCCACTGTCACCACCACTGTTCCCACCACGGTTCCACTCTCCCCACTTTCTCCACGGCCCCAACCACTGTCCCACTGTCCCCACTGTCCCACTGTCCTCGCCGCTGTCCCACTGAACTGTCCTACTGTTCCCACCACTGTCCCCACTGTCCCCACCACTGTCCCTACTGTACCTCTGTCTCATTATCCCACCGCCGTCCTCGCCACCGCCCTCACCACTGTCGCCACCACCACTGTACCCTCCATTCTCCCACTGTTTCCACCGCATTCCCACTGACTGTCCCCACAGCACTGTCCCCACCACCACCGTCCCCACCACTGTCCCACTGTCCCCACTGTCCCCACCATTGTCCCCGCTCCCCACCAGTGCCCCCACCAGTGTCTCACTGTCCCCACTCTCCCCGCCATTGTCCCACCACGGTTCCACTCTCTCCACTTTCCCCACGGTCCCCACCACTGTCCCATTGTCCCCACTGTTCCCACCACTGTCCCACTGTCCCCGCCGCTGTCCAACTGTGCTGTCCCACCGTCCCCACTGTCCCCATCACTGTCCCACTGTCCCCACTGTCCCCGCCACTTTCCCCACTGTACTACTGTCCCACCACTGTCCTCACCACCGCCTTCACCACTGTCCCCACCACTACCGTCCTCACCACTTTCCCACTGTCCCCACCACTGTCCCGCTGTCCCCTCACCACTGTCCCCACCACCACCGTCCCCACCACTGTCCGCACCACTGTCCCACTGTCCCCGCACCACTGTCCCCACCACCACCGTTCCCACCACTGTCCCAACATCCCCACTATTCTCCAACTGTCCCGAGGAGCGGGCATCGTTTGCCGGCGGCGGGGGGGGGGTCGAACCGGTAGTGACCCCCTCCGGTTTTCGGTTTTCGAGAGGGGGGGACGGGTTAGGAACTCCCAGTGACCCCCCAGTAGCGGTAGAACACGCCCCTTCCATCATCAGCATCATCATCAGCATCATCATGATAAATATCATCATCAACATCATCATGATGATCATCACCATCACCATCACCACCATCATCATCATCATCATCATCATCATCATCATCATCATCATCATCATCATCATCCTCATCCTCATCCTCATCCTCATCCTCATCCTCATCATCATCATCACCATCGCCATCATCATCGTCGTCATCATCATCATCCTCATCCTCATCCTCATCCTCATCCTCATCATCGTCATCAACATCATCATCATCATCATCATCATCAGCATCAGCATCATCATCATCATCATCATCAACCTCATCATCATCATCATCATCATCGTCATCAATATCATCAATGTTTTGCCCAATCCGCCAAGAACCGTTATGTTGTATCCTCGGGGGATCTTGGCTGTTCCGTCGCGGCCTTTTCGGCGTCGAATCCGTATCGAATCCACGTTGGCCTCGTCGGATCCGTGTCGAATTCGTGTCGAATCCGCGTCGAATACACGCCAAGTCCGCGTCGAGTCGGCATCGAGCCCGCGTCGGGCACAGGAAAAGAAACCAATTTTGGGGACAGGCGAGGTCCCCCGAGGATGCAACGAAAAAGAGGTGCGAACTCGATTGCACGAGCCACGCAACCCAGAGTGCCAGCACGGAATTCAACACGCAGATCGATACCGTCGGCCTGGTGCGATACGTCAGCAAAACACGTAGGCCAACCAGCACGCAACGTGGTTCGCCCAGACGTGTTGAGGCAGGCACGCCGTGCTGCGTTTCAGCACGGGCGTTTCAGGGCAGCCAAGATCGGTTCGGACGAAAGGGATGGGGCAGTAAAGTAGAAGAATAAACAACGACATAAACATAAACTTTTGGCGCTCCGCGCGGATTTCTTGGATCCGCGATGGAACCCCCTCCCTGGCGCGCGGAGCACGCCAGGGGCGGCGCCGGAGGCGCCGCCCGAGGGGCCCCAGCGGCGATCCCAGAAATCCGCGCGGAGCGCTAAAAGTTATGGTTATGTTTTTGTCTTCTTCGACGAAGGGCAGGTTATCGAATCAGCTTGCGTACGTCGCCAGTGTCCCCTACGCGTCCCACAGTCAGGCGCTGGAGGCAGCCAACGCTTCGAGGAACGCGCTCAGCGGCGGAGCAAACACCAGCGACACGCAGCAGCTTTCGCACCGCCCCGTCCCTAACTTCAATGCAGCCATGCAGTCTCCTAAACCCCAGGGGAGGCGTAGCATGAGGAGTTAAAGTCAAACGTGCATCAAGGACGGCCAGTACGGACGCAAGACCCTTCGAGGCCGAAGTTGGGAAGTTTGTTGGGGCGGCGGGCGAGCAGTGAACACGGCAAAGGACGGGCTGCAGAGGCAAGGACACAAGGGCACCCTGGATGACGGGGCCCGTCCTTACTGGGTGCACTGACTGTCAGAGAAGAGGAGGAGGAGGAGGAGGAGGAGGAGGAGGAGGAGGAGGAGCAGGAGCAGGAGGAGGAGGCGCAGGAGGAGGAGGAGCAGGAGGAGGAGGAGCAGGAGGAGGAGGAGGAGGAGGAGGAGGAGGAGCAACTAGGAACGAGAAAGAGGAGGGAGGACGAGGGAGGAAGGGGATGGGGGAGGGAGGGGGGGGGAATGGGGGGGGCGGAACCCCCGAACGCGACCACCCGCGAGAGCATTGGGGCCAGAACCCGCCCTGTCCGCAGACCCGAGAGGGGTGCGAAAAGCTCGAGCAGCGGACCGCGCCTCGTCCCGGTGGGACCTGCCGTTCCTGGCGGCTTCGTCGGCCGCGCGGTGCCGCTTGGCGTCCTCCGCACGGCGGGGGGGGGGGCAGGGGCAGGGAGGTGGGCGAGCCGGGCGTGCCCGCGCAGCAGTCGTTCGGGGCTCCTCCTCTCTTCTTGTCCTCGTGCTCGTCCTCGGCCTCGTCCTCCGCCTCCTCCTCCTGCGCCTGGTCCTCATCCTCCTTCTCTTCCTCCTCCTTCTCTCCTTCTCTCCTTCTCTCCTCCTCCTCCTCCTCCTCTTCTTCTTCTTCTTACTATTATTAATATTAGTATTATTATATTCCTCTTCTTCTTCTTAGTCCTCCTCCTCCTCCTCCTCCTCCTCCTCCTCCTCCTCCTCCTCCTCCTCTCTTACAATCAATGCACCAAGTAAGGACGCGCCCCGTCATCCAGGGTGCCCTTGGGTCGCCATTCCGCTGACCTCGGGGTGCGACAGGGAGGAGTTAAAGGAAGAGGAGTGGAGGAGGAGGAGGAGGAGGAGGAGGATAAGGAGGAGGACGAGAAGTCCCCTCCTCCTCCTCCGGCGAAGACGACTGCGACGACAATGACGACCGCGCGCTGGTCGGGAGCTCTGGGGCCCCCCGGGATGAACATGACAGCGACGCCCAAAATCTGGGATCAGGGAGTTGAACTTCTCCAACCCCACGACCTCCTGATATTCATCTTCCACCTCCTCCTCCCCACGTGCTCTCCACACAAAGACTGAGAAATCCGCATGTGCAGCAGCCGATGCGTTCACGGAGTCATCATGCACCTCCTCCTCATCCGCCTCCTCATCCTGCTCTCCCTCGTTGTCGTCTTCCTCCACTCCTCCTTCCCGCCTCCCCTCCCTCCCCCCCCCTCCCCCTCCTCCACGGAGCACGGCCCGACTGGAGAGGTCCAACGAAGGACTAGAACATACATCCGCATCCGTCCACATCCTCCCCTCCTCCTCCCACCTCCCTGCCCCCGGTGGGAAGCCTCCGATTGCATTCGATGCCCGCCGAAACCATTCGAGCACCCTATCTTCCTACTCCCCATCTCGTCCTCCTCTGCCATCTCCTCACCGTTGTTTTCCGTCTCCTGCCCTTCCAGCGCGCGCGCGCTCCACACAACGGGTCCCCTCTAGAGGAACTTACAGCGGTATACACATAAACTTTTGGCGCTCCGAGAAGATTTCTTGGATCTGTGCTGGACCACCCTCCCTGGCGCGCGGAGCGCGCCAGGGGCGGCGCTGGAGGCGCCGCCCCGGGGGGCCCCAGCGCGGATCCAAGAAATCTGCGCGGAGCGCCACAAGTTTCTTTGTACTGGGTTTTATTTTCCTCGAGATGAAGGAACGATTGGCCAGATGTGCTGGTTTTCCAGCCAGATCTACTGTCGGGGCGTTGACCTAAGGAACCCTAGATAAGGAACAAGGCCCTTTTCTTCCACAAGGGAACTTCGATCTCCCATCGAAAACCTAAGAACTGCCTCAGGCAAACTGCGAAACAAGTAAGGGACACGGAGTCCCTCCCAAACGAAACTGGCTCCTTATGTGGCGCCCCGACAGTATAATCGAAATTTCTGATAAGGACGGGCGGTAAGGACGCAAGGCCCCATGGACGCCGAAGTTGGTGCTTTTTGGGCGGCGGACTACCAACACCCTGAATGGCTGGGCAATGAAAGCCGCGAAGGACGGGCCGCAGAGGCAAGGACGCAAGGGCACCCTGGGGACATCCGCGCGTCCCTACCATGAGTTTTGACTGTAGGTCGCCCAACGTCCCCGCCCCCACTCCCCCTGGTGATGCGCGGCGCGTGCTTCTGATCGCGCCCTCGCGCCCTGCCGTCGCCCCCTCTCTGGGGGAGGGCGGCCGACCTGGCCGAGGAGAAGCGCGCTTTTGTCTTCGCGCCCCCGCGAGGACCTGGGCAGCCAGGGAACGATTAGGACAATCCTCCTTCTCCTCCTCCTCCTCCTCCTCCTCCTCCTCCTCCTCCTCCTCCCCCTTTTCCTCCTCCTCCTCCGTTTCCTCCTCCTCCTCCTCCTCCTCCTCTTCCTCCTTCTCCTCCTTCTCCTCCTCCTCCTCCTCCTACTCCTCCTCCCCCTCCTCCTCCCCCTCCTGTCCTACATGGGTATCACGAAGGAGGGGAGGCGGTGGTGGAGGCTATGGGGGGGGGGACCTTACGAACACGTTCAGGGGCAACACGCGGGGGTTCGAGGCCTTCCAAAGCATCGATGTGCAACAGTGTCGTGCTGAGAGGCTCCTTCGAGCTCGTCCGACCGAGGTCCCTGTTCCCGAGCCTGATTGGTCAGCTTAAAACAGGGCTAGGATCGGGATAAATCGCTCCAGAGCGTTCTGGAGCGCTCTCAGAGCGTTCCGGAACGCTCTGGAGCGGCCGCGGCGCACAATACATCCTCCAAACCCGCCGATTCTCAGAGATTTCGAGTTATCCCGATCCGATTTTGTCCCGATCTTCGCGTCGTTTTACAGCTGATGGTGATTTCAGTTGCGACCTACCGGATGGGGAGGGGGTCGTGTGTGAGCGTCGGCTTCAGGCTTTAGGCGGGACCTTGGGCAGGCACCGAGGAGGCCCGAGACGCCGCCGCGCGGGGCGACCCTGGTGCCCGCGAAGGCCCGGCCGGGCACGAGGCCGGCCGCCCTCAGAACCGGCGGCGACGCCGCGGACGACGGCGAAGGAGGCCCCCGCGATCGGGACTCCCAAAAACCAGGGGGGCCCAGGAGAGCCTGGCCCGGAGCGTGCCGACGGAGCGCTCCCGCCGCTGCGGTCGCGGCGCGAACCCCCGTCCGGCGCTCTGCGCGGCCCGCCCGCCGAGGGGCTCCTGGGCTCGCCGGGCCCCTCCCGGCACCGTTTTTTTTTTGGTCGGCGGGTCGAGAGCGGGCCTCTTCCGGTTCAGAGCTAGGCGGGGCGCGCAAAGCACTAATTGGGGAGACAGGGCGCGGGCGGGCGGGGCCTCGGGCGGCCGGAGGGTGCAGTCCCTTCCCCGGCACGGTCAAGACGCGGGAAGAAGGAACGGTTTGGGTTCGGGAGGGGCTCGATGTTTCTTAGGTTTAAGTCGTGCCTGTCCCCCTACAGGGGAATTTTCGATGAGAAATAAGAAATACGCAACAAATGCTCCAAAATGGTGAAACATGCTCAAAACATACTCCCCGACTATTTTTTGACTTTTTCTGAATGTTCCTCCTGAAGAGGGACAGGCCCGACTTAACCTTAGGTTCCTCTGCAGTGCTGTTCCTCTTGCCCTCCTGGGGCACGGAGGCGCTTACAGGGCCAAGAGGGGGCGTCGTTCCTGATTTAGCGTCCCTTCTTTCAGCGGCCCGACTGTAGTCGAGCTCATCTGCAGGTCGGGCATGTCCTCCTCCAGGCGGGCTTTGGAGGAAAACCGAAACACAGTCCAGGAAAAATCAAACCCGAGCAAACAGTCTAAAAATCGTCACCATACTGTGTTTTGGCTAATTCTCGAACAAGTACTCCGCCTGTAGATGGACATGCCCGACCCGAGCTGATCCATCATGGGGCGACTCGAGCCGAGAGATGCGACGGCTCAGCTCTTTGTCCAGTGTTGAGGGCCTGGAAATGGGCACCAACACCAGAATCGGCGGTGTGCCTCCATTAGCGGAATATGATCCTTGATTTCGGTGTTGGTGGTAATAGTTCGGTCACCTTGGAAGCCTGAATATTACGACCATCACCGAGATCGGGACCTTCTTCTCTCGGTGGAGGCACACCGCCGATATTGGTGTTGGTGCTAACCTCTAAGAGCGTGTTCTACCGCTGCTGGCGGAAAACCGGGGGGGGTCACTACCGGTTCGAACCCCTCCCCCCCCCCCCTCAGGAAAACCGGGGGGGGTCACTACCGGTTCGAACCCCTCCTCCCCCCCCCTCCCCCCAGCTCATCATGAAAAGGGGGGGGGGTCACTACCGGTTCGAACCCCTCACCCCCCCCCCCCGAAAACCGGGGGGGTCACTACCGGTTCGAACCCCCCCCCCCCCTCGAAAACCGAGTGGGGGTGCGGACAGTGGTGGGGACGGTGTTGGTGGGGACAGTGGTGAGGGGATAGCGGGACAGTGGTGGGGACAGTGGGACAGTGGGACAGTGGTGGGGACGGTAGTGGTGGGGACAGTGGTGGGGACAATGGTGGGAACAGGGGGGGACAGTGGACAGTGGTGGTGACGGTGGTGGTGGGGACAGTGGTGTGGGGACAATGGGAATGAGGTGGAAACAGTGGGACAGTGGAGGGTACAATGGTGGTGGGGACAGTGGTGAAGGCGGTGGCGAGGACGGCGGTGGGACAATGGGACAAAGGTACAGTGGGGACAGTGGTGGGGACAGTGGGGACAGTGGTGGGAACAGTGGGACAGCTCAGTGGGACAGCGGAGGAGTCAGTGGGACAGTGGGGACAGTGGGGATAGTCGGGCAGTGGTTGGGGCCGTGGAGACAGTGGGGAGAGTGGAACCGTGGTGGGAACAGTTCTGGGGACAGCGGGGACAGTGCGACAGTGGTGGGGGCACTGGTGGGGACAGTAGGGGCGGTGGTGGAACCAGTGGGGACAGTGGTGGTGAGGACAGTGGTGCTGGGAACACCAGTGGGGGATGTGATGCGGACGGTGGTGGGGACCGGGAGTCGTTTGCTGGCGGTGAGTGGGGGGGGGGGGGGGGGGGGGGGGGGGGGGGGGGGGGGGGGGTCGAACCGGTAGTGACCCCCTCCGGTTTTCCGGATCCGAAGGGTAAGGGGGGGGGTGGGGGGGAGGGGGGGTAGGGGGGATCCGGAGGGGGGGGGGAGGGGGTTCGAACCGGTAGTGACCCCCCCCGGTTTTCGAGGGGAGGGGGGGGGGGGGGGAGGGGTGAGGGGAGGGGGGGGTTTTGCCGGGGGAGAGGGGGGGGGGGGTGGAGGGGTTCCAGCAGGGGGGGGGGGGGATTTTCGGAGGGGGGGGGGGGGGGGGGGGCGACCCGGGTTCCGGAGGAAAAGGTTGGCAATTTTTCCACAGTAAAGCGGCGGTGGATCACGCTCTCTCCAACCTCTAGGCCTGCGACTGTGCTCGAGCCTCCGCGAGACTGCCCGTCGGGAGCCGTCCGCCCACCGCTGCCGCGGCCGCCCCGCGCGGGCCGGGCACGACCACGCGAGGGTGCCGCCTGCCTGCCTAGGAGGCAGGCGTCTCGCAGCTCCCGGCGGCCGGGGCGCCTCCCTCCGACGCGGAGCTCCAGAGCTCGTCCCCCCCTCCCCCGTCTCCCCCCCCCAGTGCAGCACAGGCAGGCCTGCGCCCCCGTCCAGGGGAGAAGCTCCACGGGGGCAAGAGCTGTACAGTCGGGGCGTTGACCTAAGGAACCCCAAATAAGGAACGAGGCCCCTGTTTCCATAAGTCAAACTTCGATTCCCCATCGAAAGCATGAGCAAAACCTGAGGCAAACTGTGCAACACTTAAGGAACACAGAGCCCCTCCCCAACGAAAAGGGTTCCTTCTTCAACCCCGCTGACACCCGCGACAACAACAACAAAAAAAAGAACGCGTCCTGGAGAGGCAAGGCTGCCAGCTTCCGCTTCCGCTCCTCCGCGTAGCTCACAGGATCAAAATCCGACTCAACGTCAGGATCCGTGGCCTCACCCTCATCGCCGGCCTGGCATGCGAAGACTGAACGCACTTGGTGGGGTATCGGCGGCAAGAAACAGCGAGGACGAAGGAGAAGGAAATTGTGTATCATCTCCGCAGTGCGCTTGTTTCGTCCTCGTCCTCCTCGCGGTCCACCTCCCCTGTCAACACACCCATATCCTTCCAAAGCTGTCACAGTTGGTACGCATCCTAATCGTAATGAGTATCGCAAGCAAATCGTTCGCCTCCATTACATATTGTGAATGCTTGTCAAAGGGCAAGGAGCCAGGTGTTCTGGGCACTCCCAGGGCGCTCTTGCGCGCAAGCGGGAATCCCCGCATAGCTGTTTCAGAGACCTCGGGAGCGTGGTTGGAACTCTTCGCTTGCGGCGTGACGTCAAATGGTCACAAATCCCGAGCTTGAGCCCTCTTGGGCGCCTCTTGGGCGGTCCGGGCGGCCCTGAGGGAGGGGGCTGGCCTAGGAGGCCCAAACCATTGAGTAACACCAGACCTTTTTGTACACTGTTAACACTCTCCAGACACTCGGTCTGAACAACGTCCAAACTGGCCGACGAGGCCCTGAGCGCCAAAGATCGTCCAACGACAGTCCCCAGGAAGGCCCACGATGCCCCGCCAAGACCGGCGCAAGAGGGGCCCGAGAGGGGAAACCGGACTGATCTTCGAGCGGTCCCTGAGACCGCCAACAGGCCCCTGATATGACCCCAAAAGGCACCCGGAGGCCCCCGAAAGACCTCAAAGGCCAAGTTCACTAAAGATCACCAAGATGCTTCAAAGATAATTATTCGGCCCCTCCAAAAAATCCCGCTGGTCTCCAGGCCAAGCCGCTGGCCCGGCGGAAAAAGGTACAGTCTGTTGGTTCTCCGTCGAACATGGCCCCAATATCCGGAAATGGCATCGAGACGGTCAAAGCTAGCTCCCAGGCGACCCAACATGGTCCCGATACGGCTCAAGAGGGCTTCAAGAGGCCCTCCAGGAGGGCCCGAAGAGGCCAACACCACTAGTTCTTATCTACAGTTGAACCATTTTCGCATTCTCGTTGTGCGGGCTTCCAACAACCCACCACGGCCCGAAGAGGCCTCCGAGATAGCCTCGAGACGGCACAGCAAGCCCACAATACGAGCCAAGAGAGCTGCAAGACTGTCCAAGAGCCCCCCGTGACGGCTCCAAGAACACACCAAGACGGCCGTAAAACGCCTGAAAAGGGCGGCAACACGGCACATAGAGGTCCCCAAGACGGCTTCCACAGGAGTCGGAGGGACCAAGAGAACCCTATGACGCCCAAAAGGCCCAGAAGAGGCCGCCCCCTGAGGCCCCCAGGAGGCCCCGAAAAGGCGCCCCAGAGGCCAACAGGACTCCAGGAAGTTTCAAGAGTGGCGCAACGGCGGCCCCAGACGGTCTCGAGACCTCCCCAAGACGCCGTCCAGGGGTCTCTGGCGACGCACGATGCGTTTTAAATTGCCCCGGAGGCCCCCATGACGCCCCCAGAGGCCTTTCTATATGCCGCCCAAGAGCGCCCCGAGAAGACAAAATCGTTGATGTTCACTGTTTTTTGGTTAAACGTGTTTTTGCATTCTCGCTGTTTCGTGTTTCTGGCGCTAAAGCACCGCCCAAGAGGCGCCCGAAACCGCTCCAAGACGGCCTGAGAAGCAAGACGCGCAGATGATGAAAAAACGGCCCCATCCATCCGCAGTTACCCCTCCAATGACATGAAAGGTGGAGCGTTGAGAGACATCCCAACAAGAGAAGACGTGCTTCAAAACACCCGTCCTCCATCCGTGCGGCTGTTGGACGTTTTTCTGGCCTGAAACTGTGACATGTTGCGGAGAAATCTCGGGCGACACGTTCCGATCGCCGGTGCGTGCCGACACACGTGGCTTTCCAGCGAGAGAATACTTTTAAGGGAGAGGCCTGGTGAAAGAGGGGAGGGGGACAAGGGGTTGGGCTTTTCAGTCCGCGCTTTTTCAGTCCGTGGACCTTGGAGACACCGACCCATTTCCCAAGGACGGTGTTTCATCGCGGGCAGCTTGCTGATTAAAACAGCTCCCGAAGGCAACAATTTGGAAAGCGCCAGTATTATAAACATCGCGACGTCGGAGGTCTTGAGGGGCTACGTTGTATGGGGACCTGTTCAGCGGGGAAACATCAGCTTGAATCGGCGCTACATCGTCGATCGATCGACGATCGGCCCCGAGTAGCGAGAGCGAGCGCTGCGGGGAGGGCTGGACTATCAGACCCCCATCGGCGATCGATGGGCGATTCGGGTCTGATCTAGGGCTCCCAACTTCGCGCTTCGCGCTGCGCGAAGCGCGAAGCGCGAATAACTTCGCGCTCTCGCGCCGCCCTCCCAAAGGGAGAATAGGAGGACGAGGAGGAGGGGGAGAAGGAACGAGGACCGCGAAGCGCGAAGCGCGAATAACTTCGCGCCCTCGAGGGAGCCCTTGTCTGATGCATCCCCTCCTGAGCAACATCTAGGGGAACGAACAATGACAGGGGGACGACCAATGACACAGACAGAAAAAACTCGGAGGTCCGCGCGGATTTCTTGGATCGGCGCTGGGGCCACCTGGCGGCGCCTCCGGCGCCGCCCCTGGCGCGCTCCGCGCGCCAGGGAGAGGGGTCCAGCGCGGATCCAAGAAATCCGCGCGGACCTCCGAGTTTTCAAAGTTTATGCCATGCTTAGTCGGCGGTGGACAAACGTCCCTTTAGTAGACCTCCCCTTAGTGAAAACGGCCTGGGACCGAAACCGGCGGACCTGGACCCGCAAAAATGACGGCCGCGACGCATTCTCGCGAACCGAAAACGGCCCATTCCTTAATCGACGCGTCAGGGTAGGAGGTCTGTCCACCCCCGACTTAGTTCCCCTAACCCCACTTCCGAGCGATGCCCACGAGCTCTGGGGAGACGGACGCGGATTCGGATGAGGCGGCGAAGGCCTCCGGCGGCTTGCCCCCGCGCGCCGCCTCCCGCGCACCTCCCTCTCGCCTTCTCCGCCTCTCCTCTCGGTAGACCTCGGGGTCGAAGTCCGACTCGACCTCTGGGTCCGTGGCCTGCCCCCCGCTTCCAGGAGGGAGCACAGGGGGGCGCAGGGGGAGGCCGGCGAGGAGGAGGAGGAAGAGAAGGAGGGCGAGGAGGAGGAGGAAAGATAAGGAGGGCGAGGAGGAGGAGGAGGAGGAGGAGGAGGAGGAGGAGGAAGAGGCGGATGAGGAGGAGGAGGAGGAGAAGGAGGAGGGCGAGGGGGATAAGAAGGGGGATGAGGAGGCGGAGGAGGAGGGGGAGGAAGCCTAGGAGGGGGGGGGAGGAGGAGGAGGAGCAGGACCAGGACGAGGAGAAGGAGATGGAGGTGAAGGAGGAGGAGGAGGAGCAGGAGGAGGAGGACGACGACGACGAGAAGGAGGGAGAGGAAGCAGAGCGTAGAATCTACACGTCTGCCTGTTCCTTGGTGGATTCGCCCCACGCGACCGAGGAACGAGCGAGGGCGAACCCCCTATCTGTGTGATTTTGTTTAATAACCTCCGCACAATCGAACCACGCGCGCGCTACGCGCGCACGTAGGTTCTAGCCGATTCTAGACGAGCAAGTTCCGCTACTCGCACAGTAGCTACTCGCAAATGGCCGGGCTCCGCCGCGGGGGATGTACCATCCATTACATAAACAAAGGCCTGCTTTGTGCTGACGTGTTTGCGAATAGGCACATTGAGAGTAGCGGAAGGCGCTCGGTGATACTCCTCACTCGTTGTCGGTAGGCTGCGCACGAACCCACGAATCCTAATGTATCAAGAGAGATGCGCCGCAGGCGTAGGCCGTCATTGGCGCGTGAAGGTGCCGGGCCTTTTGCGGGATAGCTCGGGGCTCTGCGGGGGCGGTCGCGGAGTCGTCTGAGAGCGCCGCAGAACGCGTGGGAAGGCTCCGAATGTGTTCCAGACCCCGCAAGTGACTTCTAAGGTGGCCGAGGGAGGCCCCACAGGTTCCAGGCCGCCACCGCCGTCGCCGCAGGCGCCACCGCCGTCGTGGTCGTGGTCGTCATTGTTGTCGTTGAATCTAAACGCTTTTGCACGTGATTGTACGTGGCTATCCCTTCCGTGACCTCCCGAGCCAGAGCTGTGGAGACACCCTGAGACCTCTGGGGACCGTCGGGAGGCTTCCGGGAGCGTCGCCAAGATCTGCTGGACAAAATGTTGGACGCATGGTGAGATCCGTCTTAGACTTATGGGTCCTATTGTGCCGACTTGGGGAAGGAGCACTGGGGGATACGCTGGGACGAGTTCGGAGATTTACGAGGGCTTTCGGCAGCCTTTCGGAGCCTGGCAGTTCTGGAAGGCTTCTGGAGATTCCAGAGGGCAGCTGCAAGCGGGAGGAAGAAGAGGAGAAGGAGGAGAAGGACGAGGAGCAGGAGGAGGAGGAGGACCATGAGGAGAAGGAGGAGGAGGAGGCGGAGGAGGAGGAGGAGGAGGAGGAGGATGAGGACGGGGCGGAGGAGGAGGAATGGGGGAGAGCGAGTGGGGAGAGGGGCGGAGAAGGAGAGGGGCATGGACGGAGGAAGGAGGGAGTCTGGGCGGGGGGTTGGAGGGAGGGAGGGGAGGGAAGGAGGGAGGGAGGGAGGGAGGGAGGCGGGACGTGGGGAGGACGACGGACAGAAAAAACGAAAGAGAGAAAGAGAAATAGAGAGAGAGAGAGAGAGAGAAAGAGAGCAGGAGCCGAGCCCGGGGGCCCGCCGACCACGCGCCTGGCGCCGTGCGATGAGCGCGAGAGGTCGCGACGGCCGCCGCGCCCTGCAGGGGGGCCGCGGTCCTGGACAGGCCCTGCGCCCGGGCGAGGCTCTCGTGCGGGGGGCAGTGGGCGGTGCCCTGCCCATCGGTCGGAAGGAGCGGGTAGAAGCATGACGTAGGAAGGCGTTGAAAACAGATCGGATTCCGTCCGCCCCCTGGGAGGACGGAAAAGGCAAGGCCATGCGATCATTGAAATAGGAAGGCGCTGAAAGCAGACTGGAAGCTGGGAGTCCCGAGAGACCGACTTTCAACGACAGATGGGCAGATGGGGGGTGAAGAGAAGCGGGCCCTCAAGGGGCACTTTATGGCGGGGGGGCCTCAATCGGCGGCGAGCGAGGGGGGAAAACGAGAAGGAGAAGGCCTTCTCAGAAGGCGGCGGGGCTTCTCAAAGGCGTTCCGGCCTTCTGCGAGGTTTTTCCCCACCGGACAAGTTGGGGTCGCTAGATTTTAAGAACGAACCTCCTGACCACTCCCACCCTGCATACCGCGGCCGCCCGACCCAAGGTTGTCCTGAGTGTCCCGGTTATCCCGCCTCGCGCCCTCGACAAACACGACAGACCACGCCCTGAAAACCGCAGCCGCCAGACCCCAAGCTGTCCCGAGAACCCCGGGTATCCCGCCTGACGCCCTCGACAAACACGACAGAACACAATCTGACACAAGATAACATGGCAGAACAGAACAGGAGCATGACAGAACATGGCAGAACATATAATATCAATATCATGACAACACAGAGTACATCATAACATATCACATAACATACCAGAACAGAACATTACATACTAGAAAACGGCATGGCACAACAAACTACAGCATAACCTATCATAACATAAGCCACATTGAAAGAACATTTCATGTCATGCGTAACCAATCATATCACAAGACGACAGCATAACATATCGGCGAACAGGCCAGAACACAACATGTCACACAGTACTATACCATACCGTAACACTAGTATGACATACCATGACAGACTTAGCATAGCAACAGCATGACAACATAGTGCCTGCATGAACATCACATAGCACAGCATAGCACATCAAGGTATAATAGAAGGCGGCAAAGCACAGCGTAGCATAGCATAACCGAGGAACCCAGAAGACACCTTGGCAGAACATCCCATATCATTATACTTCATCGCATCACATATCAGAACACGACAATACAGCACATCGCCACATACTAGCATAGCAAGTCGTAATCTATTATAACATCATCTTGCGACCTGGCCCGGTCGCCGCGCTGGCCGACGCCGCAGGGTACTGCGCGCATCCTTCCAGTAGGCGCGCGCACCGTTGTGACCAAACGCCGAAGGTTTCGGTGGGAATCGCTCTAAGCAAAAACATGGTTTAATGTTTTCGGTGAAGGCTTAGAACACTTCTCACAAGGCCAGGAGACTTCGGAGCCTTTTGAGGAGGCCTCCTCCTCTCGCTTCCCCCTCTCGCTCGCCGCCGACTCACCCCTGGGATAGTAAGTCATTTTCAATGCAGTATGCTTCCACCGCTTCTTATGTCCGTCATTGCGTCGTCGGTGATGCGGCTCAGATGGAGACCATTGCGAAGCCCAATGGGCCCGCGTATTTCCTGGGCGGTGTAGTCGCTGCGACTAGCTGCATGCGGAAGTACCACAATCGGAGATGTGGAGACGTCGTAAATGCTGCTGTACGTCGCGAGTCGCCAGAGCAGATCTCAGCCAATCTTTCGGACAAGCTGGCAAGACCAGCCAGCCTCGGCGCAGGAGGAGGTCAAGCATCTCCTCCTACAAGCGGATTTCGGACGAAAACTTGAAAGTAATACACAATACTCAAACTTATCCTGGCGAGGGGCCCACCATATGCAGCTGTGAGTGCCGCGTTGTGGGTACCGCTCTCGGTGGAACCCCCTATGGGGCCACGATCCTCGTGAGGGATATGCCGAAATGAGCGGGGGGACGCATGCAAACCCTGCCGCTGGTGCCTTCGGTGGAGCTCCCTATGGGGCCCGATCCTCGTGAGGGGTGTGCCCAAACGGGCGGGGGGACGCATGCAAACCCTGCCGCTGGGGCCTTCGGTGGAGCTCCCCATGCGGCCACGATCCTCGTGAAGGGTGTGCCGAAATGGGCGGGGGGGCGCATGCAAATCCTGCCGCTGGGGCCTTCGGTGGAGATCCCCATGGGGCCATGAGGGGTGTGCCAAAATCGGCGGGGGACGCATGCAAACCCTGCTGCTGGGGCCTTCGGTGGAGCTCCCCATGGGGCCACGATCCTCGTGAGGGGTGTGCCAAAATGGGCGGGGGGACGCATGCAAACCCTGCCGTTGGGGCCTTCGGTGGAGCTCTCTATGGGTCCACGATCCACGTGAGGGGTGTGCCGAAATGGGCGGGGGGACGCATGCAAACCCTGCCGCTGGGGCCTTCGGTGGAGCTCCCTACGGGGCCACGATCCTCGCGAAGAAAGTGCCGAAATGAGCGGGGGGACGCATGCAAACCCTGCCGCTGGGGCCTTCGGTGGAGCTCCCCATGCGGCCACGATCCTCGTGAGGGGTGTGCCGAAATGGGCGGGGGGGCGCATGCAAACCCTGCCGTTTGGGCCTTCGGTGGAGCTCCCCATGGGGCCACGATCCCTGAGAGGGGTGTGCCAAAATGGACGGGGGGACGCATGCAAACCCTGCCGTTGGGGCCTTCGGTGGAGCTTCCTACGGGGCCACGATTCCTCGTGAGGGGTGTGCCGAAATGGGCGGGGGGACGCATGCAAACCCTGCCGCTGGGGCCTTCGGTGGAGCTCCCTATTGGGCCGCGATCCTCGGCGGGGGGACGCATGCAAACCCTGCCGCTGGGGCCATCGGTGGAGCTCCCTATGGGGCCGCGATCCTCGTGAGGGGTGTGCCGAAATGGGCGGGGGGGCGCATGCAAACCCTGCCGCTGGGGCCTTCGGTGGAGCTCCCTATGGGGCCACGAACCGTGAGAGGGGTATGCCGAAGTGGGCGGGTGGACGCATGCAAACCCTGCCGCTGGGGCCTTCGGAGGAGCCCCCGATGGGGCCACGAACCGTGAGAGGGGTGTGCCGAAATGGGCGGGGGGACGCATGCGAACCCTGCCGCTGGGGCCTTCGGTGGAACTCCCCATGGGGCCACGAACCGTGAGAGGGGTATGCCGAAATGGGCGGGTGGACGCCTACAAACCCTGCCGCTGGGGCCTTCGGGGGAACCCCCTATGGGGCCCCGTACCGTGTGAGGGGTTTGCCGAAATGGGCGGGGGGACGCATGCAAACCCTGCCGCTGGGGCCTTCGGCGGAGCTCCCTATGGGGCAACGAGCCGTGTGATGGGTTTGCCGAATAGGCGGGGGGACGCATGCAAAGCCTGCCGCTGGGGCCTTCGGAGGAGTTCCCTATGGGGCCACGAACCGTGTGAGGGGTGTGCCGAAATAGGCGGGGTGGCGCATGCGAGCCCTGCCACTGGGGCCTTCGGTGGAGCTCCCTATGGGGCCACGAAGCGCTGTCCTGGGTGAGTGAAACGCAGGGGGGTGACGAGGCGTATGGAGGGAGGGAGGCGGAGGAGGAGGAGTGGGAGGAGGAGGAGAGGAACGCGGGGCGCTGTCTCGTCAAAACGAGGACCCAACACCACAGGATGGTTGGGAAATAACCGAAAATAGTCGACAAGTCGTTCCCAGACTAATTTTTGTTTTTGCTATTTTTGAATATTCCTCCTGTAGAGGGACACGCACGGCTGAACTATAGGGGTAAGTGGGTGGGATGGTCACTGTCGTCCCTGCGACTCTGACGCTGCATATTTGGCTCCCGTCCGGGAGGGCCAGCAGCGGCCAGTTCCCTCTCAAGGGCGGAGGAGCCTTGAGCAGACGCATCCGCGAAGCCCAAGAGGAGAGGGGGGGGAAGCCACTCTGGGAAAGTCGGGTGACACGTGCGTGCGAGACCTCTTGAAGGCTTCTCGGGGTCTCGCGGGGATGATCTGTTCGTTTCTCCCAGCCCCATCCCCCCAACACGGTAATTGTCTTTCTGATGCTCATGCAGAGAAAAGACGGCGGAGGAGGAGGAGGAGGAGGAGGAGGAGGAGGAGGAGGAGGCGGGGGGGAAGAGGAGGAGGGAGGAGGAGGCGGGGAAGAGGAGGAGGAGGAGGAGGAGGAGGAGGAGGAGGAGAGGAGGAGGAGGAGGAGGAGGAGGAGGAGGAGGAAAGAGGAGGAGGAGGAGGAGGAGCAGCAATAGGCGGAGGAAGGATGAGGAGGAGGAGGAGAAACCGTCGCCACTGAGAGCGGACCATCCATCCACCATCTAGGCTGCTGGGCCCGCGGGGCCGCAACCGCAACTCTCGGGGCGCCGTCGACACCATGTAGCGGAGTTGGGCGACATGCCGTCACCGTCGAGAGGAGGAGGAGGAGGAGGAGGAGGAGGAGGAGGAGGACGAGGACGAGGACGAGGCAGAGGACGAGGCAGAGGAGGAGGAGGAGGAGGAGGAGGAGGAGGAGGAGGAGGAGGAGAGGTAGCAGGAGGAGCAGGAGCAGGAGGAGGGAGAAGAGCAGGACCCGAGGAGGCCCAAAAACCCCTCCAATCCCCCCCTCCGCCGCCTCATCTTCCGGCTCCGGCAGCGGCTCCGGAGCCGGCGCCGCCTCCGTGCTGGCCCGCCGTTTCGGCAGCGGCCGCCGCGGCGCCGCGGCGCCGCTGGGCGCAGCCGCGGGTGCTGCCGCGGCGGGCGCCGGCGCCTGCACCGCCCCAGGGTCATGTCATGTCGGGCGTGTGCCCCTCTGCAGGGGGAGCTTCGACGAAAAATCAAAAATACCCCCCCAAAAAACCCAGAAAGGCCAACAAAATATTCAACAAATAGCCCCCCGACTAATTTTGGACTATTTTTGGACTCTTTCTGGGGGAGTGCCCCCTGCCGAGGGGGGATCATGGATCATGAATTGGCACGGATCCAAATGACAACCTAACAGACCACCCCAACCCAACCTGAAGACCCGAGTTTCAGTTGGGGGGGTCAGGGTTCCACATGTGTTTTTTCGATGTTCCCGACCCCCCCACTGGAAATCGAGGGTAAATCTGAGCCTTCGGGTTGGGTTGGGGTGGTTTGGTGGGTGGTGACCAAAGACCCAGGGTTTCGAAAGAGACCGGTCAGGAAGAGGGAGCGAAGAGCGCCCCACGCCGCTGCCGGCGCTCAGCGGCCTTGCGCTCGCTGCACGCACACCAGCCTGGCACTCAGGGGCAGGATGGCCGCGAGCACAGGGTGCAACCCATGGGTCGCGACCGCCATCCCGCGGACCGACCCGAGCAAGTCGATGGGCGAGGGAAGGGCGAAGGGGGGAGCTTTCGAGGGAGGCTTAGACATTCCGCACCTTGAACAAAGTGTCACCTCTCTGACAAGAGAATATGCAGAGCACGTAGAAGTTTTGTAGAAGGAACTTAACCCAGAACGGGCGCGACTAGCTATCATATGCAAGTGCACGGGTGTGTGTCTTTATGATGTCAATCTATGTGTGCGTCTGTATATCCTTCATAGACGGTGCATATATAGATGTATAAATGTACATTATATATATATTAAACAGACAGATCGCGCGAGTGAGCTCGACACGGTAGGGACATTCAACACATGATTGAGACCAAGAGCGGACCATAACCAACTAATAATCACCAGTTGCTCATTACATGCGCACACAACTACTCCACGCGGGAACAACCACAATGCATGCCAGCTCCTGGCACTTCTGCATGTGAGCGTCTGAATGAACATCTCAGCCCGTGGCGACTGAGCGTTCCCTGGTGGATCCCCCTTCGGAGCGCGTCGGTGATGTACCCCGTGCATCGGGAGGATCTCCGGACTCTGCATGGAGAGGAGCCAAGGGGGCCTACACGACCAGCGTTTCGCCCGAGCGGGAAAAACGGAGGAGGCACGAGCGACCGAACGCCGGAGTTGCGCGAGCTCCGCTCCGGAGCCCGCCCCGTGCCCATCAGGGCGTGGCGTGGAGTCCGCAGCCTCAGAATGTGGTACGCACCCAAGAAGAGGAGGAGGAGGAGGAGGAGGAGGAGGAGGAGGAGGAGGAGGAGGAGGAGGAGGAGGAGGAGTGTCATGTCATGAGTGTCATGATCGCCACAGTCGCAGTGGCAGGCGGGACTAGCGAGAGCCAGGAATCAACCGACGCCCCTCAACGCGTCGGACACGACTGACGGCGGCCTCCAAAACTGGGGCCGAGGGGCCCTTGTGGCCAGGAAATAAACCTCGGCGAATTCGACGGAGATTCTCGTGCCCTTTCTTAGAGCACTGGGAACATTCGCTGAGAAGTTGCCTCGGGTCGACAGCGGCCGAACGGCCACACCGAGAGCAAAAATACAGCGAATGCTCGGGCCAGAAATGCAAACAGTGACTGGAATGCAAGGTCACCCCCCCCACCGTCACCGCCCGCCTCACCCGATATATCCCATGGCCGAACTCCTACAGGAGGAGGAACAGGAGGAGGAACAGGAGGAGGAGGAGGAGAAGGAGGAAGAGGACGAGCAGGAGGAGGAACAGGAGGAGGAGGAGCAGGAGGAGGAGGAAGGCCGGGATGAGGAGGAGCTCCTGACCAGACAAAGCTCAGCCGCAAGCGTACTGACCAGAGAGTGAAAAAAGACATGCGGCCAACCATGGGGACGCTACTCGACCCATTGCCGTGCTTTGTGGGCTGGATCGTCGTCGTCCGAGTCGCTGGCATCGTGGAGACCCGCGAATGTGTCCAACAAGGCCATATCAGACTGGGTGCAAGGAGTATGCGGAGACAAGTTCCTGACCCGCCCCCCCCGCCCCCCCCCCCCGACCCACCCCCCGCCCAACAGGTCCTAAGGAGAGATGGAACCAGCGGCAAAATAGCCGTCCCGCAGAACCTCCGAGCACGCAGCAAAACTGGAGGGCTGAAAAACAGGCTAGACTTGGGGCGCCTGCCTTTTTCAGAAGCTTCTGAAGGCGATAAAACATGGAGTCCTTGACGCTCGTGCCGGCACGACATATCCCGGGACGGCAATCATCTGACAGGCCGACGCTATGCTTCTTAGCGTACGACCCGCACAATGTACAGAACCGGGCAGGACCAGCCCTGTGGAGTGGGTGCTGGCTCACACTTTGCCTGCACTTGAGCTGGCGGGGCACCGATTTGGATTTGGCCACCTGAGACACACCATGCACCGAAAATGCAGAGAAAAAAACGTAATCGCTGGGTCATACAACGAGAGCGCACGAGCAGGGCCGATGCCGCCCTCAATGGATCCAATGACCCTGCCGAGAGCCTGCGGCTAGGCATCGAACGCAGTGACAGAGCCGATTCGACCAGCGACGCGCGTGCAAAACAGGGCGACCATCTTGATCGCACTGCGGGACTCTTTGTGGGCATGCCTGCGAGGCTCACTGTGTGGATGAAGCTGCGAACCAAGTTCGGCTGACAAATCAGCCTTGGAATCCCCGAAGCGCTGCCACGCCGCGATGTGGCCATCGGCCACGGCTGAGGCTGGAATGCGCCTTCACGCGAATACCCTCCGCCGAATCCACCCCCCGATCCGACAACAGCCTCCGCAGCTCCCTCCATAGTATGGCCACGGGGTCGCTGGCAGCCGCGCCAGCGCCGACCCCTTGGCGCCACACATCGACGAGAGGCTTGCAGCCAGTGAACAACTTGACCTGTGGGCCCCCACGTATCTGAGGGCCATCAGGAACCTAAACAGCTCAGCTGTGGGCGCCGAATGGAAAAAAAGACGGGAACAGCCCATGCAATCTCGCGGCCTCGCTCGCGACCTCGCGCCACGCGGCGTCGAGTGATCACAACAACCATCCACATCTCCTGATACGGCCATATCGACCGCGCAGACCCGAACCGTCTCTAAAAAGTGCACGTCAAAAAATGGTCCCCTGAACGAAGCGCCCAGACAACCCTCTCCTTGAGGCGCGGATTGGGAAACAGGCGCGACGGGTCAGGAACCAAACGCCTGTCCAAATCGAAGAGGCCTCGGCCGAACAGCGCGCAGGCTCCAGCAGCTGTGCGACCAGGGCGTACACCGCCGACTACTCCCTCCGGAAGCCCAGGAGGGAGTAACCAGAAGTAACCATGAAGGGACGACGTCCAGACAAGACTGAACGAGTTGGGCGGGGACGAATCCGAAGAAGAGTCCCCGCGGTGAGGGAGGAGGAGGAAGAGGAGGAGGAAGAGGAGGAAGCGGAGGAGGAGGAGGGGGAGGAGGGAGCAGGGGAGGCGGCGCTGGGCGCGGAGAGTGTGGCCCCGCCTTCTGGCCCTCCTTCTTTTGCGCCTGCGCCGCCTTCACAACTGCCAGGAGGGGGTCGTCCTGGCGCTGCGCCGCCCGCCGCAGGGACGGCCCCCCCCGCTCTCTCGCTCGGTCTTCCTGCGGTAGACGCGTACGATGTGTGTGTGTGTGTGTGTGTCTCTTTCTCTCTCTCTCTCTCTCTCTCTCTCTCAATCTCTCTGAATCTCTCGCTCTCTCTCTCTCTCTTTCTCTCTCTCTCTCTCTCCTCTCTCTCGATCAGCTAACACCTATAAAATCAAGACGCACGGGGCATGAAGGGATCACCTCTTCGGGGCGGCGTCCACCTGAGCAGAGTGTGCCAGACATGGCAAGATCTGTCTCTGAATATACGTGTGTAGAATATACATAGGCACGCATGTAGACACAACAAGCATTCCCCGATCAGTACGTGCACTGAGCGGTTCTTGCTTCGCATGCTTCGGTGCTTGCTTGGGCACTCCCAGTTTTCGCCACGCTGATGCCCGTGCCGCCTCTTGAGCGCCTCGCGCTTTAGGGGTATGCCGAGGTTGCGCCACGTTGCCGGCCGTGCCGCCTCATGGGCGCCCCGTGCGCTGAGTGAGTTCCCCGAGGTTGCGCAAGGATGCCGCCCGTGCTGCCCCGCGGGCGCCCCGTGCCCGGATCTTACACGACATAGCTTGCACCACATAGCTTGCACCGCATAGCTTGCACAGCATAGCTTGCACCACACAGCTTACACACCGTCGTTTACATCACAGAGCTTACATCACACAGCTCCCACCTGCAATACACGTCGCTACCCCGACGTAGCTTGCTCTGTTTGCACCGCATACTTTTCACCTGCATGGCTCACGCCACACCACTTACACAACACAGTCATTCACCACATAGATTGCACCGCATAGCTGTCAGCGTCACAATGAAGTAACGCACTTCTGGGGGCCCACCTTGGATAACACGCACACGCACACTCTCTCACACACACACGCGCACTCATTCATACGTGTATACAAATATACGTGTGTAATTTCATAAAGGTAGAAAGCTGTAGGCATATGGAGGGAGATACTCAACTAAACGCAACCAGCAACCTTGCTTCAGTAATACATTAGGGCACTCTTGTCGTCGACCGTTGAGCTTCCAAAGCGGCGCCCCAGAGTTCATGCTCGCCCCCGAGGCCCTCGGGGGTCAGAGAACGCCCCTGTGGTATCTGCTGGCCCTGCCGGTTGCTTACTTGACGTTTCTGCCGCATCCTTCACCCCATCTCACCCGCACTCCCCGTCGCGTTTGTCTCCCCCCCCGTCGCTCCTCTTCCCATCCTCTCCCCCGCCCACCTGGAGGCACAGTAAGCGATGTGTGGGCTGCTCCGGCGCGGGAGGCTTCCTCCTGTCCGGGCAGTCTCACCAAACACATCCGTGCCCGAGGATGCGACCGCTGCCCCATGGACCACACCAACCAGCCTTTCTTCTCTCCTTTTGCCCTCTCTCCCCTTCAATCCTCCTCCCCCTTTTCCCCCTTTTCCCCCCACCCCCCGCCCCCCGCGGTCGCTGCTGCTCCCCAGCAGGTGGGTCCCCTCCTCTTGCTCATCCTCCTCCTCCAAATCCTCCTGCTCATGATCCTCATCTCATCCTCCGATACTCCTCATTCGCCTCCTTCTCTACCTCCTCCACCCCTCCTTCGGCAACGTCCTCGTCTTCATCGTCATCGACCTCCTCCGCGCCGGAATCTTCTATGACGTTGGAGTCTTCTATCACGTTGACTCTGGCCTCCTCCAGGTCGGGCGCGCGCGCAGCAGCAGCCGAAGAGGTGGTGGAAGCAGCAACGGTCCCTGGCTATATCGTGGTATGAGATCCACTGACTGCAACTAGAATTCAGAGGGACCTCCCTCCTCCTCTACCCTCCTCGGCCTCCATTTTCCGAATGGTCCTCCTCCATGCTCATCTTCTCTATATCGGCTTCGCAGCAGCACTGTAAACGAGTAGGAGAGATGTAGAGAGAAGGGTCCCCCCTGGTGGCCCATCGCGATCTCTTGTGGCGCAGTGTACCGTCGATGTGGTGGCGGCAGGCAAGCTGCAAATGTGCCACGGAACCACACATTGTGGCCATCCCGCTTCCTCTCTCTTAGGGAGAGGAGGAGGAGGAGGAGGAGGAGGAGGAGGAGGAGGAGGAGGAGGAGGGCGATAGGGGAGGAGGAGGAGGAGGAGGAGGAGGCGGAGGAGGAGGAGGAGGAGGAGGAGAAAGAGAAGGAGGAAGAGAAGGAAGAGAGAAATGGGGAGGGAGGAGGAGAACCATGAGGGAGGATGGTTAAGGTGGGAGGAGGAACAAGATAATAATGGGTAGAGAAGGAGTGGAGGAGGAGCAGGAGGACGATGACGACGACCCTCCAGCATCGCCGAAGAGCCCCGACTGATTCAGGCATGCCCCCAAAAGACCACGCCTGGAAGGACAACGAGCGCACCAAATGGAGGTGCTGCTGCTGCTGCTCCTACTCCTCTTCCGTCCCCCTCCGTTTCCATCACTTCCCTTCCACAATTCCTTATCCTTCACTCGTGCACCAAAAAGGTACCAACACAACGAAACAATCATAGCACTGATGCTTATACTAACCGGTAGCATCCACGATCGTTTCAAGCGACTCGGATACTGTTTCAGCACGCCAGCATTATTTTCCTGATTCCTCATACTCATGCTCCTTATGCTCCCTCTCCTTCTACGCTGTCTCCGCCTCCTCCTCCCATCCTCCCCCCTCCTCCAATCCTCATCCTCCTCCCTCGCCTCCTCCTTCTGCGCTGTTCGACCTCCTGCTCCGCCACTTTCTCCCCCCCAGATCCTCAACACGTTCCTATTCCTCAGTTGGTCCATCCTCCGCCTAGCTTGCGGCCTCTGGGTAGAGTTGTGCCTGTAGTTACTTACATGCTATACATGCAGAGAGGTAAGGAAAAAAGAAATAAAGAAATGCGGATAGAGAGAGAGAGAGAGAAGGGGATATATATATATAGAGAGAGAGAGAGAGAGAGAGAGAGAGAGCGAGAGCGAGAGACAGACACCGAACAAAGAAACAAAGAAGAGAGTGAACACCCTCCCGAAACGTACCCAAACCCCTTGTAAAACGCTAGGCGACTGCTTACATCAACACGGTATACGAACGACTGCTTATAGGAACACGGCACACGACAACCAAGTATAGATGAAGAGCCTCATTTCCGCCGTGCCTCCCAGGAGGCCACGAAAACTGCGACAATTGCGAAGTTCGCGGCCCCTGTGGGAGCCGCGATGTCTCCAAGGGATCTGCGCTGCCCTCACCTCCGCCGCGCCTCGCAGAAGCCCACGAAAATGGCGACAATGGCGCACCTCGCGGCCCCCGAGGGAGCCGCGTGAGCAGCGACGAGGCCTGCTGCCGCTGCCAATCCTGTGGAATGCACGGGCCCCAGCGGCGTAGCGGATGACGCCTATCCCCAGCTCTGCGTCGCCAGGATCTGGAGGTAGCGATAGCGCTCCGTCCGACGGTTGGCTTCGTACCGCGAGGTGCTGGACAGGGCTGAACCTAAACGGTGTCATTCGTTTTCGCATTGGTGTTCGTTCTTCCTCGTTGTGCCTTCGCTTTGCCTTGAATTCAACAAAAAACAACACGAAAAACAAAACGGCCCACGAGATGGCCGAAACACTGTGCAGGTCCAGCACTAGTGCTGGAGCCCGTCCCCGGTTTCATCGCCAAGCGCAGCTCGTACGTACAGCAGCTGTCTTGCGCCCCGTAGCGCCACGCCGAAATAAAGAGATCGACGGGAAGCTAACCACCGCTGTCTCCACGCCCTCGTCGTCAGCATTGCCGCTCGAGCTCTCCGTCCTGTAGCTGGCATCGCGTCGGGAGATGTTGAGGAGCAGCGTCGCGCGCTGGCGTACGTCGCGCTCCGCTCGTACGCGCAACCATCGGTGGGAAGAAGTAGGCAGACACGTGGAGCCGGAACGCGTTGAAAGAAGATTGGGTTCCGTCCGCCCCCTCAGGAGGACGGAAAAAGTGAAGCCACTCGATCATTGAAGTAGGAAGTGTCCTAAAGTAGATTGGAATCTGGGACCCCAGAAATACTTACTTTCAACGACCGACGGGCAGCCATTGTCCAACGCCTCGTGTTATGATGTTCCAAACTGATTTAGCCTTGACCGCTAGAAAGAGTTTCGAGCACCGAGGAGGTACCGAACCTTGGGGGGGGGGTCTCACGCGTCGGGCCCTGTGAGGCGATACTCGCTCGACGCCGCTTCGATATTTTCCGGGGTGCTCGAAGCTCTTTCTGGGATGTGGTCATCATGTACGATGGGGGCGACATAGCGCCCTTCGCTTCTGTAACCCCCAAAACCCTTCGCTCCTGTAGCCCGAAAGCCCTTCCCTCCTCTAGCCCCCCAAACCCTTCTCTCCTGCAGCCCCCCAAACCCTTCGCTCCTGTACCCCCCCAAGCCCTTCCGTCCTGTAGCCCACAAAGCCCTTCGCTGTAGCCCCCCCAAGCCCTTCGCTCCTGTAGCCCCCCAAACCCTTCTCTCCTGTAGCCCCCCAAAGCCCTTCGCTCCTGTAGCCCCCAAAACCCTTCGCTCCTCCACCCCCCAAACCCTTCGCCCCATGTAGCCCCACAAAACCCTTCTCTCCTGTAGCCCCCGAAAACCCTTCTCTCCTGTACCCCCACAACCTTCGCTCCTGTAACCCCCAAAACCCTGCGCCCCTGTAGACCCCAAACCCCTTCGCTCCTGTAGCCCGAAAACTCTTCGCTCCTGTAGCCCCCCAAACCCTTCGCTCCTGTAGCCCCAAAACCCTTCGCCCCTGTACCCCCCGAACCATTCCCTCCTGTAGCCCCCCACAGCCCTTCTCTCTTGTAGCCCCCATAACCGCTTCGCTCCAGTACCCCCCAAACCCTTCGCCCCTGTAGCCCCGAAAACCCTTGTCCCCCGTAGCCCCCCAGTCCCTTCGCCCCTGTACCCCCCCAACCCCATCGCTCCTGTAGCCCCCCCCAAACCTTCGCTCCTGTTCCAAACAAAACCCTTCGCTCCTGTACCCCCCAATCCCTTCGCTCCTGTAGCCCCCAAAGCCCTTTCCCTCCTGTAGCCCCCCCAAACTCTTCCCCCCTGTAGCCCCCCAAACCCTTCGCTCCTGTAGCCCCCAAAGCCCTACTCTCCTGTAGCCCACAACACCCTTCCCTTATGCACCCTCCCAAGACCTTCGCTCCTGTAGCCCCCCAAAAGGTTTCTTTCCTGTAGCCCCCCGCGCAAGCCTTTCGCTCCTGTGGCCATCAAACCCTTCGTTCCTGTAGCCCCGCAAACCCTTCGTTCCTGTAGCCCCCCAAACCCCTCCCTCCCGTACAGACCAAAACCCTTCGCTCCTGTAGCCCCCCAAACCCTTCGCTTCTGTAGCCCCCAAAACCCTTCGCTCTTATAGCCCCCTAAACCCTTCTCTCCTGTAGCCCCCAAATCCATTCTCTCCTGTAGCCCCCAAAACCCGTCCCTCGTGTACCGTAACCCCCAAAGCCCTTCCCCCACATAGCCCCCCCCGAACCCTCCCCTCGTGTACACCCCAAACCCTTCCTTCCTGTAGCCCCCAAGGCCCTTCGCTCCTTTACCCCCCAACACCCTTCGCCTTAGCCCACAAAGCCCTTCGCCTTAGCCCCGGAAACCCTTCGCTCCTGTAGCCCCCCAAACCCTTCGCTCCTGTAGCTCCCCAAACCCTTTGCTCCTGTAGCCCCCCAAACCCTTCGCTCCTGTAAGCCGCCGTCGGAGCAGAGACCCCCAAGGGATGTTGGGCGCCCCCTGCCGGCCGCCCAGGGCTGGCAGGCCCCTGCGCGCCCTCCGCGGCACCTCCGCCAGCACGGGTCCGAGAAGTCATTTGGCCCCCTATCGTGCGTAAGGACCATGCCACAGGCATCATCATCATCATCATCATCATCATCATCATCATCATCATCATCATCATCATCATCATCATCATCATCATCATCATCATCATCATCATCATGCATGCATGCATGCATGCATGCATCATCATCATCATCATCATCATCATCATCATCATCATCATCAACATCATCATCATCATCATCATCATCATCGTCGTAATCATCATCATAATAATCATCATCATCAGCATCAGCATCAGCATCAGCATCATCATCATCAGCATCATCATCCTCATCCTCATCCTCATCCTCATCATCATCACCATCATCATCATCAGCAGCATCATCAACACCATCATCATCATCACCACCATCATCATCATCATCATCAGCATCAACATCAACAACATCATCATCAGCATCATCACCAATATCAGCATCATCGCCATCAGCATCATCACCATCATCATCAGCAACATCATCAACACCATCATCATCACCATCATCATCATCACTATCATCACCATCATCATCATCATCCTCAGCATCAACATCATCATCATCAGCATCATCAGCATCATCATCATCATAAACGTCATCATCATCACCACCATCATTGTCATCAGCATCATCGGCATCACCGTCATCATCAACATCATCATCGTCATCATCTCACGACCGAATCCCAGAAATAGTTTCGAGCACCCCGAAACGTATCGAAACACGGTCGGACGAGTATCGCCCCCCAGGGCCCGACACGTGAACCCCCCTCAGTTTCGGTACCTCCTTGGTGCTCGAAAAATTTTTCCAAGTGGTCAAGGCGAAAGTCGGCTGGAGCATCATGACCGAGGAGGCCCGCTCCGCCCCGCCGCGACCGCGCGCTCGGGGCCGCCATGGCGGACAGCGGCAGCCCAAGCGCTCGCCCTGGCCGCCGGGGGGACCCGTCAGCACCTTGAGGGAAGACTGGCGACCCGAGCGCCAGAGGCTCGAGCCGGAGCGCCACTTGAGCCACAGTGGCTACGGTCGAGGATCCAACACAGGAGGGCTGAGAGCAGGCAGGTAGCGTTGGATACACATACTCTCGACCCCTGTGCTACCACCCGTGCTCTGTGTTACGGCACCTGCTCAAACTGTGGGCGGAGGTCCTCTTCCTTCTCTTTGCGCTGCAGCTGCAGAGTCAGCCTGAACTTCCTCTCCAACTTCTCCTTCTCCTGCCGTGAAGGAGCAGCAAACGCCCTCTGACGCAGGAGTCATCGAACACGATCGAGGCTGCAGACGCATAGGTGGATTTTCCGTCTATCACCCTCCCTCGTCACGATCCCCCTCCTGTCTTCCCCCCCCCATGCACGGGTGCTCGCTGCAGTTCCTACCCAGGCAATCTGAACACGATACTGGGCAGGTGGGGGAGCAGGAAAAGGCGGAGGATGGTATTTGCACGGAGGAGGCGTACATAAAAAGGAGCTTGGTTCAATAGACTGGCTGTCGCCGCATCTGCCGCTAGTCCACTGCTAGCTTCCGCGTTCCCCTGCCCCCAACCCCCACCCTCACCAATTTCGCCCCCCACCCTCCTTCCAACTCGCGGCTGCTGCGCCGACTCGGCGCGGAAGAGGACGGGGGAGGAGGGAGAAGGGCGAGAGAGGGAAGGAGTGGGGGACAAGTAGGGAGGAAAGGGGAGGAGGACGACGAGGGGAGGAGTGGATACAGGAGCCCCCTGGGGAGCGGCGGGCGCGGCCCACTCGCCCGCGTGGGCATTGGCTTCTGATGCAGCGTGGCCCGCTCAAGCTTGAATGCTCTCTGCTCTCGGAGGTCTCCAGAGGCTGTCGACCCCATCCTCTGTCTGGATGTCCAGCCGCGGCTTCGCTGGGTGCACCAACCAAAACGGTGCGGTGAGAGACCGTGCGGCAGCCTCAGAGCCCCCCAGAGACCTCACCGCACGGTCCGTTGCAGTGTGCTTGTGAGACCTTGGAGTAGAAAGCAGAAAATCCACTCCCAGAATGTGCACCCCGACAAGCGAAGCCGTTTCGTAGACGCACCCACGGGAGGCATCTCGAACAGGGCAGGGCTGTGTAGTCAACGCCCAGGGCCGCTCCGCAAACGCCGCTTGTCCGGGTCGGGGTGGTCCTTCCTCCCTTGATGTATGTCGGGCCTGTCCCCCTGCAGGGGGATGTTCGACGTTTTTTTGTTTATGTATATATATATGTGTATATGTATATTCATATATATATATATGTATATATATATACACGTACATTTATATATACATACATATATATATATATATACAAGTGGCACGTGTGTGCCCAGGCTCATACAACAAGCTGAAGGGGCGTTTGAAGCAGGAGTGACATGCAACAGCGAAGTCGCACTCGAGCGCAAGTGGGATTGCCACACCTTGCGATGTGTGTACCAGGGCCCCCCAGGAAGCCTCAGGAGGCCCGACTTGGATACCAGAAGAGGCTCCAGGAGGCCCCAGGATTGTGAGTGTTGTGTGTGTGTGATGTGTGTTTTGTGTGGTGCGTGTTTTTTGTGTGTTGTCGGTGTTGTGTGTGTATGTTATGTTTGTCTAGCGTGTGATGTGTTGGGCGTGATTTGTGTCTCTGTGTGTGCATGTAGTTCTGAAGCCCCAGGAGGCCCCAGGAGACCCCAGGCGGCCTCAGCAGGCCCAGGAGAACTCCAGGAGGCTCCGAGGCGGGGTCTGGGGTACCAGAAAGTCCAGAAAGCCCCAGGAGGCCCCAGGAGGTTCCAGGAGGCCCCCAGGAGACTCCGAGGAGGGGTCTGGGGCTCGATTTTGGGAGGATGTCTCAGGCGAAACCGCCATTCTCTGAGAATCGGGGTCACAATTATTGAAATTACTATGTGTTTTTGAAGGTTTTATGTTAAAATGTTGAAATTCCAATGTGTTTTTGGACCCTGACGTCACGATCTGCGTGAGGGGTGCCACCGATTTTGAGAATTTCGAGGATGTCCCGAGCGAAACGGCCAGAAAAATCGCGGACGCCGTGCGCATTAATCGCCTCTGAGCTCTACTCCCTCGGAGAGGTGCGTATGATAATATATATATATATATATATATATATATATATATATATATAATATAATATATATATATATATATATAATCCAAAAAAAATTAAGAATACGCGAAAAAACAGTCCCCAGACTTTGTTTGGACTACCTTTTGACTATTTTCGGCGTATCTTTTTGTCGTCCGACTTACCCTTGATGGAGGCCCCGACCCCCCCCTAGACGTCTTCGGAGAACGACCCGAATCCCGGATCCCCACCGACTCCCCGCGCGGTGTGGCCACCGCACCGCCTGGGGTGCATCCCCGAGCCCAGCAGTCTGTGGGCCCCGCGGGGCCCGAGGCGGGCACCCCCGGAAGGCGCGCTCCAGCACCGGCAACCGCGCCGGCGCGTATGCCGCGCCGAGGCGGCGCGAGCCTGCCCTGCACAGGGCGGCGTCCTCCTCCTCCTCCTCCCTCCTCCTCCTCCTCCTCCTCCTCCTCCTCCTCCTCCTCTCCCTCCTCCTCCTCCTCCTCCCCCTCCCCCTCCTCCCCCTCGTCCCCCTCCTCCTCCTCCCTCCTCCTCCTCCTCCTCCTCCTCCTCCTCCTCCTCCTCCTCCTCCTCCTCTAACTCCACCTCATCTTTCTCCTCGCCCTCCTCCTCCTCCTCCTCCTCCTCCTCCTCCTCTTCTTCCTCCTCTTCTTCCTCCTCCTCCTCCTCCTCCACCTCATCTTCCTGCTGCTGCTCCTGCTCCTGCTCCTGCGCCTCCTCCTCCTCCTCCTCCTCCTCGTCCTCGTCATCCTCGTCCTCGTCCTCCTCCTCCTCCTCCTCCTCCTCCTCGCAGCAGCGGAAGGGACACAGCAGTGTTGAGCATCGTTTTCCATCGATCGCCATCTCCACTCAGCGTGGCCTTGGCTCCACTGGCTGCCTTGCCCACCTGGGGGGGGATCTGTGGCTGTTCCTCCAGGCTTTGCGGGACCTATCCCTACCCGGCAGGGTCGGCTGGTAGGGCTGAGGTACCATGGCCCAGTGTTAGGTCGGGCATGTCCTCCTACAGGCGGATTTTGAACGAAAATTGAATGACAAGTATTCACAAATACCACAACATATACCGGCGAAGGACCCAACCACATGCAGTTGTGGGTACCGCGATTGTGAATATCTTCTTCAGTGAAACTCCCTATGGGGCCACGAAGCGCTGTACTGGGTGTGGGGGGGACGCATGCGGGCGGTAGCACTGGGCCGTCGGTGGAGCTCCGTCCTATGGGGCCACGAAGCGCTGTACTGGGTGCGTCAGAATGCCAAAGTGGGTTTCCGGGACGCATGTGGACGGTCCCACTGGGGGCGTCGGTGAAGCTCCCTATGGGGCCACCACTGCATTGGATGGGGGGAACGCATGCGGGCGGCAGCACTGGGGCCGTCGAAGGAACTCCCTCTAGGGCCACGAAACGCTGTACTGGGTGGGTGGAAATGCCAAATTGGTTTTCCGGGGCGCATGCGGACGGTCCCACTGGGGGCGTTGATGGAGCTCCCTATGGGGCCCCGAAGCGCCGTACTGGGTGGGTGAAAATGCAAAATGTGGTTTCGGGACGCATGCGGACGGTCCTCCCACTGGGGGCTTCCGTGGAGGTCCCTATGCGGCCACGACGCGCTGTACTGGGTGGGTGAAGAATCGGATTCTGGGGCGCACGCGGACGGTCCCACTGGGGGCGTCGGTGGAGCTCCCTATGGGGCCACGAAGCGCTGTAGTGGGTCGGCAAAAATGCCAAATTGGGTTTCCAGGACGCATGAGGACCGTCCCACTGGGGGCTTCGGTGGAGTTCCCTCACGAAGCGCTGTACTGGGTTGGTGAAAATGCCAAATTTGGTTTCCGGGACGCAGGCGGACGGTCCCGCTGGGGGATGGGGGGGGGAGCTCCCTATGGGGCCACGATGCGATGTACTGGTTGATCGAGCGAACATACCAAAATTAGGTTTCCGGGACGCACGCGGACGGTCCCACTGGTGGCTTCGGTGGAACTCCCAATGGGGCCACGAAACGCTGTACTGGGTAGGTGAAAATGCCAAATTGGGTTTCCGGGACGCATGCGGACGGTCCCACTGGGGGCTTGCGGGGAGCTCCCAATGGGGCCACGAAACGTTGTACTGGGTGGGTGGAAATGCCAAATTTGGTTTCCGGGACGCATGCGGACGGTCCGACTGGGAGTTTCGGCGGAGCTCCCTATGCGGCAACGAAACGCTGTACAGGGTGGGTGAAACGCAGGGAGGAGCGAGGAGGAGGAGCAAGGAAGGAGGGAGGGAGGAACGCGGGGACCGTCTTTCTAAAACGGTGACCCAACGCCACAGCTGTGCCTATGTTTTGAGTCTTCCTCCTGTAGAGGGACAGGCCCGACGTAAGCCCAGTGGGGATGGTGATGGGTGCGCGCGCTGCAGATCCGCTTTTCACTCCGGGCGTCTCCGCCCGGTTGGGGGCCCTGGGGGCCCTCACAGATCGATCCGGCTCGAGACGCGACGCAGAGAGATGGGATCCAGGGCTCCGGAGTTTTTTTGTTTCGTTTTAATGTTTTGCTGTTTTGTTGTTGTTGCTGTTGTTGTTTCTTCCAATGATGCTGATTGGTGCCACGGGCCTCCTCCTCCTCCTCGATTTTTTAGCGTGTGTCTGCATCGATGTTTCGTTTAGCGTGTACCTCCTCCTCCTCCGGGCCCGGCGGGACGACCATACACATTAAAAGAAACCCCCTGACCGTAAGCCCAGTGGGGATGGTGATAGGTCAGATGATGCTGATGGGTGCCACGGGCCTCCTCCGCCTTTCGGCGCGCCTCCTGCTTCTCCCTGGCCAGCTCCTCGGCCTTCCGCCGCGCCTGCGCGCGCCGCTGCTCCGAGACGAGCAGCACCACGGGGAGTCATAGCAGCCAGGGCGATGCATGGTGCTTTCGCCATCGTCCACGTCCGCCTCCAGTTCCTCGTCCTCCTCCATCTCCTCCTCCTCTTGCTCCTCCTGCTCCTCCTGTTCCCTCTGCTCCTCCTGCTCCTCTTGCAGCCCATTTCAGCGTCACCCCACGTTCCCAGGGCCTGCCTGTTACCGTATCCCCATACATCACTCCGCATATGACACGAGGGCGGTGAGCACTCGTTTCTTACTCGCACCGTGCTTCTCCATGGTATCACACTTGTTCTCTATCTCTTCTTAAAACTGTCTCAGCCTACTGCACAACGATCGCTTTCAAGACATAACATCGTGCTTACGCTCTAGCGTCCTTCTCCTACAAGGAACTCGTCGTCGCGTTCATGAATGCGATCCATGTGACGTACATGGTTCTCGCGAGTATCATGTCTTCCAGTTCGGATACCACCACAATTGCGGCAATGCGCACACGGGTGTCACTATTGCACTGTCGGCACGCAGGTTTTCTCGCAACAATTTCGTATAAATCTCGCACCCGAAACCACAAAGCTTATGGGGACGAGGAGGTGCCGTTCGATGCAAATATCGACATGCTGATTATACATTCATCTCGGCGTACTTCCCCCCGAACACAGACACCGCTCGTAGCAAACGTGACTATGCTGGCACACTTCGCTGGCTGGAGGACCTCTACTCTTCTATGCCGTCCCGTACTTTACCCATCCTCGGCATCGACTCGAACGATCACATCGGACTAGTCCGCACCCCCGCTGGCCATACACCGACAGATGACTCGTGCACTGGGCCCTTCAATCGCAGCTTGCAGCAACCTCGCACCCAACAGTTCATAGACTTTCTGCTCAAATACGACTTAGTTATGTTAAACACGTTCTACAATACATTTCCGACTTGTTATCATGGCGTCACTGGCAGCACTAGCTATATCGATTTCATAATTGTTCCTCGAAGTTTCTATATTGCTGGTCATGTTCACAGATGCCAGACTCTCCGCCACCTCGGAGATCGACTTCAATTGGTACAGGCTACTAAACGTGTCGAACATCACCCAGTTTACACTCCCGTGTCCCACAATCTTCAGTATGACGGTCCCGAATCAGACAATCATGTTCGCTGGGATTTTGACTCACTCGTTCGTTCGTGGTTCTCCGGATCCCACAGACAAGAATTCTTACGAGCATTGGACCAATGGGTTTCTGAGAATGCTTCTTATTTGGACGGGCTTCGCGACAGGACTGCTTCAGAACAGTGGTCCGCCCTTGTCGAACATGGATTATTGCCCATCGCAGCGAAATACTACAGCGTCTCCCGATCACAGTGCCCGCACGGACCTCAGCGTCAACATCTCCTACAGCAGCGACGAGATCTACGCGACCAGGCCGCCTCCCTCAACGATGTGCACAAGGCACGTGGTGATCATCGTTATTTGCGCACGGTCCTGAGGAGCTGGCTTATCATATCTCGACTCCTACGTGTCAACCGCCTCATCAGACAGCCCAACGCACAGCAACGCCGACTACTTCACGACCAACGTCAATTGGAACTACAGATCGCATGGCGATCCCGCCGCATGGCCGAGGCGCGGCACCTGGCTCGACTACTTACAGGCCGCTGTATTGGTCGATGACTTCGAAATGATCACAAGGCTGCAAATCGGCAACGCTCTGAAGAAGAACGGCTTCAACAATTATCCCAGCCAGGCTCTCAAGGAGGATGGAATTGCTTACGCCTCCCTCTCTCACAGGCTCGCCAAGAATTCTGCGAGGATCACGATGGCCAAACACACGTTGACTACCAATCCCACCTCCTCGGAGAATATGACCTTCATCAGACTCGTTGGTGGATTCGCCAAAGTTCTAATCGTCGTGTCCCTCCTGCTTGGGACGCCCCCAGTGAAGTCTGGAAGATGGCACTCTGGTCAGAAAAAGTTTTTCGTGAAGAATCCGACGGTGTAGGCCATGATGGAAAGTTGTTTCAACCCACCCTGTTTCTTGAGCGGCTCCAACGTATCCTTGCGATGATCAGGGCTACAGGTCACAGCCCGTTTCAATTTCACCGCAGCCAAGGCTTTCAAGTTCCCAAGAAAGATGACGTTCGCATAGTTCATAGTGTTTCTCCCTTCTCCAAGGCGTATCACAAAAGTCTATTTCGGCGTCCTGGCAAGCCACGTCGTCAACTACCCCATCATGCGTTTGCTGTTCCTGGTCGACGTCGGGAAGAAGCCATCCTTACTAAGCTCGTGGTTTCTCATCGGTTCGCCAAAGCTGGGCTTAGTATCGCGAACCATCACTACGACGTCGTCAATTCATTTGCCCCCCCTCCACGCGACATCATGGACGAAGCTACTCATCATCTCATGCTCTACAACGACGATGACATCATTGACGGGGCTGCTGCCGAGACTCCAGACCATATTCTTCAGCAAGATGAGCGTCTCCTACGTCAACATCCTCGGCGCGCCCACTGTACTCTTCAAGCTCATGGCAAAGTGGCTGAGTTCTATCCCCAGAGTGGTACATGTCAAGGCAACGGCGCCGCTGCCAACGAGTTCCATGTTCCCTACTGGCGTGCCATAGACGAATGGAGTGCTCTTACTCGTGTCCTCCAAATGGTCGGGCGCTCTCCTATCAATGATTCCGAGGTCGACCTTTCTGTCACATCGTTTGTGGACGACCTATGCAAGCAGTTCGTGATATCGACCCCTGCACACTTCAAGCATATTCAGGATGACCATGGTGCCAAGCTGGATCGATGCTTTGACAGGTTTACCATTGCGCAGCACAAGGGCAAGAACGAGTCGACTGTTCACTTCGTGGGAACGGGTGCTCACACATACCAACGTATGGTTCATTCTCATCAAGAATTTGGCAACGTTCTTCGTGCTGCTCGCTACCGCGGGCCATATCTTCACTGCAAGAACTGTTTCTATGTCGAACGCCACCTACGACTTCAAGCTGCCAAGAAGGCCTGGTTTATTTTCCGTCGCTGTTGGTTTACTCACACTGATCTCCGTTTTCGTGCACTGGTGTTTCGTTGCACTGTCTGGTCTGCACTCCTCTCGGGCCTTGCCGCGTTCGCCTTGCACTCTCACGGCTACGCCGTCTTCGACAAATACATTATACTCCGCGCCCGCAAGCTTCAAGGGTAAGGCTACGCTCAAGACTCCTCAGATCGACGGCACCATGAAAAACCAGCCCATCCCGACTATTGAGATTTGGCGCAGCATTGGTTTGGCTGATACACCCACAGAACTCCGTATTCAACGATTGAAATGGTTTCAACAGATTTGCCGCCGTCCTCTACATCGTCAAATGTATGTCACTGCCATGTTTGGCCGACTACCTCACGACGACGGCGTGCAGGTTACTCATCCTTGGACGGATCAATTACATATGGATATTCAAGCATTGTCTCGACTGGAATCAGCTTACTTCCTCGCTGACGTGAACCCCGTCGACCTTCTCACCCCAGGCAACTCACAGGAGGATTTTCTCCTTGTGGACGTGTCCGAGCTTCGTGCACTGTATTTATCTGTCTCCATCTCACCGCCGTCTTATGAATACGATTGCGATGTGCTCCACCCGTCGCCATCATCGTGTGCGCCCCCCCTCGGGTGAATACTACTGTGGTCTCATGCGTACCGATGGTAATCTATGCACATGCACGTTCAATACCCTTAAAGCACGTCGGTTACATCGCGCACGTGAACAGTCTTTGCACGGTATGATGACCCTCGACTCGATCGTCCAAGAAGCTATATGTCCCTGGTGTTCGACACATCTCGCTACTCGAAAGATTGCACAAGATCACGTACGTCGTAGCTGGTACTACGGTCGTTGTAAAGTCGATCTAAGCTACATTCCGTCACCCCCCATCGTGTCCGACAAGGCATACCCATGTTCCATATGTGGCCTATTTGGATACAGTTTCGAATGCGATGACATCTGCGTTTATCATCACCATGTTCGCACGGCGCACCTTTCTGGCCCAAGACGCCTCGAGTTATCAGGCTCACTATCAACCTCACGATCATCCAAGCTTGACCCACAGAGCTTGCGAGCAGATTCCATTTCTCGTGCCCATGGACCTCGGCCTCGCCACCGTCGCAGCCCCTCGCGCCGCGAAGGAGCGCCGCAAGGGCGCCAGCCCGAACGACCTCACCGTTTTCGTGTTTCTCATCGCCAGGCTGACCCTCAGTACTGCTATGTCGTCACGGGCCATGAGGGCAATCGTGCTGGAGCACTATCAAGTGAACGAGAACTCCGAGTTCTTCATCCAGGCGAAGACTTCTACAGAGAACTATTCGGAGGCGGCGATGCAGTACAGCAAGGATCAGAAGCACATGAAGCTGGAGATCGCCACCCTACACGTTCACGTCTGGAACACATGGATCATGGTCGCCAAGCAGAAGTTCCAGGAGAAGGAGCTCGACCTGCCTCAGCTAGTCAACCTGGACATGTATGTGCTAAAAAATGAAGAGCACGGGCAACGAGACCAAGAATTACTTCCACGCTCCGATGAAGGAAGTTCGTCGCTGCTGCAAGACGCTCGACAGCAAAGCGAAGCGCCTCGATGCAGGCAGCCCGTTCGCCACGGTCTACGAGAGTACTATCGTTCCCATTCTCATCCGCGAGAAGATCACCAAGCTCGAAGGAGTTGCACCGCCAAGCGGCCTCGAGCACAAGATCGAGAACACTATCGATTCGATGGAGGCGTGAGCCCTGCAGCTGACCCTCCAGGCACCCGCCACCGCTCGCCGCCGAGAGACAGGCCCCCCCCCACTCGTCCCCGCTCTTCGACGATCCCCCCTTCGCCTCCTCCTCCTCCTCCTCCTCCTCCTCCTCCTCCTCCTCCTCCTCCTCCTCCTCTTAGTGTGACCGAAGGTCTTCGCTCTTCTTTACGGTTTCAGCTTGCCCGTCAGCGATTCCTAGAGCGTTCGAACTCTGGAAGTGGATTTCAGAATGCACAGCAGTAACTCTTGTGTGCACTCGTGCTACAGGTATGAGTGCACGACGTTCGCGGCCCTTCGAATTCGTTTCGTTGTGGGCCTGCGTGCACTGTCGTCGGTGGGCCTTGCCCGTGTCGCCGCCCGTTCAGTGTCGCTTCTCTGAGCGTTTGAGCCCCTGTGCACTCGAACTCGTCGCTGGCTAATCCACGGCCCGTCGAACTGTCGCTCTTGTGAGCCGTATTATTATTATTATTATTATACCTGCTCCTCCTGCTGCTCCTCCTCCCCCTCATCCTTCTCCTCTATCATCTCCTCCTTCTCCTCCTCCTCCTCCCCCTCCTCCTCCTCCATCTCCTCATCGTTGCCCTCCTCCCCTGCCCCCTCGCGCCCACGCTTGCTTTTCCTCCAGCTCCCGGCCCTCCTCAAGCGTGCCGTCGCTCGGACGCGGTGCTCGTGTGCATTCGCTTGCGCCGCCGGCGCCGCGGGGGCCGCAGGGCCCTCGGACGGCCACCGCAGCACAGAGCGCTGAAGCACCCTCGGTCGCCCGCGCTGAAGCAGCCGCAGCGGCATCGGGCCGGACAGCCGCCGGACGTACGTGAGTGTGCCCTTGCAGCGCGTCCTCGTCGGAGAGGTGTGGGGCATGTTGAGTACACACGGACCTCGTCGACGAAGTGTGTCCTCGTCCAAGAAAAGTGTGTGCTTTGGATCCGCGCTCGCACAATCGTGGCCATTTCGTAAAGTGCAGTGACAAACGCTCGCGCATCAGTGACCCGTTGTAGAATGCGATGGGTCTACGCTTTGAAGGCTACGCTCTCTCGCGGCCCAAACTGATCCGCAAACCCAATGCCACGATCCCCCTTGAAATAAGTTCCATCGATCCAGGCTGCAAGCGCACGATCCCGCGTTCAACCAATGTCCGCGCTTCCAAGGCACGGGCACTCGCAAAGGACTTCGCTCCCCAAACCACGAACCCAACTACCATTGACTCATCCGTGCTTCCAAGACCACGGTCTTTTCGAACAACACGTTGGACAGCGCTCTCCTGCCAACTATCGCTTGTATGGAAACGGCGGGCCCACTCATACTACGACCCTATCTATAGATCCGCGCCCCCGAGTCCACGGCCGTTCAACGCAGTACCTGGTCTCACACATACACGATCCGGGTTAAACGAAAGCTGGAACCAACAGTAAATAAAGCATTGGGATCCACACGGCCAATGATGCACACACACATGCCCACACGCACGCGCACGCATTGCACAAACACGCGCACACATGATCTACCTGCCATGACGCGCGAAGAACGAACGAAGGGACAAGATGGTGCAATGGAAGCTTCCCAATTAGCCGCAGCAGCCATCCCATGTACAACACGACGGTGACGACAACAGTTGCGTGAACTGGAAAGGATCGATGGCATATTATCCGAGACCATGCAGATCAAGGCAAACATCGCGAGACTGTAGCCGAACTCTGCTCGGAATGGAAAGCTTGAGCTGCGAACGCGCTGTCTCTGTCTGTCATTGTATATGGCGTGGCCTTGACGACAATCGTGATTGCTGGCTTTGTGTGCTTAGACCCCAGTTTGCCCATGTTACCCTCAACACTTCTTCGTAGCACCCCACAGGACAGCAGTGCGCGCAAAATCGGCACGACATGTGATGAGTTCTCTGCACGGCACACCAACATGTCGCAATAGTGTGCGAGATGCAGCGGAACTCCATTGTACCACCTGTATCACAGAACTGTGCAGCTTGCTCGTCAGTGCATGTTGCTTCAAAACAGCACATGGCGTGGAATGACATCACAACTAACGGAAGCTCGTGTAGACAACATTCCAAGCATGCGAAGCCGATGCTGGATATTTTCTCGCACCCGGCGTTCACCCGTCCCGTCGCGGCAAGCCCGATCACGCTTGCCCATCGACCTGAGAACAAAGCACTGCCCGAACATACCACCTTGAGAACCTGTGTTCAACGATACGACACCATGCCGACGAGATCATAATGAATACTTACGTGAAGCACAGAAGGGAGGGTTGAAGGGAACATAAAATAAGAGACGCAGCAGGCAGAAGAGATGTGCCAGTCAATCTCCCGCCTCCCGCCTGAACAACACTGCTTTCCTCATACCTGCTCAGTCGCCAACCTTCCTCTTTGTGGCTGGCGGAACCACGATCCCTCAATTTCGATTTGGATCCCGCACGCCTAACGCAGCTGGCAGTCTTCCACCGAAGTATACTGTTGTGCACATGTACTTGCCAGGTGAATGTTGCCAACTGGTGTCAGTGATGTGACGAATCCCCACCAGAAGCCGCATGGAGAATACACCAGCAACACACATGCTAGATCACAAGACATGGTAACTAAAGGCTTCAATTGAGGTCGGGTTTGGGCCCCGCACTTGGCCACGCAGACGTCTCCTCACGTAGGCACCGTGCGCCCATTCACTACAGAAGAGCACGCGGTGCAGAATACAATGACATGGAATTGGGCGCCGCGATGGCCCTGAGCCGCCCTACACGTGCTTCCAGCTTCAAGGTACGGTGAGAACACGTGCGTGGAATGTCCATTCGCATCGGGCCTTCAAACAATGACTATATGTCAGGAGGCAACTTCTGGGACGCCTTTCGTCGGAAGGATTACGGGGGATTCAGCCCCATTGGGGGGCTGTTACGCCGGAGTGGGCCTCGGATTCAGCGGGATGAAGCCGGATCAAGCAGGACTACGCCGGATTGAGCAGGATTTCGGACCAGGGCCAAATCAGAATTTGACCTCCCAGGAGTTGCATCCGAACGCATGCTCTGAACATGGACAACACCCTGCACAGCAGGCTACCGCCGTGACGAACTCGGCTCTCGTTCTTGACACCGCGTGAGCCGTTCATTGCTGAAGGATCTTCGCTCCCGCAGTGGCCCCCAGAGACCCCAGCCATTGCACAAACTTCGCGCCGCCATCCGCCCTCTGTGGGCCCCGAAGCCCGAGACGGGGCCCCAGGGCACTTCAACCATGAGCGCCAGCACGGGTGCAGCCGCCGCGCTGCGGCGGTAATACGCTGCCGCGCATGCAACGAAGGTGGACAGTGCCGGACGAGGAGGAGGAGGAGGAGGAGGAGGAGGAGGAGGAGGAGGAGGAGGAGGGGGTGCGAGGACGAGGAGGTGGAGAGGAGGGGGAGGAGGAGGAGGAGGGGGAGGAGGAGGGGGGAGGAGGAGGAGGAGGAGGAGGAGGGAGAGGAGAAGCGAGGAGGAGGAGGATGATGTGCCCTCTCCACCCAAGGGCCTTCTAGGACACCACGGTGAGAGGCACTGTACAGGCGGCTGCCAGCAGCGCCGCGCTGCCCTGCGGCGGGGGCAGGAGGGGCAGGGAGGTGCTCAAGGCCCCAGCAAGACATTTCTCCTCCTCCTCTTCCTCCTCGATATTCGATGTTCGCTCCGCCTCCTCCTCCCCTCCTCCTCCTCCCCTCCTGCTCCTCCTCCTCCTCCTCCTCCTCCTCCTCCTCCTCCTCCGCCTCCGCCTCCTCCGCCTCTTGGTGCGCGGCTTTGGGGGGCGGCGGGGGGACACATCTAAGCGCGCGAGCCATGGCTGGAGACACCCTCGGTGGGACCGCGCCAGAAAGCTAGGGCTCCCAACTTCGCGCTTCGCGCTCCGCGAAGCGCGAATAACTTCGCGCTCTCGCGCTGCCCCCCCAAAGGGAGAAAAGGAGGACGAGGAGGAGGGGGAGGAGAAACGAGGACCGCGAGGGCGCGAATAACTTCGCGCCCTCGGGGGAGCCCTTGGAAAGGTTACTCTGGCGAAGGGCCACTCTTGCGCGCATCCGATCCCCCCAGCTCGCCGCTCCCCTTGGCGAGCTTGGCGGGCCTCGGTCGGTCGGGGCCGCTGCCCGGGGCCTGGGCCGAGGCGTCTTTTCTGGAAGTTCGGGGAAGGACCCGATCGCTCTGCCAGAGTCCTTCCGGGACTCCCCGCGCAACGCCACCACCATCACCACCACCACCACCACCACCACCACCACCACCACCACCACTACCACCACCTCCCTTGGGGGGACAAGAAAACACCGATACCGCTACTTCCAGGGTCTCTCCAAGATTTCGCAGCGAATCCAGCCGTGGCGACGAGGGGCGGGTAGCGGTATCGGTATCTTGTCCTCTTCTGATCCCCCCCTGGCTGACCGCCAATTGCGTGCAAGTCGGCGCCAATGTTTGTCCGGGACCCACGGGACCCACTCCCTGGCTACGTGGCGCTCGCGGTGCCGCTGGTCGCGGCAGGCTGAATAAAAAGGCGTGAGGTCGCGCGGAGGGGAGACGGTTATCCCGAATGGCAACCTCAGTCACCCGTGTTTGACGGAAGCCCAATGGGAAGTTCTCGAATGCGGCACAATCCGCAGCGGGAACACCACCTTTGCTGATGCAAGACTACGGCCAGCGATGGGGCGAGAGCACCATCAAATGGAGGTCAATCCATGTGGCACTCGCTGAAGCGGCAACACCAGAGTCGCTGATGCAGGCGTACGACCTCCGCGAGGCCACCTCCGAAATCCTCGTCGACCGTGGCTCATGACCCGTCAAGGGAAGAACCGCCGGGCAGGGGAAGAATCGGTCTCCGCTGGACTTTGCACCGTACCCTGATCACGGGGATTTCCATGATTGGTAGCTGCGGGCTGCTGGCTCTGCTGCCGCCGCCGCTCTCCCTCCCCTCCGCCTCTTTTTGGCGTCGACCTTCGGTGATCGGGCTTCCACTCTCTGCCCTAGACCCGCGAACGAACGAGATGAGAGGAAGCGGAGAGAAGAGGAGATGAGAAGAAGCGTAGGGAAAAAAGAGAAGTCGAGTGGAGGAGGAGGAGGAGGAGGAGGAGGAGGAGGACGAGCAGGAGGACGATGAGGCGGAGGAGGAGAAGGAGGAGGAGGAGGAGGAAGAGGAGGAGGAGGAGGAGGGGAGGAGGAGGAGGGGAGAAGAGGGAGGAGGAGGAGGAGGAGGAGGGAGGAGGAGGAGGAGGAGGAGGAGGAGGAGGAGGAGGAGGAGGAAGGAGGAGGAGGAGGGAGGAGGAGGAGGAGGAGGGAGGAGGAGGGGGGGGGGGGGAGGAGGAGGAGGAGGAGGGAGGGGAGGAGAGGAGGAGGGGAGGAGGAGGAGGAGGAGGAGGAGGAGGAGGAGGAGGAGGAGGAGAGGAGGAGGAGGAGGAGGAAGGAGGAGGAGGAGGAGAAGGAGGAGGAGGAGGAGGAGGAGAAGGAGGAGGAGGAGGAGGAGGAGGAGGAGGAGGAGGAGGAGGAGGAGGAGGAGGAGGAGGAGGAGGAGGTGGGCGGAACGCGCGGCGCGCCTCGGCAAACGGCGCCTTCGCCAGCGCCGCCATCACGAACGCCGACGGGTGCCTCGGTTGGCACGACAGGGCCGGACGGGCAGCCTCCCTCTCCGCGCGGGGGAGACGACAGGGGGCGGATACGACCGAACATGTGATCAAGAACTGCCGGGAAGCTTCTCGAAACAAGCCTGGGCCAATCTCTGCCCGTTCACGCTGGAGGGGCGAGCGCGCTCCAGACAGCTGGCAATAGTTATATCCACATCCAGTGCGTGTTGGAATTCTGGACTCTCTTCCCCAGAAGCCGGAGGCGCACTGGATATGGGTAAACACCTGGCCCAAAAAGGCTAGATGTCCATCCATATCCAGTGCGCCTCGGCCTTGCGGCACCCCTTCCCCCAAAGTCCAAGACGCTCTGGATATGGATATACGTATTGCCCGCACAGACAGCGGGCCAGCCTTCCGGCAGGTTGGTCGAGGGTCGCTGGTCCAGCCGTGCGGAAGGCGGCTTCTCCATCACAGGGCGGGCGTGACACGCAGTCGCCCGGGAGCCTGGTAGCTGATATGGGCGATCGGAGGCCCTGCATGCACGGAGCGCTCTCTCCCTGGATACATATATATATATATATATATATGTATGTATATGTATGTGTATATATATACACATATATATCTAAGTGTATACATATACGTATATGTATAAAACACATGTTTGTGTATATACATATATATATATATATAGATTCGGCCCCATCGTCACCGCTGATCCGCACCTCCGTCGCCCTCGCTCCTCGGTCCCGGCGGTCCGTCGTGCCCCACCTCGGCGTTCTTGGGGCTCGCCACGAAGCCACAGCGGCGACGCATCGGGGATCTACTGACACGGGTCAGTGCAACCCCGGGCCAGTCAGGCTTTGCAGGACCCTGCAAAATCCTACAGGCTCCCGCGGAAGCGTGCACCCAAACCCGGGCCAATGCGACCGTGGCCCTGCAGGACCCTGCAGGATCTGGAGAGCTGGCTGACCCCCGTTTGAATTCACCCCGCCTTTCGAGCCCCGAACGCAACGGACATCGCGACGGCCAGCTTGTCGAGGTTTGCAGGCTCTGGGCCGTCAGAAGAAGCAGCTCGGGAGGAGAAAATCCACCCCGCGGGCAGTGGTCGAAGGGCCCGCGGGGCCGACAATTCCGAAGGGCTGCGTCCTCCTCCTCCTCCTCCTCCTCCTCCTCCTCCTCCTCCTCCTCTCATCCTCCTGCTCCTCCAAGACCAGGTCTCAGCCACGAGTCCTGCGGGCCGCGTGTCCAGAGATTGAACAAACATCACGGCGCTGGAGGTTCCGTCGGAGATCGACCACGAGAAACCTTTACAAGAAGCCAAACCCTGAGACCCCAGGACGTCCACTGATTTCTAATGTGGGAACGTCACGCCTTCCATAGCAAATCCATCGAAAACCGAGAAACCAAGGGCACGCTGGAGGCAAGCCGGGTGCTTCGTGGCATGAACTTCCACTGTGGACGGGCTCGGGAAAAGGGTGCTGACCTCCTCGGGTGCGCGCAAACATGGATTAGCGATCCATGGACTTGGCGTGGGGTCGCCAAATCCCTGGATCGGGGGAGGTGCCCCCCCCCAAAATGCGGCCGGTGCCGCCTCGTTCGGCGGCGGAGGTCCGCGATTTCCCATGGCAACGGGACCCGTCGCCAATCCACACACCCTCGATCCATGTTTGTGATCGCCTGGCCTCCAGCGGGCGGGCTGCGCAGGAGAGCTGCCCCCCAGGGCGCCGAAGGGAAGGACGGGCCGTGCGCGCGAGGACACAACACAGACTGTTGGCGCTCTGCGCGGATTTCTTGGATCTGCGCTGGCCCCCCCCCCCCCTTGCCGTCGCTCGGACGTCCATTTCCCGTGCATTTGTCGGTTTCGTGCGTGTGCTCTTTGCTCGATGGTCCAGGATGGCCCTCGATGGTTCTCGCCGAGAACAAATGCACACGTCCGAGCGATGCCAAGCCCCTCCCTGGCGCGCGGAGCGCGCCAGGGGCGGCGCCGGAGGCGCCGCCGGGGAGGGGGGGGGGCCCAGCGCGGATTCAAGAAACCCGCGCGGAGCGCCAAAAGTCTGTGCTCGTGGCGCTGCTTCTCCTTCGAGCGCTGCTCCTCCAGCTCCAGCGTGCTCCGAGACACACGATATCCTCGGATGTCCCGAGGAGGGCCCCTAAGAGGAGGAGGAGGAGGAGGAGGAGGAGGAGGAGGAGGAGGAGGAGGAGGACGAGGAGGAGGAGGAGGAGGAGGGGGGGGAGAGGAGGAGGCGGAGGGGGGGGGGGTGAGGAGGAGAAAGAGGAGGAGGAGGAGGGAGGAGGAGGAGGAGGAGGAAGAGGAGGCGGAGGAGGAGGAGGGAGGAGGAGGAGGGAGGAGAAAGAGGAGGAGGAGGAGGAGGAGGAGGAGGAGGAGGAAGAGGAGGAGGAGGAGGAGGAGGAGGAGGAGGAGGAGGAGGGCACCCCCCCCGAGGGACGCGCGTGGGCCGGGGCACGCCCGCCCTCCCTCGAGCTGCCGCCGCTCGGCTCCGCTTCTCGGGGGAGGGGGCAGCGCGCACGGGCGCGCCTCCGCGGGGCACGGGGGGGGCGGGCGGCGGCGGCTCGCCGCGCGCGCCGTCGAGGAGTGCGCTGGCGGCCGAGCTGCTTCGAGCCAGAGGGCGCGGGGGGCCATGCAGCCACCCCGTATCAGAAAGGATGCGCGGCGAGGATGCGAGGGGCTTGGAGGCCCATGTGAACGTTTTGCGACAGAGGCTGGCCAGCGAAAGCCGCGAAGGATGGGCCTAAGGGGCAAGGAGGCAAGGGTACCCTTGGGAAGGCTGCCCATCCTTACTCTGCGGGTGGACCGCACCGCGCTCTCACACAGTTTCCGATCCGTGGTCTCCCTCCGTGGTGCCACAACCTCGCTTTCCCTACATCTTTCCCAGGCGCGTCGTCCATGTGGCCTGAAACGTCTACCTCCCAGCTGTTCCCTTGAGACCGCGCTTATCGGCACCTGTGTTAACTCGCCAAGCAACAATATCGGTGACACCGCGCCATGCGAGTTCATCTTGCCCTCGCCTAGCCGTGCGCTCCAGGCGCTACTTTGCCGCCTTTGTGAGCGAAGCCCGGCTGCGCACAATGAGAGGCCATGTCTCCCCCCGCCAACTGATCCACCCCCCCTTGAATGAATCCAGAACTCCACGTCTGTCCGCCACCATGCCTTGTGCACGTTGAGGTGTGGAAGGGTGCCAAGGTCTGCCTGGTACTTCGTTTTGTTTATTTAAAGTAAGAACAAACTAGATAAAACAAACACTCAAACGAGGGAGCCACCCCCTTACCCGCAGACTCTTGCGTGCACCGCCCCTCCTCTCCGTGGCCACTTTCTCCGTGCCCGTTCGAGGATGGCGCACTTCCTACATGGCAGCTAATGCATGCGCTCCCCTTCCACGCGGGCCCGCTCGAGGATGGCGCACATCCCGCATGGCAGCTAAGGCCTGAGCTTCCCTTCCACGCTTCGGCGCTCGAGGATGGCGCACTTCCCACATGGCAGCTAATGCCTGAGCCCCCCTTCCACGCGTGCCCGCTCGAGGATGGGGCACTTCTCGCATGGCAGCTAATGCCTGAACTATCATTCCATGCGCGCCCACTCGAGGATGGCGCACTTCCCGCATGGCTGCTGCTACCTCCTAGAGCCATCATCCCACGCGCTCCCGCTCGAGGATTGTGCACTTCCCGCATTCCCAGGCCCTGCTCCCACAGGCTCCAGGACCTCCCAGGCCGCGATCCCTCGGTAACAAAAACGATGGACATGCGCTCCGAGCTTCCAGGACGGCCCGTGCAGGGAACCAACGAGACCAGGATGGCCCACGATGCCTCGAAGTCGTCCCAGGATGGCCCCAAGGCGGGCGAATAATGCGCGAGCCAAGAGGGCCACAAGAAAACCTCCAACAGGGTCTGAAGAAGCCAACAACATTGATTTCCCATCGTTGTTTGGATGAGGTTCGCACTCTCGATTTTGCGGGCTGCCGTCAGCCCAAGACGGTCCAAGAGGTCTCTACGATGGCCCAAGAGGCATCCCAGACGGCCGCAAGACGGCCTCCCATGGGACCGAAGACGGCGCTGGATGGCCCTTCGACGGTCCAAGACGGCGCCAGGAGGGCCCCCAGACACCCACCGGACGGCCAAGAGGGCTCCAAACCGGCCGAAGAAAACCCCAAGCTGGTGCAAGAGGCCCCAAGGGACCGCAAAGACTGCCCCACGAGAGGCCAAGACAGCCCCAAGACGGCCCAACCGAGTTTCATCATCACCATCATCATCAGCACCACCATCATCAATCAGCATCCTCAGCATCATCAGCAGCAACAACAACATCATCATAATCAACACCATCCACATAATCATACTTAGCATAACCGTCATCAGCAGCATCGTCACAATACCCATCACCATCACCATCAACATCACCGCCTTCACCAACAGTATCATCATCACCACCATCGCCATCATAAAATCATCGTCATCGTCATCATCCTCATCATAATCAGCATCATCATTAGCGTCATCAGGTCGCCATCATCAACACCATCGCCATCAACATCACCAACATCAACATACATCAAATCATCGACATGATCACCATCCGCACCATCACAACCGTCAGTCGTCATCGGCACCATCATCATCGTCATCGGCATCAGCATCGTCATCATCACCACCACCATCGTCACCAGCAGCAACATCATCACCAACATTACAACCAGCAACGTTCTAGTCACCAACGATTATCATAATCATGACCAACATCCTCAACTGCAACATCAGCAGTATCAGCAACATCAGCATCAGCATCACCCGCATCATCCTCATAAGCATCCTCTTCCTCCTCCTCCTCCTCCTCACCATCATCGTCATCGTCATCGTCATCGTCATCAGCAGCATCAGCATCGTCATCATCATGATCAACATCATCACCATCATCAACATCAGCATCATCACCGATCATAATCACTATCATCATACTTACCTACCATCCTCATAATCCTCATCATGGCTCTGGAGCCTGAAGACACACACGTAAGGGTCTCCCGCGCCCCCTCGAACAGTCGACAACCAGAATGCTGGGATGGCACGATGGCGGGACTTGCCGCATGCGGCTGGATATGCATACTTATCCCTCTGTTTTCCCATCGCAAGCCATGCGGGGCGCCCAGGCCAACGACGCAATGTTCACCCTGCGGTGCCGTGCCTGCGCAGCACAGCGGGGAGACGAGAAGCAGGAAGAGGACGACGAGCATGAGGAGGGGGAGGAACGCTTGCTTTCGCCCCCCCCCCCCCCCTACCCGACGAACGACCTCGGCCGTACGCACGTCCGCCCTGACCCGCGCCCGCGCCCAGATCGGCGACACGCAGGAGCGACCCTGAGGCAGAAGAGGCCCTTGGCGCGCGGCTGAAAGGCGGACGCGCGGGGACCAACATGGGACGCACAGAGACATACTAGAACTCTATGTCCTCCTCGGAGGCGCGCGTCGTTTTCTGACGGTCCCGAGGCGCAGCAAGGGGCCCCGGAGGCCGAAGATAGGGAAAAACATCCCGTCGTGTTTTTTTGCTCACAACTAGAAGGGGTCTGGGCTCTTGGGGGACAAAGGGAAATCGATTCCGCTACTCCCCAGACATCTCCCCGGGGGCGTTCTGACCAGAATTTCAAGGCGAACCCAGCTGCGGTGACGAGAGCTCTCGAGGACGAGCAGCGACATCGCTACGCTTCCTGAGGCGTCCGAACCACCAGGGCGCATTCCTGATGTGCCCGAAGGCACCCTTTGTTCCTCTGCACTCTGACGTGTGGCCGACTCCACCGGGCCAACCCCCGACCGCTTCCTTGGGATTTTGTCCCGTCCCGGATCCATGCTGTACGGTCCCGGGCTCGATGTTTGGCAGAGGCCGAAACCCAGGGAAAACGCCGGGATTGAGCAGATCATATCGTCGGGGATCGGTGGAGGCGTGGCCGCCTCCGCCGGGCCAGGTCCTGGGACGTTCAGTCAGCCCGCGGGGCGCCCAGCCAAGGCCCGAAGGGGGACAACAGGAGACGAGGGGAGCGGAACGGGTACCGCTTCCTCCTCTGAGGGGTGGATTCCGAGACCCCCGACGTCATGCTTTTGTTTGGTAACGTCGACCCCAAGAGGTCTCGACCCCTTCTACGGGACCAGAGTCTCCTCCCAAATCGTCTTTTTACGGTCCCGAGGCCCGGTAAGGGCCCCGGGAGGCCGAACAAAAAGGAAAAACGCCTACCATCATTCTTTTTTCCTTTGATCACGGACCGAGCGTCCCCGCATTCCTGTAGCCCTACCACGAGATGTTCTTAGAACCCCAAAATTGCTCTAAGAAAGCAACACATGTTCTTAGAACATATACCCGATGTGCTAAAACAGGGCACTAGAACACTGCTTGGTAGGGCTATTGGCGAGCCAAGACGCTTCGCCACTGCACGATTCTTCATGACCCGCGAGGGGTCTGAGCTGTGCCGGCCGGCAGCCGCGTGGCCGACTGCGGCGGGCCCGCCGAAGTAGAGGCCTCCTGGATGGGGTCGGAGTAGATGGGGTCAGAAGACCGCGCCGCATCGCCGATACATCGGCGATACATCGGCGATGCATCGGCGATGAGGCGTCGACGTCGGCGATGTACCGGCGACGCCGGCGTGGAGAAAATCGGGCTCCGCATCGAGCCGCATCGCCGACGCATCGGCGATGCGGCGCGATCCTCCGACCCCGTCCACTCGGACCCCATCCACAGGAGGCCCAGACGCAGGGCGTTCGGTCCGCCCGCGGGGCGCCGAGCCACGGCCAGGTCCAGCTGCGCGGCCACGTCCTGCTTCTCCGGCGGCAGCGCGCGCAGGGCCAGGGCCGCGCGCGCGTCCAGGCCGTGCGCCGCGATCAGCGCCTCCACCCCGGGGTGGCCGTTCTCCGCCGGGGGCGGCGCCGGCTCGCCGACGCCCGCCTGAGGAGGGGGGGCGCAGCACGGCAGGGAGATGGGGGCGAGGAGGACGCAGAGGCGAGGCGAGGCGAGGCGAGGCGAGGCGAGGCGAGGCGAGGCAAGGCAGGGCAAGGCAGGGCAGGGCAGGGCGGGGCGGGGCAGGGCAGGGCAGGGCAGGACATCGCAGTGGAGCACTGCGTCGACAGCGCTGCAGAGCCGTGGAGAGCTCTGCGCACTCAGCTTTGGCAGCCGGGCCTCGCGCGGGTGCGCAGGCGGCCCGTCGGAGGACGGCGAGGGGGGAAGGAGAGTGATTGCCTTTGCTCTTCCCCCCCCCCTTCCCCCAGCACCTCCTCCTCCTCCTCCTCCTCTCCTCCTCCTCCTCCTCCTCCTCCTCCTCCTCCCTCCTCCCCTCCTCCTCCTCCTCCCTCCTCCTCCTCCCCCATCCTCCTCCTCCCCCATCCTCCTCCTCCTCTCCCCTCCTCCCCCCCCACCACCCATACCCACCATGGGCTAGCCGCCCTTCGCGGGGGGGGGGGGGGGGGGGCTCACCGACGCCCGCCCGAGGGCGGACGGGCGCCGGCTGGGGGAGAGAGGCATTGACGAGCGACGGCCACATCCGCATCCGCGACTTCGCGGCTTGGGCTCCAGGGGCGCGGTCCCGTGGGTACGCGGTCGCACGGATACGATCCGCGCGCGGCACCCGCGAACATATATACACACACGCACTCCGTACCCATGGGGCCGCGGCCTTGGGGGCCAGCATACGAGGCCGTGGATGTGTCCATGTTTCCAGCCCGCGAGGCATGGGGAACGAGGGGGGAAGGAGCGGGGGGGGAGAGGGTTCTTACCACATTCTGGCGCGTTGCAGGGCTTCTAAGGGCTCCAGGGGCTCTGTGGGGCTCCGCATTCTTATTCCTCCTCCTCCTCCTGCTTCTCCTCCTCCCTCATCTTCTTACTCATCCTCCTCGTCCTCGTCCTCGTCCTCCTCCTCCTCCTCCTCGAAGCCTCGAAGCCTCGAAGTTGCGGACAGGTTCGCGCTGGCGCGGCGATGCCCTCGAGCCCCTCCCACTCATAAGAGTCGGGGGGAGAAACAGAAAAAAACAAGAGGTAACGAGACGAGAGAGAAATATATACAGAGAGAGAGAGGGAGAGGGAGAGAGAGAGAGAGAGAGAGTGGATGGCCGAAGCATGATGTAGGTGCACCTGAAGGGGGGGAGCGGGTAGGAGGCCTCCTCCTCCTCCTTCTCCTGTCTCTGGCGGCCTTCTCGCCTGTGCGCACTCCAACAAAACCACAGACAACGAGGTGGCCCTAGGAGGGCCTCAACGGGCCCCGAACGAGCCCAGAGAACCCCCAAAGGACTCCTAGATGCCCTTGCGAGGCTCCCAAGATGCCACACAGAAGCTGCAGTTGCCCAAGCCCTGAGTGCGCACAATATTTACCAGCGTGGACCCTAATCAGAGGATGATTTCGCTCTCGATGTGACCCTTTGTAGCGCACTCTAGAGGGTCCAATATATGTGGTGCAACCTGTGGCGCACTCGATGGAATGCAACCTATGTTGTGCACGCTACGTGGTACAATCCGTGAGGAACACTTTATGCGGAACACGCTCTTGAGTGCAATCTGTGCGGGTGCAGAACACGTCGTGCAACGCATCGAGTGCAAGCTATGTCTTGCCATCGCTCGGACGTGCATCCCGCGTGCATGTTTCGGCTTCGCGCGTGCTGTTGCCAAATGACCCAGGGTGTTCTTCGATGGTCCTCGCCGAGAGAATATGAACACGGTCGAACGATGCCAAGATGTGGTGTGCCATCTATGCGGCGAAGACGCATGCATTCTGAAGCGCGAGAGCAAGCACGGGGTGGGCACGATGCGGGCACGGGGCGAAATTCCGGACACACCAGCACACCGCACGTACCTGGGCCGGCTCCCGCGAGGGACGGTGGCAGAGGGTGTCAGCACACCGTCCGCTGTGTGCGTCCACTCCCACTGGCGCATGTGGCGCACGTGGCGCACCTGATTCACCGTGCGCGTCTGGTGTAATGGAAGCACCTGGCGCTAGCGGCCTAAATCGTGCTCGTGGCGTTCACACTGGATATCGATGGCTGCCCATTGAGTGGCGACCGCTGCCTGTGCTGAGGGACGGGTGGGAGCTTGCAAGGCAGGTTGATGGAGCTCCTTCTGGGAACTCGATCCTCCGCCCCACCCCCACACCCTCTCCTTCTAATCATGTAGCCGACGACTTGGTCCAAGAACCCCGAAGAAGAAAACGAGCAACTTTGTCTTGAAGATATGCTGGGCGTTGCCTGCAGGCCTGAGGAACGCCAACGCGATTTTGGCCCACATGCCTATTGAACAGCCGCGGTGGCGAGCTCCAACGTGTTTCACACGATGCTGTGGATGCTCTGGACGGTATGGCAGGAAAGAGGTACGTACGAGCTGGGGCCACGGTCAATAACTGTTGCATAGCGTGTCGCCGCGGCGGCCCTGGCGACGCGCCATGCACTTCAAGCGAATCGCGTGTCACTCCGCTGGACAACTCTGGAACAAAAACTAGCTCCGCGGGGCGGAAGTCGGGAACAACTGGACGAGTAACTTCTATGCGCATCGCACCGAAGTTTGATGGGTCAGAACCAGGAACAAGAAACGCCAACCAAACATCCCCGACCGCGCGCTCTCTCAAACTCATTCACTCAGTCAGGTCCCTCTGGCCCAAGACAAGACGAAGCCGAGACCGGGACAACGTCGGGTCGGAACAAATCGGGGCTCTCTGAGATCCGGCAGATCTGGAGGATGCTTCGGGCGCAGGGCGCTCTGAGGACATTGTGGAGAGGTCTGGAGCGATTGATCCTTCTCCTGGGCCCGCCCGGCAATACCACCTCTGGCTGCACCTGCGCCAACAAGCTGTACCGTGGACCACTCTCGTCCGGCGCTGCCAGCCCCCGCCGAGGCGCCTGCGTTACGACCTCCCCCTTCTCGGCGTCACGCATCCGGGCGATGAGCACCGCCGACGGGTTGCGCGTCGCTGAGGGCGCCGTGGTTTGGCACGCAACGGGCAAGCAAGGGCTGGTCTGAGGTGCGATGCACTGTTGAGCGGAGCGAAGCAGTCCTGTCCACTTAGGAGGGTCCAGCGAAGGTCGTGATCATTCAGACCATGGCAACTGCCTGTGCGATGCTCTTGTTTGCTGACGCGCACACTCCAGAAGGCAATACATGTTCTGAGGCCTGGCACACTCGCTGAAATCGGGTCGCGTGAGTGCGAAGGACTGGTGGTGGAGTGGGGGGGTGTTGGGGAACCCATCCATTCTCCTCCTCCCTATCAACGACCTGATTCGCCGACTCCTTTTCGTACCTCCACTTCCTGCTCCTCCTCCTCCTCCTCCTCCTGCACCTCCTCTTTCTCGTCCTCCTCCTCCTCCTCCTCCTCCTCCTCCTCCTCTTCCTCCTCCTCCTCCTCCTCCTCCTCCTCCCTCAACCCCCGAACATCTTCTGGGGCGCGCTCTGACCAGGACTTCGAGGCGGATCCAGCCGTGGCGTGACGAGGGCCTCCCCGAGAGGCGTGGGATGCAATACGTGAACGCCTCCCCTCTCGGGGCGGACGATTGGAGGGGGGAGGAGGGAGGATAGCAAAAGGGGGAGGCTTCGGGAACGGGGGCATCCAGCTGGTTTTCCCAGCGCCTCCCGGCGCAGATGGCGCAGCGAAGGGGCCGAAACCAGCTCTGTGCAGCAGCCTTCGCCCCCTCCCCCCCCTTCCCAGTCCCCCATTTTGTTCGTCTGATGCCCCGCTCTCCCCTCCTCCTGGCTTCCCCCCTCCCCTCTCCCCAGGCCAGCTGTTCGTCTGATGGCGCCGCAGAAACGAGGTGGGCGGGAGCGCCCCTGCAGCGGGTATGGTTGGTCGCTCGCTCTTCAGAGCTCGCCATTCGAGGCCCAGGCTCGTACGCATGCCGCGCACCGAGTCGAGACCTCCCCTCCGCACGTCCTTCTCCAAAGTCCGTGGCCCCAGATCTCCCGACCACTTCCCTGGGCAAGTCTTCGTCGCGGCTCCATCCTTTCCTGCCCCGGGGGCCAGAAACGGCTCCTGGAAGCCGAAGCCTAAGAAAAGCGAAGAGATTGGGAAAGAGTGATGGGCACCTGTGCATGCCCTCCTCCCTCCCTCCCTTCCTTCGGGTCGGACGAACGTGGGGGATAGCACTGAGGGATTAGCGAACCTCCCCACGTGGCTGCTTTCCTGGCGCTCCACGGCGCCAGAGGCTCCAGTGTATATCGAGGGAAGCAACCGGCGGCGGGGCCGAAACCAGCTGCGGCTGCCGCAAATCCCGTGCCCCTCCGTCCTCCGTTCACCCTGTCAACCTTTTCCGTCCGATCCGATGCCTTCCTACCCCACTAGATGCAGGAAGATGATGAGGAGGAGACGGAGACGGAGACGTATCAGGAGATCGAAGAACAAAAAACGCCGTAAACATAAACTTTTGGCGCTTTGCGCGGTTTTCTTGGATCCGCGCCGCGGCCCCCCTGGCGGCGCCTCTAGCGCTCCGCACGCCAGGGAGGGGGGGTCCAGCGCAAATCCAGGCAATCCGCGCGGAGCGCCAAAAGTTCCTGTTTACGGCGTGTTTCCTTCTTCTACTGGAGGGCAGAAAATCCACCTCCGTAAAAAATAATCCCGACACGCGAAGCAGTTTCGTAAACGCACTCACAGAAGGACTCGAGCAAGGCAGGGCTGTGTAGTAAACGCCCAGGGCCGCTTAGCAAACGCCAATTATTGTGTCCGGGTGGTTTTCCCTCCCTTGATCTACCCCTGGGTCGGGCGTGTCCCCCTACAGGGGGATTTTCGACGAAGAATGAAACATACACCAACACTGCCCCCAAAAGGTCAACAAATACTCAACAAATAGTCCCCAGACTATGTTTTGAATATTTGTGGACTATTATTTGACCATGTTGGGGGTACTTTTTATTCCCAACCCTCCTGCGTTGGGTTCTCGTTTTGAATAGAGCACTGCTCGCGCGTCTCCTTCCTTCCCGTCCCTCTCTTCCCCCCTGCCTTTTACCTCGTTCGTCGTTGCATGTCAGCCTGTTTCCTACCTGGTTATCCCTGTGCCACTTGCGAGGGCTGCTGGAGGCTGCGATCTGTGAAATTGTCGCCACTTTCGAGGCCTGCTGGGGGGGCCAGCACAGTGGGTACTCACCGCAGATTCAAATTAGACCTCGCCATCCCTGGGGGGCTGCGATCTGTGAAACTGTCGCCACTTTCGAGGCCTGCTGGGGGGGCCAGCACAGTGGGCACTCACCGCACATTCAAATTAGACCTCGCCGTCCCTGGGGGGCTGCGATCTGTGAAACCGTCGCCACTTTCGAGGCCTGCTGATGGGGCCCAGCACAGTGGGTACTCACCGCAGACTCAAATTAGACCTCGCCATGCCTGGGGGGGTGCGATCTGTGAAGCTGTCGCCACTTTCGAGGCCTGCTGGGGGGCCCAGCACAGTGGGTACTCACCGCAGATTCAAATTAGACCTCGCCACCCCAGGGGGGCTGCGATCTGTGAAACCGTCGCCACTTTCGAAGCCTGCTGGGGGGCCCACCAAAGTGGGCACTCACCGCACATTCAAATTAGACCTCGCCATCCCTGGGGGGCTGCGATCTGTGAAGCTGTCGCCACTTTCGAGGCCTGCTGGGGGGCCCGGCGCAGTGGGCACTCACCGCAGATTCAAATTAGACCTCGCCATCCCTGGGGGGCTGCGATCTGTGAAACCGTCGCCACTTTCGAAGCCTGCTGGGGGGCCCAGCACAGTGGGTACTCACCGCAGACTCAAATTAGACCTCGCCATCCCTGGGGGGCTGCGATCTGTAAAACTGCCGCCACTTTCGAGGCCTGCTGGGGGGCCTCGCACAGTGGGTACTCACCGCAGATTCAAATTAGACCTCGCCATCCCTGGGGGCTGCGATCTGTGAAACCGTCGCCACTTTCGAGGCCTGCTGGGGGGCCCAGCGGTACTCACCGCAGACTCAGATTAGACCTCGCCATCCCTGGGGAGCTGCGATCTGTGAAACCGTCGCCACTTTCGAGGGCTGCTGAGGGGCCCAGCACAGTGGGTACCCACCGCAGACTCAAATTAGACCTCGCCACCCCTGGGGGGCTGCGATCTGTGAAGCCGTCGCCACTTTCGAGGCCTGCTGAGGGGCCCAGCACAGTGGGTACCCACCGCAGACTCAAATCAGACCTCGCCACCCCTGGGGGGCTGCGATCTGTGAAGCTGTCGCCACTTTCGAGGCCTGCTGAGGGGCACAGCACAGTGGGTACCCACCGCAGACTCAAATTAGATCTCACCATCCCTGGGGGGCTGCGATCTGTGAAACTGTCGCCACTTTCGAGGTCTGCTGAGGGGCACAGCACAGTGGGTACCCACCGCATGTTGGCCAGCTGCTCTTGCCACTTCAACGGTCAACCGACAAAAACAGTTCAACGGTCAACCGACAAAAAGAGTCACCTTTCTTTCTTCTCCCGCCGCTTTCGTCCTTGTTCTCCTCCTGCAGTCGCCTTCCCTCTGCTGCTGCCGTGCTGCTGCTTCGGCTTGCCGCACGTTTTTCTCCTGCTCTGCGTCCCCGACTCCCCATGTCCTCTTCGAGCCTGTAGCTGTCGCGCCTCGTTCTTGTATGGTTCTCCTGCGCATCATGCCATGGGCGCGTGTCCCAAGTAGCTTACACATCAAGTTGAACGTCCATGCAAGTTTCGGCCAACTCCTCGTTTCCATTGATACAAATGGGCTGGGTACGTCACAGGGTAATTTTTCGTCGAAAGCCCCCCTGTAGGGGGACACGCCCCACCTAAACCTACCCACTTCTGACGTCCTGGCTCTGGCGCAGGCCCGCGCGCAGAACAACGGAGAAACAAGAGGAGGAGGAGGAGGAGGAGGAGGAGGAGGAGGAGGAGGAGGAGGAGGAGGAGGAGG
>CAUYUJ010015704.1:0-10000 GCA_963575745.1 Prorocentrum cordatum | reverse complement strand
CATTGCCGGCGCAGCCCTCGCGCACTTGCGGCCCCGCGGGGCGCTCCGCCGGAGCCCCCAGTGGCAAGGCTCGCGTGCGCGCGCGCCGCCCCACATGGAGTCTTCCCCCTTCCTCCGCCCGACCCTTCTTTGCGGCACTTGCGTTTGCACCTGCGCGGGCTCCTCGCCAGGATCGATGCTCCTGCTGAAGGGGGAGGGGCTCTTGAGACACGAGTAGCTGGGATGGTGAACAAAAACATGCTGCTCGCAGTGCGGGAAGCCGGCCCCAGGGAGGCAGTCGTTCTACGCGAAGTACTGGGGAGACGGGGTCGGAGGATAGCACCGCATCGCGGACGCATCGGCGACGCCGGCGGTTCGAGAACATCAGGCCCCGCATCGAGACGCATCGCCGACGCATCCGCGATGCGGCGCGATCCTCCGACTCCATCCGCTCCGACCCCATCTGGGAGGCCTCGATAATGGCGGGGTGAAGAAACGTGGCCCCCTCGGGCCCTGAAGGCCTCCTTCTGGGCCCGAGCACGTCCGTTCAGGGGCCCTCCAGGGCCCCTTTTCGGGGGCCTTCGCTGACCCGCCACTTAATATCGCCCCCGCATTGCGCGGCCTCCGAAATCCGCCGACCCTGTCGGCGTGTGGAAGAGGCTTCTCCGTCTGCTCCCTCTTCGTCGTCGTCGATGTTCCTTCTTCTTTCCCCACAGCGTCGTCGTTTCTATCCCTCTCCCAAGGCCTCGTCCTGAGGCGCGCCAGTCCAAGGCGAAATCGAAGAGCGTCGTACTTGAGTCGAAGGGAAGCCCCTTCCCTTTGATCCCTTCCCGGGGAAGGGGGGGGGGTCCCGGGGTAGCTCCCGGGGGGGGTCTCGGGTTTATACGCCGCCCTCCCGGGGAATCCCCAAGCCCAAAAAAGCCACAAGACCGGCCAAGAGTGCTCCAAGAGGCCCCCAAGATGATCCAAGAGGGCGCCGAATCGCCGAATGATCTGTCCAAGACGCCGTGACGGCCTCCAGACGGCCCAAAAGGCTTGCGAGACGCCCCAAAAGGCCTCCAGGACCCTTCCCACGAGAGCCCCAAGAGGCACAAATCATGGATTGCCCATGCGTTTTTCAAAGATTTTGGCGTTCTCGCCTCTTCCGCTTCCCCGCGCGCCAAGACGGCCCAAGAGGCTCCCAAGATCGCCCCGACGCGGCCCAAGAGGCCTCCAAGAGGGTCCCCAAACGACCCAAAAGTGCCCCAAGACGGCCCAAGACGCCTCCCAGATTCACAAAAGGCCCCCAAAACGGTTCCAAGAGAGCGCCCAGACGGGGGACCCGAACGGACATTTCGAGCCCTCAGCCCCGAGAAGCTCCCAAGAGGCCCTCCAGGAAGCCCACAGAGGCCCCAAGAGGCTCCCGAGATGCCCCCAAAAACTCTCCTAGGAAGCTACAAAAGCAAACTAGGATGTTACAAAACAACCGGGTATTCCCTCCTCTTCGACCTTGTCCTCCTCCTCCGCCTGTTCCTCCTCCTCCTCCCCTATCACAGAACGGAGGAGGGACACTTTCCCGAGCGCGGCAAGCGCGCTTTCAACGCCTCCGACGCTTCTCCCACACTGAGCACTCTTCCAGTTGCGTTGTTATCTCTCCCCATTGACAGAACGCTGTCTCCAGGGTCGGCGGCATCGGCCGCAAGGCCTTCGCAATCGAAGGCCCACGGGGCTCGCCCGGCTCGTCGCCTGGGTGGGGCAGACGCGGGAGAGACGCCCGCGTTTCGGGGCGGGCGCCCGCCCCGCCCTGGCGCCCAGAGCCAAGACAACTATGACCCCAGTGCAGTCGGGCAGCCTCCTAAACCCCAGATGGAGAGGCGGAGGAGGAGGAGTAGGAGTAGGAATAGGAGTAGGAATAGGAGGAGGAGGAGGAGGAGGAGGAGAGGAGGAGGAGGAGGAGGAGGAGGAGGAGGAGGAGGAGGAGGAGGACGAGGAGGTGGAGGAGGAGGAGGAGGAGGAGGAGGAGGAGGAGAGGAGGAGGAGGAGGAGGAGGACGAGGAGGAGGTGGAGGAGGAGGAGGATGAGGAGGAGGAGGACGACGATGGAAGGGGATAGAGAGAAAGAGAGAGAGAGAGAGAGAAAAACAAAAAAGAGGGAGATAAACAACCCAACGAGTGGGGTCCGACGGGCGGCCCTGCCACCCGCGCAGCACTTTACCCAGAAGAAGAGGTACTGGAACCACCCCCCGATCGCCACGAGGACCGCGACGAAGGTGGCGCGGCGTGCGCTGCGACGCGCACCGCGAAGAAGTCGTGGCTCGGCGACGAACTCCGCGTCGGACTTACCACTGCCGACCACTCGGCTTCGGCCGCACGACGTGCTTGCCCACGCCGCCGTTCTCCTGCTCCCCGATGGCGGCGAGCCCGTGCGGGGTGAGGCAGGGATGCTTCATCCCGCTGCCTCTTAGCGCGGCGCACCAGCCAGGACCCCAGCCTTTTTGAAAATGAGGAGGAGGAGGAGGAGGAGGAGGAGGAGGAGGAGGAGGAGGAGGGACGTGACGCCTGGAGCGCGGAGTTCGCCCAGAGGCCTGCCCAAGAGGAGGAGGAGGAAAGGGAGGAGGCGGGGGCACGAGGGAGGAGAGAGGGGACGAGACCCGAGGGGGATAGCCGAGGGGGGGGGAGGCAGGGAAGGGGGAGGGAGGGGAGGGAGGGAGGAGGGGGAGGGAGGGAGGGAACGATCCGACGCCTCCCCCCCCGCCCCGCGCCCCCCCGGGCCGCCGGCCGCCCACGCGCGCCCGCGAGCCGGCCCGCGGGCGGGCGCGCCCGCGCGGCGCCCACGGGGCGGGGCGCGGCGCCCCGCGGGCCGGCTCGCGGGCGGCCACGGCAGGCAGGCAGCACGCGGAGAGCGAGCACACTCCGCAAACAAAGGGCGCCCCCAGGACCGCCGGGGGGGGGGAGAGAGGGAGAGGAGGAGGGGGAGGAGGAGGAGGAGGAGGAGGAGGAGGAGGAGGAGGAGGAGGAGGGTAAGGGGAGGAGGGGGCGATCCTCGATGCCCATCCCCCCCCCCACCCAACCCCACCCCCCGTGGCCGCAGCCGCGAGGAGTGCCAGGGGGAGAGGGAGACAGGGGACAGGAAAGACAGAGACAGGTGACCAGTGCATGAGGGGCAGGGGTGGAGGGTGAGGCGAAGCGGGAGATGAGGAGGACACTGAACGAGAAGTCAGAAGGTAATGATGCAAACGAAAAGAGACGGGAGGAGAAGCATTGATGATCGATATAGCGGAGGGTGAACAGAGATTCCAGGAAGTGGAGGGAGAGGGACGAGGGAGGTCGGAGCGACGAGGGATGAGCGAGAATGAGGAGGAGCCAAAGCATGGAGAGGGGAGAGTGAGAGGACAAGCGCGAGGGAAAGAAGTAAGAGGGAAAGGGGGGCAGAGTAGACTCCATCATCCTTCCTGTCTTGCTGCGCCCTCTCCTGCTCTCGCCTGCTGCTCCTGCTCCTCTTGCTGCTGCCATCCTCCCTCCTCCATCGTCCTGTTCCTGTTCCTGATGGCTGAAGGGATCGTCGATCGCAGCCCTCATTCCCTCGTCCTTCTCCTCCTCATCCTCCTCATAGCATCATCATCATCATCATCATCATCATCATCATCATCATCATCATCATCATCATCATCATCATCATCATCATCATCGGCATCATCATCATCAGCAGCAGCATCATCAGCATCATCATCATCATCATCATCATCATCATCATCATCGTAATCATGATCAGCATCAACATCAGCATCATGTTCAACATCATCACCAGTATTAGCATCACAAGCACCATTATCATCATCAGCAGCATCCTCATCATCGTCATCGTCATCATCCGTATCAGTAGCATCATCATCCCAATCGTCATCACCATTTTCATCATAATCAACATCATCATCAACATCAACATCATCATCATCATCATCATCACCATCCCCTTCGTCCTCATCATTATTATGATCATCATCATCATCATCATCATCATCATCATCATCATCATCATCATCATCATCATCATCCCCTTCATCCTCATCCTCATCCCTCCTGCCTTCCTGCTTCCCCCAACCCGGAACCCTCCCATCCCTCATGCCTCACTGCTACTCGGCACGACCCCTCGTCCTGCTCCCTCCTCTTCGCATGGCAAAGCAGGGACACGCGGCGAGCGCCGCGAGCGTGAGACAAGCGATGTGTTGCGGGAGTAAGGGCGCAGAGCGGGTCTCCAGTTGGGAGGAGGTAGCTATTAAGGCAGGGAGGAGGCGGAAAGGAGTAAGAGGAGGACGCGGAGGAGGAGGAGGCGGAAAAGGAGGAGGAGGAGGAGGAGGAGGAGGGAGAAAAGCGAAGAGGAGGACTGGTGACGAGGCGTACGGGATGTCTTGAGCGGGTTCTGGAAATTCTGCTGTCCTCCTGGAACGTCCCAATACACGTCTGAAAGCTCGTGGAAGCTAGTTTTTTTTCGGCGGTGGACACAACTCCCTTTAGTAAACCAACCTTTCGTGAAACCGGCCTAGGACCGAAACCGGCGGACCTGGACCCGCAAAAATGACGGCCGCGACGCCGTCTCGCGAACCGAAAAAGGCCAATTCGCTAATCGACGTGTCAAGGTAGGAGGTCTATCAACCTCCGGTTTTTGGGGGGATAAGGCATCGAGGAGAGCGGCCCGCGGAGCCTCTCCACTTCGATCCTCTTGCAGTCTAAAACAGGGCCAGGATCAGGATAAATCGCTTCAGAGCGGTCTGGAGCGCTCTCAGAGCGTTCCGGAACGCTCTGGAGCGGCCGCGGCGCCCAACACATCCTCCAAACCCGCCGACTCTCAGAGATTTCGAGTTACCCCGATCCGATTTTGTCCCGATCTTCGCGTCGTTTTGTCGGACCGGGGCCAGAGGAGCATCCCTCGAGAGCACGAGGCCCTCCGCCGGCCAACGACTTGTCTCGTCGGCGGCGGGGCGGCGAGCTCCGCTCCAGCGAGGAGCTAGAAAAAAACGGGACACTCACTAGCGAATTGGCCGGCGGGCAATAGGGAGCCCACAAAGGACGTGCGCGCCCAGCTACGGCAGGTTCGCGTCGTGTCGACCCCGGCGTTGGTTTCTGACACCGCGGGGATCGTTCAACCTGGAACGATCGGCCGCTGCCGCAACGTCCGATGGTTCAACATCGATCGATTCTAGGCCGCCGGCGGCGTTCAACCTTGAACGCCGCTGGCGGGGTCGCCGCCGGTCGACACGACGCAAACCTACCGTATGTACATGAACACGGCCCCTCGATTCGCGAGACCCGCCGCGTTATACGAACATTTGTGCGATGCGTGCTCTCGAAACCAGCGTGGATTCATGTACATGTACGTCCTTGCTTCGCTCCTGAGGCAAAGAGAATGGGGTGGGACGGCCGAGAGGAAGAAGGGACGAACCTCCGGCCAGAAAACACGCAGGCCATCGAAGGGTACCCTCCCCAGGGCGCACAAAGACATCCAGCAACCACGACGAACACCAGGGTACCCTCACTGAACCGACCTCGATCTCTCATACCTCGGTCCGACTGCACTGCTGCTCTAGCTCGACCTTAGAAGCTGGACAGTCTCAGACCTCTCCTTGAACAGGTTTGTGACAAGGACTCCGAGGAGGATCTGGCCGTCGTGTCGACGAGGACAGTCACGGAGGCACGCCAAGCATGTTGAAATTGACTTCAAATCTACCTCCCCTCCTGTTCCTCCTCCTGGTGGCTAGAGGGATCGTCGATCGCAGCCCTCGCTCCCTCCTCCTCCTCCTCCTCCTCCTCCTCCTCCTATTCCTCATCCTCCTCCTCCTCCTCCTCCTCAGCAGCAGCAGCATCATCACCACCTCCAAACCTGTCCTGGATCGCGTCCCGCAGGGCCTGACCTGCCCAGGAGTGCTGGCTGGAGCTCCAGGACAAGCACCCCAGAGCAGATCGAAGGCCGACAAGAAGGAGGGGCCCCCCGAAGGCCGACAAGATGGGGGGGAAGAGAACGGGGACCATGACCACGACTGGACGCGGACACGTCGGTATCGATCTTGTCGATCGTCCATCTTGGCCTTAGGTCGGGCATGTCCTCCTACAGGCGGGTTGTGGACGACAATGACAAATAATCAACATATGCTCCAACAATGCTGGCAAACAATCAACAAATCGTCCCCAGACAATTTTTCGGACTATTTCCCGACCATCCTGTGGTGTTGGGTCCTCGTCTTGAAGAGACAACACCCCGCGTTCCCACGCCTCCTCCTCCTCCTACTCCTTCTCCTCTCCCTCCTCCCTCCTCCCATTTGTGTTTTTGCGCTCCGCATGTCCACCATTTCGGAACACCCCTCACACGCTTCGTGGCCCCGAAGGGAGCTCCACCGAAGGCTCCAATGGGAGGGTTCGCATGGCACCACCACTCCCACTTCGGCACACCCCTCACACGGTTCGTGGCCCCATAGGGAGCTCCATCGAAGGTTTCAGTGGGAAGGTTCGCATGACACCATCGCACCCAAGTCGGCACACCCCTCACACGGTTCGTGGCCCCATAGGGGGCTCCACCGAAGGCTCCAGTGGGAAGGTTCGCATGGCACCACCGCGCCCAACTCGGCATACCCAACACTCGGTTCGTGGAGCTCCACCGAAGGTTCCAGTGGGACGGTTCGCATGGCACTACCGCGCCCAATTCGGCACACTCCTCACGCGGTTCGGGGCCCCTTATGCAGCTCCATCGAAAGCGGTACCCACAATGCGATATTCGCAGCTGCACATGGTTGGATCCTGCGCCAGGCTATTTATTTTAAATATTCCCCCCTGTAGAGAGACGTGCTGGATAATCTTGGCCATCGTCAATTCGTGGACCATCCTCGTTCGGCGACGGCGGGCGTGGTCCATGACCACGATCGGCGTCGACGGGTTCGAACGAACATCTTGGTACCTGACGGTCGGAAGTAGGTAAAAACATGAAGCAGGAGACCGGATAAGGTAGATTGGGTACAGGCCCTCCCAGATAATAACAACACTCAGCAAAAGCGGGTAAACGCTTGACGTAGGAAGGCACTGAAAGTCAATTGGGATCTGGGAATCCACAGATACCTGCTTTCAACGGCCGACGTGTAAGAGCGCATTTTTTCAGACGCGGCCACAACGGGCGTTATGGGGGGGAGGCATGGGGGCGGAACGGGAAGCGGCAGAACGTAGCACCCCCCCCCCCCCAGACTGTGGTGCCAGGCGCATTGCGGCAGCACCGGGGACGCACTGAGGGGGTGGGAGATTTACGTTATGGGGGCGGGAGGCGGGGGGGGAAAGGGTAAGGGGCACAACGCGCGTTATGGCCCCGAGGGATAAAAAACACCCTCTTATGTTAGGTCGTGCATGTCCTCCTACAGGCGGAATTTGGAGGGGAAAACAATGCAAACAATGCACCTCCAACAATCAAACATAGGCGAAACATCATCCCAATACTATGTTTTGATGATTTGGGGAGATTCCTCCTGTAGAGGGACACGCCTGACTTAACTTTCCCGCAAGGATTATGCTGCTCCCATCGCACTAAAGGACCACATCCCAGAAATCGTTTCGAGCACCCTCGAAACATTGTCGAGCGAGTATCGCCTCCCAGGGCACGACACGTGGAAACCCTCCATTTCGGTACTTTCTTTGTACTCGAAATTCTTGCTGGTGATCCAGGCTAAAGTAAATTTGAACCTCGCAGCGCAAGGAGAGGCCAGTTGGCGCCGACGCCTCGGGATCCACCGCGTTGGCCTGCAGGAACCTCTCCACGTCGTCCGCGGTCTGAGCCGCCAGGGCTACCACCTGCCCGAGCACGGGCGTGCGCCGCCGCCTCCCCTCCTAAGACGAGGAGGAGGAGGAGGAGGAGGCGGAGGCGGAGGAGGAGGAGGAGGAGGAGGAGGAGGAGGAGGAAGAAGCGAAGGATCAAATCAGGTGAAGATGCATAGAGAAACTCTGAGATCCAGCGTCTCTGGAGGACGTCTCGGGCGCCGCGGCACCCTCAGAGCGCTCCGGAACGCTTCGAAAACGTTCCAGAACGCCCTGAAACGGCTTCATCCTCGTCTTGGCCCCGTCCGACCTCTGCCAGGCCCAGGCGGCCAGAGCTGCGCGCCCAAGGGGAGGCCGCGGCGGGGGCGGCCTCCTGAAGCGGCTTCCAAGACGTCACGATGCTTCTTCCCACAACACGCAAGAATGACCCCAGGAAAGAGTGACCTTTGGTGCGCGGGTTTTGGGGGGCCGTGGGGGAGGCCAACCACAAGTGCGAAAGGCGCTACTACCGAATCGCGTTCGGCGATCGGGGGACCCCGTTGGGCCCGCACAAAAAAAACAATCCAGCGAAAGGTAACTCTTACGAGTAATCGATTCTAGGGAGCCCGCCCAGCTCCTCAGAACCCTGAAGCGAGCCCAGTAATCGATTCTAGGGAGCTCCGCCCAGTAATTCGATTCTAGGGATCCCAGAAGCCCCCATGCGTTTCTGAGGCCCCCGCCTTCAAAGAAGCCCCCAGCCTTCCAAGAAGGCCGCCCCCACGCGCCACCTCTTCGCACGTGCCGCCGAGACGAGAGGGAGACGACGAGGTCGACGCCGACGGCGGCGGCAACGACGACGAGGTCGACGAGGTCGACGGCTCACCGCTGACTCGCTCACCCTCGAACCCAATGATATCCAACCTAACTTGTACTCAGGCTCACTCATACCCAGACCCACACAATTTTAAACCCGCCGAGATTCAGGCCAACTCGCACTCGCACGCCTCTCGTACCCAAAGTCGGCAGACTCTCGCTCACACACATATAATGCAAATATGTCTTAGGCGAGGCGCTGGTTTCAGCATTCGCGAAGGGTGAACGCGAAGAACCACAAAGAACTCCCCCGAAACCCTCCGTGGTGAATTCACATGCGCCCGCCCAACCCAATCCGGCACACCCCTGACGCTCTGCATGGCCCCGTAGACGGTGAGCCATGCTCGCGCACCCTTCCTGCTTTCGCCCTTTTCGCTGCCCAAATTCACCGGGCCCCATCATGTCAATTGCTTCGTAAGTGCTTCACTGCTCCCGAATGCTGGATGTGGTGAATGGTGATTGGGTGTGCGGGTCGAACCTCCCGTTCGTTTCTCCCCCCGCCCGCACTGCCCCGCGACTCGTTCTTCCAGCGGCGGGTTGCCTATGAGAGCAAAGGCTACGTCGTGCGCTGTTCGGAGCTTGCGTGCCCCAATCCTTCGTCCCACTCCCCTCGCGGCATTCGCTTCTGCACATGGTTCAATCCTTCGGCAAGTGAACGGTGGTCCAATGCTCACCGCGATCTAGCGAACGCTGCAACTGGGCACACCAATGTGGGAGCCGCCAAGGACGGGAACACTCCAAGATGACCACTCAAATTGGGGGGATGTCTCTGGCGGTTTGCCTGTTTCTGCCCCCCCCGCTCCGTTGTTTCCTAAGGTTCGGTGTTCACCGTGATAAGAAGCAGGCGTGGAATTGGGCATTCCATGGCGGAACCGCCAGAGGTGGGGACACTTCAGGATTCACGCTCATATCGGTGGATGTCTCAAGTGATTCGCCCGCTTCTGCCCCCCCAAACTTGTTTTGGGACTCGCGCGCTCCTCACACATCCACTTACTCACTCACCTCCTTCCTCTATTCTTCGATCGGGCGCACACACTTGCATGTGGACTTACTCGCCAGCACCTCTTCTTCGCTCAGTCTCACTCATCACTCCCAACATCGGTCATGTCCAACATCGGTCGCAGCCCAGTCTCCCTCATACATATTCAGACTCGCTCAAACTCAAACTTACCCACGCCCATGCCAATGTACACGAAGAGTCGCTCACACTCAGACCCGCCAGCCCTCAGACCCACTTATACTCAGACGACCTCGCACCCAGGCCAACCCATACTCAAATCTGTATTCACTACACTCAAACGCAGACTCAGCCACGTTCAGACTCATGCGCACGCACACAAACGCACACTCAGACAACTCGCGCTTCGACTCGCTCGAACTCAGACCCACTCGTATCCAGACCC